>OZ038490.1:15876134-15898634 GCA_964036315.1 Acanthosepion esculentum | reverse complement strand
GCGAATTAATGGAGGTACATACTCTCTCTATCATTTTAACATGTTTACTATGCGAAAGACGTCAGTAAGAAAGCTCGATTCGAGTAGAAGAGCCTTGGATTAGCAGCAGCAGCTACTCTTTATAAAATCACCCCTTCCTCTACGAAGGCTCAATCGAATTATTTTGGGAGCATATATATATATATATATATATATATATATATATATATATATGGTGACCTGACGATTGCGTCTAGCATGAAACAGACTGTCGCCTCTAAGTGTTGACTTCTAGGTTCACTTTTATATTTACACACGTTCTATCTCTGATATTGAGCACTTTATCCCATAAATATAGCACATCCTAATACTATATTTCTTCATATATATATATATATATATATATATATATATATATATATATATATATAGCAAAGATTGCTTCGCAAAATATTTTTTATTAAACCATATATATATATATATATATATATATATATATATATATATATATATGAAGAAATATAGTCTTAAAGTGTGCTATATTTATGGGATAAAGTGCTCAATATCAGAGATAGAGCGTGTGTAAATATAAAAGTGAACATAGAAGTCAACACTTAGAGGCGACAGTCTGTTTCATGCTAGATGCAATCGTCAGGCCACGAGTGCTGTTATTTTTCTCGGCTATTTATATATACGTGTCAGTGGTGCATTGTGGGTGGTCTATTTTGGCGGTTATTTTACTGGAAGTCGTTTATTTGTTTATTTATTTATTTGTGTCAAATTATTTTGCTTGTTTTTATTTTTTTTTATCTTATATATTTATTTATTTTTTATTTTGTTCGGTGTTTTTATTAACGTAGTAAAAATTTGTTTATATAGCTTATTGTGGGTAGTCCTTTTTGGCGGTTATTTTACCGGAAGTCGTTTATTTATTTATTTGGGTCAAATTATTTTGCTTGTTTTTATTTATTTTTATTTTTATCTTATATATTTATTTATTTATTATTTTTATTTTGATCGGTGTTTTTATTAACGTAATAAAAATTTGTTTATATAGCTTATTTAATAGTTTTGTTTTTGTTTGGGAAGATAATTAAAGCTATTTGTTCAATTTTGGGTTTGATTGTTGTAGTTTGTTCTGACTATTATTTTGGCGGGAACAGTTTTTAATTTATTTATTTGGATTGATTACTTTATTTGTTTTTTCTAAACGGCTAGTTTATCGGTAACGGTTGTTAGTTCATTTATATATTTGGATGTATTTAGATCAATTTATTTTACTTGATGTTATTTATTTGTTAGACTATATATTTTCTCTTTTTGGTTTTCGATTATTAAGTAACGCTGTATATTATTTTTTTTATTCATTTTTTATCGTTATATAACAGTTATAGCTATTTTGGTCCGATTTTTTGTTTTGATTTTTATAGTCTAATATTTTGGTCATAATAGTTTGCTCATTTGTTTATTATTTACTTTATTTATTGATTTTGTTTCTTATTTTTTATTCTATTTCGTCTATTCTAACAGGTGTGATTTGGTAATTTGTTTGGATTAATTTATTTTGCTTATTTTATTGTCATTTTGTTTGTTTATGTATTTATTTATTTTTTCCGTTTTCGATTTTTAAGTTACGCAGTAAAAAATTTTTTTCATGTCTGCATTTTGAGATTAGCTCGGATATTTTATTTAATAATTTATTTTGATCTTGGAAGGTAATGATAACTATTTTTTCCCACAAGCAAAGTTTGCAAGTTTTTGATTGGTTGTTGTAGACTGATGATTCTTTCCTTATTTTCCAAGATATTTTTGGTGTGGTGTGCGTTTTGTTTTTTAATTCCCAGATATACTTAGAAAGCATCGTGCTGTTCGCATATTTACTATTTGTGAAAGATGTTTTGTGTACATAATTTCTTTGTTTCCATGGTCCTTCGGTTACTCCTATTTATACTTTTTCTTCATTATCTGTTGATTTTATCGTGGCTTGGTAGATTACGTTGTTTTGTAAACAATTACTGTTTAAGGGACATTCGTTTTTTATTCTGCAGTTGCACGTGGGTTTAATTTGTTAATTTGTGGGTTTAAATTTCGTGTGGTTTGTTGATAATTTTCTTGTTGTGCTTTTTTATTATTTGTGCCATGTTCTCGGTGCAACTTTAGCTGATTTTTACTGTGTTTTTGTTGAATATTTTGTGTAGGGTGCTTGATTCCGGGAAGTGTTTGTGTAAAAGTTTGAAGAATATTTTTCCTACGTTTGTTTTTACGTTTTTGCTGTACGGTGGGTTGAACCATATGATATTTCTTTTCCTGTTGGCCTTTTTTGTGTTCTGTGGTGAGTATGTGAGTGTTGCTGGGAATCCGCTATCTTTTAGGGCTGTTTCGTAGTCTTTCTTAGCTTTGTTAAATATAGATTCATTGAAGGAATTGTCGGAAAGCCAGCGGTTAATCGATTTTGGTATCTGTTTGATTATAGAAGGCCGGTGGTTGGAAGATGTGTGTATATAGAGTGGTTTATCATTGGGTTTTCTGTATGGTTTGTATGTGCCTTTTCTTAGGTTGAAGGTAACATCTAGGAAATTTACTTCGTTTAGGTTAGTTTTTATATCTATGTCGAATCCGTTATTTTTGAAAATCTTTATTATTGCTTTTCTAGTTTTGTCTGTGTTTTGTTTGTTGCATTTTCTTAAGATTATGAGACCGACGTCCCTGTAGAGTCCTGTGTCATTTCTATCTGTTGTTTTGCTTAGTTCGTGTAGTAAGTAAATACGTACGAATTCGCATGGTTCTGCACCGTCAAAGCTTCCCATTGTAGTGTCAAATATCCCATCTTTCTTTATCCATGCTTCTTCATGGTGAAATAGTAATGATTTACGGGAGTGCTTAATGATGTCGATTTCGTTTGGTTTTATTATTATTTGTTCCTGAGCTAAGTTGATGGCCTTATCTAACATGCGTTCTGTTATGGATGGGTAAAATTCTTTTATGTCTAATTGTAGGAAGAGGCAATTTTGTTTGTTATTTATGCTTGTATCCAGTCAATAGTTGCTTTTGTGTTTTTCCACTGGTTTACTCCTAACTTCTTCCTAAGTTCAGAATTATTTCTTTCTAGTATCGTTTTACTTATTTTACCTAGTTCGCTTTTGGCTGGGTTTATGAGTCTGCATGCAAGGTTGGTTTTGAAATTTCCTTTGTTGTCTTTTAGTGTGATAAAGGCTTGCGCCTTGCTGATGCAACTTATTCGATCATCGAGGTCTAATTTTTGGGCGATTGCTTTAGATTCTTTATTGATATCGTGTTCTATTGTTTGTGGTGCCTTTTTGTATGTTTTGGTTATGTTGTTCTTGAGTAATTTATTGTGCATAGGAGGGCTTAGCTTGTATAAATTTCTTGTTTTGTCAGCTGCAATAAATACATTTGCTGAATTGTTCATTTTAGTTATATCTTTTAAATTTTTTTAAATGCATCTTGTTTTTTATGGAATTTTATGTTTCTAACTAGGTCTGTTAAGTCTTTCTCGAAGTCATCTAATTCTTTTTGTTGCGGGGGCATTTGTTTTGTTTTGAAGCCGTATTTTTCCTTGAGTGTATTTTTATTACGAAGGTCCTGGTTTAAAAAGTGGGCTTTCCATCTCATTCTTTTTATGAAACTTTCTGTTTTTTCAAATAATTTTAGCTTATATATGGAAGTGGATGGGATGGGTATGCTTTTTAGGGAGTAGTCGAGGCTAAATTTTTCTATGTCCATACTGTGTTACAAATGTAGCGAAAGTGCTCTACTGATTATCAGGTGCTGAATATGAAGAAATATAGTCTTAAAGTGTGCTATATTTATGGGATAAAGTACTCTGGAGATACACCATGATTTATTGTACGGTTAGTAATTTTAGAACAGTGTGAAATGACTCTACGCACACCAGCTCAACAGCTAAGTATAAAATATGAATATATCTTAATTTTTTTTTAGTCTTAAACTAAACTGGAATCAATTCAACATTACGGAATTGTTTCACTGTCCTCATGAAATTTATGTTTGCTTTTTAAGAATACATCGGTCCAAATCAGAATTCAGGACATTCTCGCCCCTGTTCGAGGAACCCGTACTTGATTGATCATATCTTTAGTTGTGTCTTCCACAAAGGCTTAATGTATAGACTATCACGTTGAGGCTTCCCTGAATACTTGAATCCTAAACTTTTCAATTCAACAATCAGTCTTTATCTATCCTCCTTATCCCCAAAAACTTCACGTCATTCTACCTCCTCATACAAGAAATACGGCCATATCACGTTGTCACACCGCGTACGATCACCGAAGTTAAGCATCTTGTCAGTATCTAGATGGGGACCAATTTGGAAATATGTGGATGTGCAGCTGGTGTAAGAGATAACGGCTCGAAATTAGAAAACGGAGAGCCCAATTTCAATTCCAATCAAGTTCGGTATATTCACTTACGCTCAAATAGCTTTATGAAAGGCATGAATCCACGTCTTCTCACCCAGGGTTACTTAGTTTGATCAGAAAATAATTATCTACAAGAAATTCTTAAAATCTAAAAATATTTTCTGGCTTTAAATAACCTCAGCTCTCGATTGAATAGCAGAACAAACTGGGTCTTATAGGCTTGATTGTTAACCAGTCTAGTATAGCTGGCCGCTCGTATTCAAGGATACCCGTCTACTAGAGACAATCCCTATTGCAGACGCTTGCTCAGGCACATTCCTGTTTATTCAACACCCACAGAGCCCAGTTGTGGTTTATTCTGCAACAATGCTGAGCAGACCTTAGTTACAGTTTCTGGGGAAAAGCGTGTTATCTAGCGTGATCGACAATTTGAACAAGGCCAGCACACTCAAACACTCGGCCACGATGACTTGCGACTTCGTGCTAGCACAGTTATCGACGGCCGCCAAGGGTTCTGTCTACCAATTTCACTTGGCTAAACACGTGGTATGGTTTTCGGGCACTTTCCAAAGGTGCCGCTGGGATCGATTTCTCCAGTCCGATAACATCAAGCAGTCTCCTTCGGGACAAATCGACCTTGGTGAGATTCGAACCGGAGTCTCATGGTCAGAATGCGAACGTTCTAACGTCTCGGCCACTTGTCCGTCTTAACCAATCTATCACATAAGGAAACGCCAACCAACTGCAGAAAAATCTTCTGCCTAGTCAGTCATGAATCAAAAGAGATCTGATTGTCCAAGCGTTTAAAATCACGTATGAAACTTACTTTGCGTTTGCAGACACAAAAATTTGTATATCGACAAATATCTGGACAAGGAGTGGAGTTTTAAATAATCATATTAATGTTTGGGTAGGTCCAAATTCTTGTGCGAATGCGTGTCTGTCAGGAAAATGGTGGGCGAAAGTTACTTGACAAATATTCTGACGCGACTGTAAGTATTTAAACTTAATTGTCTCGTGTTAATAAGTTAATTGAAGTCTGAAAATAAGTGAAATAGATCTCTTGGAATAATTTGGTGCTCACATATGCAAACATTTATTTTAGCATTCCATATAGAAATACTTATATACCTATAACCATGTACACACATATTTAAAATATGGAAACACACAATAGAAAAGGTATATATATATATATATATATATATATATATATATATATATATATATATATATATATATATATATATATATATAGTTCGTGTGCACTTTAAAAAATTTATAACTTTATTTGTATTTGTGATAGAAATAATTAATTTCTAAAAAGGATAAGAAAGAAGTAAATCTATATTTTTTTAAGGTTTTATTGAAATTTTATTTAAGTTTCCACATGTCCTGCATAATTAGCAATACAAAGGGTAATACCATTTTGCAGTTCACGGAAAACATTTGCCAACTGATTTACAGTAATGCCTGAAATCACATTAGTTATTTTAGCTATACTTAAAACTAGGTACATTAAACTTTATAACATTTTTACAGATTATTTCTATCGCAAATACAAATAAAGTTATAATTTTTTAAAAGTGCACATGAACTTTATGGACACCCTTTTTTAGATAATAAAACATAGTCACTTTTTCTTTATTAAAAAAGAATTATTTGTTTTAATAAAGAAAAAAAGTAAATTAAAAAAAAAAAATTAATCACCAGTCACCTACCATTCGCCTGAAGAAGTACAACGTAGTACCGAAACACGAAAATTATTGTGCACCGATTTCGACGTGTTTTTGTTTTAATATCTAAAATAACACAATATATATATATATATATATATATATATATATATATATATATATATATATATATATATATATATATATATATATCAATTAATTAATAATAATAGATATACATTTTTTACACTATTTACCTTGTTCGTACTGTTGCCCTCATCGTTATTGTCTTATTCAAGACGTCTCGACCTTCTTCAGGTGATATTTGTTGGAATTTCGAACGGAACCTTTATATAGTCGACGGGGGTAGATTGTTCTAATTCCACGTGCAATGACTTTTAATACCCCAGTTTCACTAAATTCTCCTTAGTAACTAAACTTTCCAAGATTTTCCTCTCTCTCTCTCTCCCTCTGTCTCTCTCTTCTTTGCTTATTTATTTGGGTCAAATTGTTTTGCTTGTTTTTATTTATTTTCATTTTTATTTTTTTTTATCTTATACATTTGTTTATTTGTCATTGATTAAATCTATTTGTTGAATTTTGGGGTGGGATGTTGTGGTTTGTTCTTACTATTATTTTTGTCGGAACAGTTTTTAATTTATCAATTTGGGTTGATTATCTTTATTTGTTTTTTCTAAACGGCTAGTTTATCGTAATCTGTTGTTAGTTTATTTATATATTTGGATTATTTAGATCAATTTATTATACTTGTTGTTATTTATTTGTTACACTATATATTTTTGGCTTTCGATTTTTAAGTAAGTAGTATATTATCTTTTATTAATTTTTTTATTTTTTATCGTTATATAACAGTTATAACTTTCGTCCGTTCTCTCTCTATATATATACCATAATATAAGTATGTATATATATATATATATATATATATATATATATATATATATACCATAATATATATATATACCATGATATATATATATACCATAATATATATATATATATATATATATATATATATATATATATATATATATATATATCTACCATAATATATATATATGCCATTATATATATATATATATATATATATATATATATATATATATATATATATATATATATATATTTTAGAATTGGACATAGTCCGACAATTTATTTAAAAACATTTATATTATGTTTAACGTTCTTTTTTCATAGATACAAGTATTTAAGCAAATGCTCTGTTTTATAATAAACAGTATTAAATAACATTTACCGGCCTGAATGTCCGAGAAATTTTCATAGAAAATTTTCGCTCTCCGACAGGAATCGAACCTGTATCCTATACGGAACCATCATTTCGCTTGATGTGCCTTAACCGTTCGGCCACAGATGAGCGTCTGGTTAGCGATTTTACTATCTTTAAACTTAAATCTTCCATGAATCTCTTCTATTCATATCTGCTCTAAAATATAGGTTAAGGCACATCACGCGAAATGATGGTTCCGTATAGGATAGAGGTTCGTTCGGTTCCGTATAGGATAGAGGTCTTTAAATATATATATATATATATATATATATATATATATATATATATATATATATATATATATATATATATATATATATATATATATATATATATATAACATAATATATATATATATATAACATAATATAATGATATATAAGCAGACCATTTTATTTGTGTGTACATTTTAAATTTTACCCCCTTCCCACGACGCCTCAGGAAATAACAATCAAAACGAATAATTCCGTTATTATTTACATGACATCATTCACATATTTGTACTTCAAATGCTCATTCTCCGGAGTCTTTCCTTGCAGATTGATCACAGATTCTCGATGAGATTTAAACCAGCAGAATTTTCGAGCCATTCGGGAATAATTTGATTTGATCACTGATAAAGCTTGCCATTGTGTTCTTGTAGCGTTGCAATTTTCGTATGCTTACTTGTACTAACGTCCATCGCAGACAATGGCCGTAGGACAACTAATCGACAGTCGAGACAATGTGGTTTGGGCGTGATAAAAATCTGATGCAATCACGGATGACGCAATGTTTTTGCAGGCCAAACAAACTTCATCATACACCCCGAAATGATATTCATGTTACTGCACACCACTGCAAATGACCTAATCTGAGGAAAAATAGGAATCGATTTTTACCCTGTCACTCCAGTGGATCTAAAACTAACCGTATGGTGAAAGAAAGGAAACTAAAGCGGTTATTTAAATTTATTTGCACAAGGATGTATATATTAATATTTAAATAATTAATTGTTCAGACTGTTTACGCTAGTTAATAAGCTCTCTTCCAGGAACGGTAAACTCAGGTCCACTCAGTATAGTTAGAGTACCCCCATATATATATATATATATATATATATATATATATATATATATATATATATATAAAGAAAAAACAGTAATCTATATAATCCGGTGTTTTTATAGATATTCTTATTTTTAACAAACAGTGCTCAATGTAAATTTATAGAGCATAAATATTATAAATTAACTGATTTAAAATATGTTTTTTCGCTACACAGTAATAAGTTATTTTATTATTCGCTTGAAGATGAAACGGAACTAATGCTTTTAATTTAATTATATAATTAAATTTGAAGGTTTTAGTTTCCATTTTTGAAACATGGTCATTACAGTGTAGCAAAGAAACCATATTTTAAATCAGTTAATATATATATATATATATATATATATATATATATATATATATTGTCATCCACAGACAGACTGTTTCGCTGTTTCACAGCTCTTCAGTGTGGCTATTGTATCTCTGACAAAAATGTAAATACATATGTTGGCTTTGCGACAACAAATTTATCAAGACGGTTTACACTCCATATATCGGATACAAGCTCAATATTCAAAGACACATTCCTTTCCAACTTTACAATGAAGAAAAGTACTTGTTCATACAACACCATGAAAATAAAAAAAGAAAACTTTATATTCTCAGGGCCGTCTATGTACGAATCAAACAGCCAACACTAAAAAATAGGGTTAGCTAGGAATATAACAAGAATGTTTTAAATTATTTATAATAGTATTGTTTTTAAAAAATGTTTACAAGTGTTTTTGAACAAAATCGAGTAGATTATTATAATGATGCAAATTAAAGTTACCTCCGTTAGATCACAAACATGTAAAAACAGTTAAGTTTAAAATAATTATAACAGAGCGCGTTCATGCGTGTTTAAAAATAATCACAACTCTCAGTTCCATTAATTTTTTATCTTAGAAATTCACCCCTGAAGATGAGCTCGAATGTGATTGAAAGTACTTGGGAAAATAAAAATGAAAATAAAAGAAATGAAAAAAAGACAAAAAAATCTACGGCACCTTCTTTAATGAATTTAATATAAACATTGAGAAGTTGATCTAAGAATTCGAGAGGATTAAAATAAAAGTAGACATATATCGAGATTATTCAATCAAACTTGATTGAAGCTATGTTGCACACACACACACACACACACACATACACACACACGCACGCGCGCGCGCACGCACACACACACACACACACACACATATATATATATATATTGTGTATATTTAAATGATAACATTTTTAGGCATTTAAAACAACATGCCTGGCCGCGTACACAATTACGGAAAATCCTTGTTGAAAATTCTGTAACCCTCTACCTCGAGTGACTCTTGGGCCTTGTACAGGATGAACATCATTGCAAAAAAACAAAATTTCTGGCCCATAATTATTTGTACTTAAGAGCCTTCAAAATAATGTAAAAATTAAAAGTTCCCGCTTATCTAATAACCATTAAGATAGCACAGTAAAGTGGTGTAATTAGCCTTGGTAAATTTGACCAGCATATATGAATAATCGAACTTTTCGGCCATATTTTTCCCAACACATGGCGTGAAGATCGCGTTCACGCATGAAACTGACAGTCGCCATTAGGTGTTGAACTCACTGTCCACTTTTAGCCTTACACAAATATATTTAACACTTTTAGCCATCAGAATAGAATACTTTTTTTCACACACACACACACACACACACACACATATATATATATATATATATATATATATATATACAATATTATTTTATGTACCAACACTGTAAACTTTGCTGGCGATGGAAGCCAAGAAGCAGTTATTGGATTTTTCAAGCAGTCAATAGAGAACTTTTTGAAAAGTGTTTTAACAGAGGACAGAAAATGTGATACTAACATACAGTAGTACGGTATAGCTGACCATAGCTTGTTCAACACCCACAGAGTCCGCCTGTGGTTTATTCTCCAACTATACCGAGAAGACCTTAGTTACAGTTTTTGGGAAAGAGCGTGTTATCTAGTGTGATCAGTAATTTGAACAAGGTCAGCAGCCTCAAGCATCCGGCCCCGTTTTCTTGTGACCAGCACAGCACGGAGGGCTAGCACAGCTCTCGACGGGCCGAAGTGATTCGTCTACCCAATTTCACTCACAAGGCTTGGGTCAACACGGGGTATGGTTTTGAGGCACTTTGGAAAGTGCCTGAAAACCATACATCAGGAAGTCTTCTTCCTGACAAATCGACCACGGTGTTATGGTCAGAATGCGAAGAATCTAACGACTCGGCCGCGCGCCCATAGATACTAACATACAAAATCATATCGCAATAACAAATATACCCTCCGAAATTTTACGGAGAAGCTGCAACTATTAGATAATGTAGATTCATGTGTAATATATTTGGCACGTATACGAGTGGTTAGAAACTTCGCATTCTGACCATGACAGCCGGGTTCGATTTCTCAGGTAGCAGACTTCCTGATGTTATCGGATTGGATGGGTCGAATCCCAGCGCGGGGCACCTTTGGAAAGTGCATGAAAACGGCTTGACCCAAGAGAATGGTATGTAAGTAAAATTGGGTAGACGGAACTCTTGGGGTCCGTCGATAGCTGTACTAGCACGAAATCACCTGTCATCGTGGCCGAGGGCTTGAGCGTGCTGGCCTTTTTCAAATTGCTGATCACGCTAGATAACACGCTCTTTCCCAAAAACTGTAACTAAGGTCTGCTCAGTAAAGTTGGAGAATAAACCACAGGTGGTGGGCTCTGTTGAATACAAATGCGACTGATCAAGCGACTGCAATAGGGATTGGCTGGCTGCCCTAGTAGACGGGCATCCTCGAATATGATTGCCCAACTATATAAATATCTGTAGAAACTAATGATAGCTGTTATAATAGTAGATGGATTGCTTAATGGGTTCATTATGGCTTGTTATAAACTTATGAAGGTTATTTAAAGTCAGAAAATATTTTTAGAATATTTTTAGATAATAATGATTTACTTATAAATTACTTACTAATTAGCCGATGTATTCATACATTTCGCAAGGGTATTTGCACATATGTGAGTATGACTGACCCTATTGGAATTCCAATTCCGAGTTGTGATCCCTAACACCGCCCACACATCCAAGCTTACAGCACCTGGTATTCCCAAGTGGTCACCCATCTAGGTACTGACCAAATTTGATGTTGCTTAATTTTGATGATATATAGAGAACTGGTGTTTCAATGTGATATGGCTGTAAGCCCTATAAAGAAAATTTCCAGCAGATGATAACATAAATTGCTTAATAAAGAGGAACTGAATAAGATTTTGTTTTGATAAATTGGTGGGGGGAGGGGGGGGCCTTAGAATAGAATTAAAAAAGAAAGTCAATTTAGAATTAATTTAGAGAGTAAAAAATTAGTCATGAAAGATATCATAACCATATTTAATGTTTGTATTGGGATTGTGAGGTTACCAAACAATTTGCTCAATATATAAATGTGGGCCATTTTTAGCATGCAAAAATCGTTATATACAACTAATAGTAATATAGAGTTAGGCTAAGTACAAGGACTACTGGTCAATGACATCTGGATATACACTGGCCTGCCAGATGCTTCAACTTTGTCTATAAAATTTGGAAGGCAATTTTTGGAGGAGTCTTATGTCATTAAGTACAATAAAAAAGTAACTGAACTGAAATCAGACTGACAAAAACTAGGATTTAAAAAAAAGAAAGATAAAGAACAAATAGATAATGTTTATAAATCTAACATGTTTCACTTTTATTAAAGCTTCATTAGAGAATGAGATATGAAGAAATAAACTTTAATATTTTTACTATTGTTTGATTTTTATTGTTTAATCCTGTTTCACATGCATTCGACTTGTTAAACAAACGTTAGTATAATTTTCATGTCCATTTGAAATTCCAAGATTCAAAGCCTAACTGAAAAAACGTATTTCGTCCTTTCAGACTTCAGATGAAAGTGATGTTTACCTTGATGTGATGACCCATATACATGAATGAGAGAGAAAACTGAAATTTTAAATTAAACTCCACATGCACAATCACATCAATATAAATATCACTTTAGTTCAATGAAGTCCTAAGGACAAAACATGTCACAGGAAAAGTTTCCCAAAATTGTTCTGATATATAAAAAAAAAATTATTTCGTTTTCCCATATTGATTGATTTGTTTTCTACGGCTTATCAACCCTTCTAGGTTATTTAAAGGCAGAAAATATTTATTTTTTAGATTATAAGAATTTTTCTTTTTGAGATAATGATTTCGTGATACAGGTCTTACCAAATAACCCATAACTAGAGGGGAGAAGAGAGGATTCATACCCTCCTTAAGGGTATTTGCCTGTAAGTATATATAATGAACTCAACTGGAATTGGAACTCGGCTCTCCGATTTCCAATTCCGAGCTGTGATCCCTAACACCACCCGCACATCCAACCTTACAGCACCTGGTATTCCCAAGTGGTCACCCATCTATATCCTGACCCGGTGATCTTACGAGGACCGGTGTTTCAATGTGATATGATCGTAAAGCTTGTTATAAAACTATTATTTGCTTAGCCTCGTATATTTTTCAAGTTATATCCCTGATATACACGAAGCTGATTTACGTATGGCAAGAAACTAAATATAAAGAACAGAAAGATCGTGTTCCGTCAACAGTCAAAGTGGTGTGCGCTGGATTATCTAGAATGTCTACATTCGAAAGCCTGTTTTTTTTTTATGTAGACTTCTGTCATCGGGAGGAAATACGTGAGAGCAGCATTTCTACCATGTGGCAGACTGTTTCATACATTAATCATTCATTCTTTGGACAAACAAACCCGTCAGCTCAGCAAGAAGCGATCGTCGTCGTCTTATCTGAACAACACCGGAAGTCGATCTCAAAACAAGATGGCGTGATCTAGAGTGGCTTTCTGGCCCTATTCCTGGTCGAGTAATCAAAAGGAGAGTAAACGTTTAAAAAAAAAAAAGAAGACCATCTGCTGGACAGATGGCGTGTTCACACCCTCGTTCTATTTACAACCCGCAGATGATTTTCTTACAGGCTGTAATCAGTGTGGTTCAAATTAAAGCACCATTAACACTGTTAATGACCTGACGGTTTTATCCGCCATTACACATGAAACCATGCCTGATAGAAGAAGAAGCGTTCTTTGCCAGTTTTTTTTTCTTTCTTTTACGCCCTTTAGCAACTATTGGTTCGCGTTCGAGCCTAGTTAAAATACTTAATTTCAATTGCTGATTTTCAAAGCAACATGAACTGTTGCTTTGAAACAGGCTTTCGAATGTAGACATTCTAGATAATCCTGCGCACACCACTTTGACTTCATTTGGATGACTGGTGGACACAATCCACCTACCTTACCCAATCTCCATCTACGGTTGTCTGTAAACAACCAGGAAAGATCCGCTTAAAAAGAAAAGCTAGGAATTATTAGATTTGCAATACATTATTTACATTATTCGAACTATTGTCCTCATCTTTGTCGCCATATTTATTACAAAGTTTCGGCTGTTGTACGCTCCGGCCTTCAGTTGGTTGGAATGTCGAACTGAACCCTTTATTTCGCTCACTGGGGTAGACTGTTCTAGTTCCACGTGCCATGTTTAATGGATGTCAGTTATCAGTTATCACCGGTTAATTTCCCTCTGAAAGTTCTCTACTGTCTTAACCAGGTATTGAACTCACACTCTTTGGGTCCTGTCACTGGATCTAACCAATGCCTTTATCCACTGTGCCATGTGTCCTTGAGGACACATGGCACAGACACGTGGAACTAGAAAAGTCTACCCCAGTGAGCGAAACAAAGAGTTCAGCTCGACATTCCAACCACTTGAAGAAAGCCGGAGCGTACAACGACCGAAACGTTGTAATAAATATGGCGACAAAGATCAGGATGATAGTCCGAATAATGTAAATAATATACATAATACCTCATCTCAGAAATATAGACAGATACAGATTTGCAATAGTTGAAATGGTTTTTAAACAGTAATTTTCAGTATATCTATCTATCTATCTATCTATCTATCTATATATATATATATATATATATATATATATATATATATATATATATATATATATATATATATATAGATAGGTTAGTTAATAAAACAAGGACAAACGAAAGGGTACCAATATAATCATTACTAAAAACATTTATTAAATATGAATTATTAACCATATGACAGAAATGAATCACGGAAAGAAAGGTTTTATGTCTGGAATTTTTGGACACGCCTGTGTCCTTCATCAATGGAGCGAGAAATAAACAGAGAAATGGGAATTACTGAGATGTTTTTGTAGACGGTGTATCTTCTGGCTGGGATCATATTATTAACAAAAAACCGATCTATGCCTGATTTCTCTCTGTGTGAAAATTTTTATGAAAATTAACTTAAATTTAAAATTTTCATCAGTCTAAAAGCGTTTGGGCCGTCTATTATCAGTAGTACGACCAAGTTGTCAATTTTAGAAAGACGGGCTGTCGTTAGAGTTTGGCTACACGCAAATGGTCTTCCCCATTCCGCAACCTATAACCCTCTTCATCTATGTTTACAATTTTACTCCCCCACACCTCTTACTAATAATATAATTAGTATACTTACGTTGGTCCTTGTTTTATTAACTAACCTATCTATTTTACATACTATAAGCAGCACACGTGGACCCACACTCTCTGTCTGTCTCTGTCTCTCACTCTCTCTCTCTCTCTATCTCTCTCTCTCTCTCTCTCTATATATATATATATATATATATATATATATATATGTATGTATATATATATTTAGTCGCATCAAAATGAACAAACGTAGTGATATGATGTCCTCAGGTACGAAACGCGCCACATGAAAATCTTTTCCACTCTTTTCGTCCACAATAGTTCTTGATATATAAAAATATCGTCATAATATATATATATATATATATATATATATATATATATATATATATATATTTAGGGTGTCCATAAAGTTCGTCTGCACTTTATTTGTATTTGCGATAGAAATAATTTGTAAAAAGGATTAGAAAGAAGTAAATCTATATTTTTTTTTAAGGTTTTATTGTAATTTTATTTAAGTTTCCACATGTCCTCCATCATTAGCAATACAAAGGGTAATACTACTGTGCAGTTCACGGAAAACATTTGCCAACTGATTTACAGTAATGCCTGAAATCACATTAGTTATTTTAACTATACTTAAAACTAGATACATTAAACTTTATAACGTTTTTACAGATTATTTCTATCACAAATACAAATAGAGTTATATTTTGTTTAAAGTGCACACGAACTTTATAGACACCCTGTATATATCCTCTATACTATACGGATCGCTATTTCGACTCTATCCTCTATTACTATAGGGACCGCTATTCTCTATTCTATTCACGATACTATTTCTCTATCCAGATCACTATTCGGTGGTTACTATTCGAGCGAGTATGATCGAGCAAGCAATATTAGTGCGTGTGTTATTCGAAGGCCTCTGACATCAGTATTGTTTAACGGCGTCACTATAAATTGTATCTGCGATTACAAAGTCTCTACTACAACGAGTATTAAGAAAGTGACAACGAGTATTCGTTGACATTACAAAAGTGGTATACGTGAGTTCCTTGACATCACAAAATTATTATAGTGCATTAGTCAAACTTATTTAAGTTTTCTACATATATTTACACCATAGGTTATTTGATGTATACACCTAAAGTCTATCTATCAGGTCATCCCATAAGTTCTATCCGAATTTTGAATAAAGAAAACAAGTGACCAAATGTTACATTTAATTACAGATTCAATCAACAATGTATTTTCCCTGATTATCTATGACTTCCTTCCATCTATTAACAAGCTTACTAATGCCATTACTGTAAAATTCTTTTGGCTTTGATTCGAAGAACTCACAAATGTCAGTTTTAAACTCTTCCTGTGCTACAAAAGCTGTTTCTTCCAAATGATTCTGTAAGCTACGAAACAAATGGTAGTCTGAAGGAACAAGGTCGGGAGAATAAGGTAGATGAGAAATTTTATCCTAACCAAGTTCTTCGATCTTTTGTGACGCGATTCTTGCTGTGTGTGATCGCGCATTGTCCTGATGAAACATCACCCGTTTTTGATTCACTAGAGCGGGTCTTTTTTTCCTCAAAGCTTGGTTCAAACGCTCTAATTGCTGACAGTATATTTGAGCATTAATTGTTGCATTAGGTGGTAAGACTTCAAAGTGGATTATTCCTTGGCAATCCCACCAGATTGAAAGAAGAACCTTTTGCTCATGAAGTTCCCTTCTCGGCTGTGGCTGGGGTCCTTCCCCTTTAACAAGCCACTGTCTAAGACGCTTAACATTTCGATAAAAGATCCATTTTTTGTCGCCAGTCACAAGTCTATCCAAAAAAGGTGACACAAGTTGGCGAGAATGGAGAGAAGAGCAGACGTCAACTCGGGATTTGAGGTTGTTTTCAGACAGTTCATGAACTGAGAACCACTGCCAATTCCTCAACTGAGAAAGTAGGATTTTCTTCAAGGGCTGCTTCAAGAAGCTTTTCATCAAACTCAACTGGACGTCCGGTTCGATCTTTATCTTCAAGGGTGAAATCTCCACCTCTGAATTTTGCAAACCATCTTCTGCAAGTTCTTTCATTCACACATTCCTCTCCATAAACTGAGTGAATGTTTCTAGCCGCTTCGGCTGCTGAGTTTCCTTTCTTGAACTCATAAAGCATAATGTGCCTCAAATGATTCTTGGGTACTTCCATGTTAGCAGGGTTTTAATCAAACAAAATTTAATTTTATTGTTCTCTGAAATAAAATTTGATCAGTTTAAATGCATCTAAACATAAAAATAATGTTCAGCTCCATTAGACATTATAAAATACTCTTTAAATTTCGTTCATTTTAACTAAAAGTTAAAATTCGGACAGAACTTATGGGATGACATAATACGATCCCCCAGTGTTGTTGTTGTTGTTATTATTATTATTATTATTATTATTATTATTATTATTATTATTATTATTATTATTCCAAAACAGAAACTATTAACAGAAATCGCAATGAAAGTAATAATGGCAGGTACCCTGAATCCAACATAAAAATTCAGGATTGGGTATCTCGCGGCGGTGTAATGGTTAGCAAACTAGACTCGCTAGAACAATTACGACTGAATAATGAGTTCAATCCTCACTGGGTGCCCCCTGCTTTCGGACTTGCGCCACATCTAAGCTACGCTTGGATTATAAATTTAGGGCACCTCGAGGTGGTGTAATGATTAGCAAGCTTGTCTCGCAAGAACAATTACAATTGAGTTGTGAGTTCGATCCTCACTGGGTGTCCCATATTTCGGCCTTGTGCCACATCCATGCTACGCTTGGAAAATAACCATAAAAATTCAGGATATGGAATTAATAAAGACTAAACTACAAATGACTCATGTATGGAGGAGATTTTGTTGTCGTTTAATGTTAATCGTTTCGTCCCGCGCAAGGTGGGATTGTCACTAGTACGCAGGGGGTTACAGCGACTGAAAGCGAAAGAGAAAACTTAAAATACATAGGATTTGGGAAAGGGCAAAAGAGGAACGGGATTCAAGAAAACAGAAGATGGCGATTGATGTTGCATTTACATTTTTGAAGATTGTATTTATCAGGGAAGCAAGTAAACGGAAGGGAGTTCCACAGATGACATGTGCGAGAAAAGAAACTGTTGGGTTAGAAATAGAGGTTGCATTTAGCTATCTCAACAGTAAAAACGATGGGACTTAGATGCCAATCTAGTAGCATGCCTAAATTCATGTAGTCAGGGCACCAGCAAAAAAAAAAAAAATCTCGTCAGAGCAGATGTCATGAAAATATTTGTAGAAAAGACAGAGGGAAGCCACATCACGTCGGTGAGAAGTTGTAACAAATTTAGTATAGGAGATGAGTAAAATGAGCTTAGAACAGGTCAAGCTAGAGTTAGTTTTGCCCAACACCGTCAATTGCCATAAAACTAAAAGATAAACCTAAAAACACGAGTTATGTTCATAAATAACCTCCTCCCATCGTTATTTTCATACGGATGTCATGCATGGCGTCAAACCCGTTCAGAAATATTTAAATTGTCACCTGTATATAACCGCTTTCTAAGATCAATTGTTAAAAATGGCATTGATGGAGTGAGGCCTCTGGATCATGAAGACCATCCTCTTCGAAACTTGTAGACTGAATCTACACAACCCGAAACAAAGAACTGTAGCGAATAAGAAAAAAATCACTTGATGAATTTATGAAGCAATACCTTAAATGGATATCACATGTAACTCGAAGTGAAAATAAAGACATAATCAAGATGTTGACATTCCACATTACTTCAAATAAAAGGTTAGGAAAGAAACCGCCATCCATAATTGCAAGAGCGATAACAGCTACTGGTCTTGAGAAACCTGTTTACCTAAAATAGTTTTAAGAGAGAGATTTTATGAATTTCAACTGAAAGAGAAAATAATGATATAATCAAGTTGTTGCTATTCCACACTACTTCAAACAAAAGGTTAGAAAGGAAACCTCCATCAATACTGGAAAGAGCGATAACAGCTACTGGACTTGGGAAACCAATTTTCCTTTAAGAGAAAGATTTTATAAATTTCAACCGAAAGAGAAAATAATGAGCTAATCAAGATGTTGACATTCCACGCTACTTCAAACAAAAGGTTACGGAGGAAACCGCCATCAATATTGGAAAGAACGATAACAGCTACTGGACTTGAGAAAACTGGTTTCCTAAAAAAAATGTGTTTTAAGAGAAAGATTTTATACATTTCAAACGAAAGAGAAAATAATGACATTCCACACTAATAAAATATAATGTTAGGAAGGAAACTTCCATCAATAGCGGAAAGAGAGATAACAGCTACTGGATTTGAGAAAGTTATTGTTTCAAGAGAATGATTTTGTACATTTTAAACGATAGTAGTACAATCTACTTGGTCAATGAATGCTGAATGTTTCTTTATAAGGAAATGGCTATTATTAACTTTACTATTATTATTATATATTAAAATGTATCAAAAGCATTTTCGTTTTTGCAGACCTCTTAAGCTTATTTCACGCACGCATCTAAATACTATGACGTCACCCATATTATTATTATTATTGTATTATATTAGGATGTATGGGAAATATTTTTCGTTTTTCAGAGACATTTAAAGAAAGGAAAAGAAAGAATGCAAGAGAAAGAGGCCCTGTTGAAAAGAACAGAAAGAGAACTTTTTTTTAATCATCTCACTTCAAGCAAGGTAATAATACCACTAAGACACATTGCGTTACTCTCTAAGGAAAAATAATAAACAGAGAAACATTATTACGGAACTAGAAAATAAAAGGATAGGAATCAAGAAGACAGGAGATGACGATTGACATTGCAATTAAATTTTTCATGGTTAAAGTTGACTGGAAAGCAAGAAGCCGGAAGAGACTTTCGCAGAGAGTAGTGCGAGAGAAGAAACTGTTAGGATAGAACTTACGGTTGAATCTAGCCAATTCAACCGTAAAACGTTGCGACCTTGTTGTCAATCTAGTACTGCGCTTAAATTCAAAAAGTCTGGGTACTATGGAGGAAGGCTCATTCGAACAATTACCATGAAAATATTTATAGAAAAGGGCACAGGGAAGTTAAATTACGTCTGTGGGAAAGTGCTTGATGCCGAGATGCCAGCTCGGGTCAGGAATGATATCATTTCGCTTTCTTCTATGTAGTTTGTCAATAATCCCAGAATATATAGCAGGAGCACCAGACCAAATATGGCAAAAATATCAAAGAAAGAAAGAAAGAAAGAAAGAATCAACCCCAATAAAAACAAAAGGAAAAGAAAGGACGAAAGTAAGATCTTCAGGGAACCCAATGAAAATGGCTGATAAGAATACACTAAACAAAACTAATATACATATATATATATACACACACACACATATATATATATATATATATATATATATATATATATATATATATATATATATGCATATATATATATATATATATATATACATATATATATATATATATATATATATATACATATATATATATATACATATATATATATATATATATATATATATATATATATATATATATATATATATATATTATTACGAGTATCCAGATTTTGTCTGTAATTTCGATTAGGGAAAGGAGCCCTTGAAGAAAATAAACATAGATAAAAACACATTTCCCCACCACTACCACCACCTGTACCCGCCTCATTATGCAAGCTAACACTTGTACAAATTAAATACGCACTTACACAATGATATATAGTTAAGCAACTTGCCACTCAGCTACCCCTAGATAGTCACCTATACATACACACATAGGCAGAACTGTATGTAGGCCTAAATTAACCAAGGACTCACTTATTTCGTTAAAAATAGATCCTGATAGAATCGTCCATATTTTTTACTCACCCCCGAGATAAAATACACTCTTCCATCAGAATCAGTTTTAACCAACCAACACCCCACATTGCAAATCTCGACTTTTTATTAGTTGAGACAACACCAAAATATATAACAATTGTCGAAAACCTATTTCGCGCCCAATCCCTGGAGCCTATTTTGAATTCCAAAAACAAATAAAAAGGACCATTTCGACCCAATTCACCAGTCAGTCACTTAGCTTCAGAGAGATGCTACACGAATCCACTCGTGTCACTATTTTGACTTAAGAAACTTTTCGCGCGTCAGCTGCTGACTCAAACACCAACATTATTCTCTCAAAATTCACTTACAACTTTCTAAGAAAAGTGTTCTTACACACTACTAAGATAGAAATTGTATTTAGCAAAAGATAAATACAGAACAATCCAAGGTAAACAACTCTAGAAAATTAAGACATTTATATTCTACTTTAATCACGCACACAAACTACACAAATTTCTGTATAAGTAATATTTTCCATTTTACTCTATTTGACCAGTTCTTTAACACATGAACAATTTGAACTGTAAATCAATAAGACACCCAATTTATACATGGTCAATTCTTGCATTATCAAACCAAGTTTTCTAATTGTATATTAATTGTACATAAAATCTGTTGTTTGCATTGAAACCTAAGTTACCGTTGTTTCTTATTCAATTGCCTTGTGATTGATTCGTTTTGAATGCCTATATTCTATATTGTTGAGGATTAATATGGTGAACATGCCCGTAAACTAACCATCTTAATATTAAAACCTTCTGATAACAAATTCAAACTCATAGCAATCCCAACAATCCACCTGCTTTCACACATATAAGCATTGGCAAGACAGAACTCGTTAGCCTTGTTTGGCAGCCTGTCTAGAAGTATATCACTCAAAACCGCAGTAGGTGGGACTCCTTACTTACCTTGCTGACAAACCTTGAAGTAGCTAACAGTTATTGTCTCTCTTTCTTTTACCTTTATTTTTGTCTCTCTCTCCTCCTCTTTTCCCCTTTTTTATCGCTCTCTCACTCTATTGTCCTTTTTGTCTCTCTCTATTTTCCTTTTTTGACTCTCTCGATTCCCCATTTTTGTCGCTGTCACTCTCTCTTTTCCCCTTTTTATCTAACTCTCTCTTTCCCCTTTTTGTTGTTTCTTTTACACATTTGTCTCTTTCTCTCTTTAGCCTCTTTTGTCTCTTTCTGTCTTTCTCCTTTTTGTCCCGCTCTCTTTCTCCATTTTAACTCTCTCTCTCTCTTTCCCATTTTCGTCCCTCTCACTTTCCCCCTTTCCCCCCCTCGCTTTTCCCTTTTTGTCTCACTCATTCTTTCACTTCTCTTTTGCTTTTTTGTCTCTCTCTCTTTCCGTTTTTGTCTCTTGTCTATTTCTTTTCCCCTTATTGTCTCTCCGTCTCTCTCTCTCTCTTTCCCTTTTGTCCCTTTCGCTTTCTTTTTTGTCTCTCACTTTTTTCCCATTCTGTCTCTCTCCCTTTCCCTTTGTTTTTCTCGCGTTTCCTATTGTCTCTCTCTTTCCTCTTTTGTTTCTCTCTTTCTTTTCTCCTTTTGTTTCTCACTCATTTCCTTTGCGCCACTCTCTTTTTTCTCTCTTCCTTTCCTTTCTCCTCTCTCTT
>OZ038490.1:15806276-15875934 GCA_964036315.1 Acanthosepion esculentum | reverse complement strand
CTCTGTCTTTCTTTTTCTTTTTGTCTATCTCTTTCTTATCTCCTTTTCGTTTCTCTCTTTTCCCTTTTTGTCTCTCTCTTTCTTTTATACTGTTTGTTTCTCACTTCATCCTTTTTGCCTCTCTCTCTCGTCGTTGTTTAATACATTGCTTACCTTTTGGAAGGCATCTTTAGATATCCTAATGCTCCTTCGGATTTCACTGTCACACTTTCTGTCTTCTGTAAAATGCTGCATAGCCGAAGTAGGGTGCTATCTGATCGAAACATTCTTGGAACTCTTTTATGGAATAAATTTCAGTAATATAGTCACGGGTTGTTGAATGTCGGAGATGTCCGCAGATCTTTTTTATTTATTTTTTTTTTCCTTACGGGCATTTTTTTTCAATCTTTGAAATAGTTAAAAATTTGAAGAGTCTTAAGTCTACTGAATAAGACGGATGATTCATTTTTGTAAAGCATTTTCTAGGTTGGGATTCGTGAATTCTTACCGCATCCATATTCTCATTCTCCAATCCCTTGTCAGAATATACCGCACGATTCCCTATTCCCGTCAGTCACTAAGTTTCCTATTTGCATCCTTTTCTGCCATTTTGACTGCTCACTTATCTGATCATCGTGCACATTTCCCGCTCGTCCTTGAACCATTATGCCACTCAAAGTCTTCAAATTTCATATTTCAGCGATTACTTCATTGTATGTTCGCCATAAGCCATTTTAAAAATGTCTAACGTTTCACTATCACTTTTAACAATCTTCTCACAAAACTTGATGTGAATCCAGATTTCCTTTCACTCATTTTCTGCCAACAGTATAACATGACCACGTAAAACTTCCTCTACTGCTAGGCAACGAATAACTTATATGCATCTTAAGAAAGCGGAAACTGAAATATGCCCTCAGGTACAAACATTTGCTTATTTCATTACCCTAGCGAGACGGTCTGGCTATTTCGGGAATTAAATTTACCCCCGGATCGATGGCGGTGGCCGGAGATGTTTCAGCCGGAAATGGATCCACAAACAACATCCATCTGATGCAAGAGTGGCTTAACGAGCATATTCGCAGTCATCTTATGACCTTCCCACCCAAACTATGGTTTCCTAGATATCCTGATTTTCTGCCTTAAACTACTGCATCTTTGAATGGGGCGTGAAATGGGGGACCAACTGTGAGCCCTACAGTAACATGGACTTTTTAAAGGCACCTGTCTTGGGTTTAATAGCCAGTATGAACAATTACCACCTGTTCTTGGAAGGCAGTCACTTCCGATGCCCCGTCGAAGTACAACTAAAGGTTGAGACTGATTTTATTCGAAAAAAATACCATTAATTAGTACGTCTAAAAATCTTATCATAGTTGTTGTCGCATGCCTACGGACGATAATGGGTATGTCCCCATTCGCATAAGTACAGTATTAAATACTATATGTTGGTCTGCAGTTCGAGATTCGTCTCCAGCTGTGCTGGTCAAACTATCTGCCTCCGGGCAGAGAGGATCCCCAGACGAAGGTATATCGAAGGGCAGAGTCTCGGGAAACAGCTACCCAACCCCGTTTTATACAGAGTCTACGGGGAATTTTTGGCTGAACCTTCGGGCTCGGATACTCCACATTAAATTCGGCCTTTTGCCACACCTGATCACGTGGGACGGTTGGTAAATATCCTAGAGTTGGCGATTCATTGTGGAATTCACTTGACTCCCTTCTATTAGTTGACAACTACTTCCATGCGCCGCTGGCGAATCTTATGTGTGTTGTTCTTGTCCTAAGTATTATCGTTCATTACCAACCTTCGTTTGATTATTCATTCAGTAACCTTTCTTAGGTTATAACATTTTGGCAACGAGGATTAGCCAGAATAACAACAATAGTGGACAGTCGTATCGGAAATAGACGTCCCATTTTTATTTTAAACAGTGTGTATTACGTCTCTCGGCCTGCGCATTCGAAAAATCTTAATAGAGAGTATATGTCCTTTGTAGGGAAAAAGCCACCGTTTGATCTAGTTATTACGAATATAAAACTAAATAAAATTTACTCAAATATGTATTCGCGTACTTGTCAGCGTTTCTCGCGGTACCTCTTGCGTAACCGTGGGTACCGGGGACATATCACTTGAGAAACACCGCTCTAGAACAATCTTTTTATACAACAACTGCATTAATTGAACGAGATTAATCCCCTTTTAGGAACATGGATCCCTGATTATGTCAAATTAATTCGGATTAGCTATTCTTGACAGTCTGGAACAGCCACATAACATTCGAGTTAAGAAAATCAAGAAAGAATAAAGAAATACTCATACTAATAGTAAAAGAAAGGCCAAGAAGGGCTGGATATAGTATAAACCAGGGGTACACGACCTTTATTAGTTCATGGCCCATTGTGAACCCAGGATTTTTCTGTCACCCAAGAAATTATTACAGTGAATAAAATGACTTCTGCCTAATATCTAAATACATACACCCTTGTGCAAATTAATTGAGACAACTTTAGTTTCCTTTCTTTCGCCATACGCTCGGATTTAGATCCACTGGATTGACAGGGTGTAATCGATTTCTATTTTTTCTCAGATTAGGTCATTTGCAGTAATATGAATCTATTTTCGGGGTGTATGATGAAATTTATTTGGCCTTGAAAAATATTACGTCATCGGTGATTGCATCAGATTTTCATCACGCCCAGACACTATTGTCTCGACTGTTGATTAGTTGTCCTACGGCCATAGCCTGCGGTTGACGTTACTCCAAGGAGAATATAGATACGAAAATTGTAAGGCTGCACGAACACAATGGCAGGCCTCACCAGTGAGCAAATAAAAATACTCTTGATTGACATGGAAACTCTCCTGATTTAAATCCAATCGAGAATCTGTGGTCAATCTGCAAGGAACGACTTCATGGAATGGACATACGAAGTAATAACATGTGCATTGGGTCATGTTTAATTCGGAAAAAATAAATAATAACGGAATTATTCGTTTTCTTTCAATTAATTTGCACCAGGTTCTATATATTGCATTTTTCTTGAAAATAATAAAAATGCTGATTAAATATCAATAAGCCATTAATGAGAGTGTATGGATATATCCACTTACAAACATATATATATATATATATATATATATATATATGTGTGTGTGTGTGTGTGTGTGTGTGTGTGTGTATGCCTAACATGGTGATATGTTCTAAGTGCCTGGACGGAAATTTTCTGTGGCTGAACGAGTGATTAAAGCATTTTGTAGACATTTTCGCGTTCATGAATTATTTTCTCTTTGAATTAGAGTAGTATTTTTATGTCAAAAATGTGGTCAGTTTCGTTACGGTGTATATGTTTTGTGTGATGTTTTTTTAAAACGTCTCTTATGTGATCATATAGTCATTTGTTTAAACTTCTTGAGGTTTCTCCAATATATTCTTTCTGGCAATGCTTACAGTTTATAGAGTAAATTCCCTGGGTTTCACGCTTATGTGATCCTCAGGCATACTCCGAGGATCACATAAGCGTGAAATCCAGGATCACAAGCTCATATCTATTCAACTAAATATATATATATATATATATTTACTTGAATAGATAATTATATATATATATATATATATATATATATATATATATATATATATATATATATATATATATATATATATTCATAAAACCAGTGTAGAAAAGTTATAGCAGTCAATAAAAGACAACTTAAGTCCTAAATCCGTCCCTATTTTATACGCCGACGTATGAAGTAGGTAAGCTCCAATAATACACCGGGTGTTATTCTGGACTAGGCTAAACTAAACCTGGGTATATTTTCGGAGGGGGTTAATCTGGGTTACTACATAGTCGAAATACTAACGTCCCAACCACTCGGCCACGCGACCGTAATATGAAAGTATTTATGTGTGTGTGTGTGCATGAGAGAGACAGGTGGAGAGAACTGCGTTTTGTTATAATATTTTTTGAACTTACTTCGTCCTTAATGTATTTCGCATGAGGAACGCAAGATGGCGCTCCTGCCTGGAGAGAAAATACGCCAAAGAACTAAATAGAAAAAACATCTGCCGTAAGAAAACGACGTATACCGAAGTATGTGCAATAAAATGTCCACACACACTTACACACACGCACGTGCGTATATACATACACACACTCATACACATATATATATATACATACGTACATACGAATAAAGACACACACACACACATATATATATATATATATATATATGGTAATCCACAGACAGACTGTTTCGATGTATCACAGCTCCTCAGTGTGGCTAGACATCCGATTGCTTGCAGCCGAATGATTTTATATATATATATATATTACAGCAAAGAAACAAAAATTACCTCATTGCTTATGTTGAAGTAATTGTCTATATTGAGGTAATTTTTGGTGTTTTGCTGTAAAAAAGACATATACTCTGTTAAAATAGAAACATCGAGCTCTCTGTGGACCAGTTTTAATAATTAATATTACTAGGATCCACCCGGATTATATACCAACGGATCGATTACCTGTAATATATATATATATATATATATATATATATATATATATATATATATATATATATATATATATATATATATATATATATATATATATATATATATGTATACGGGGGGGAAGTAACTATAGAATCATTGAAATCATGACAAAAACATTTTTGTAAACAGACGGAACTAATAAGTATTTCTTATTTATGTGTAGAAGCTAAAAGCTGAAGACCGTGACCGCAGAATGGAACATTGAGGTTGGCATAGAGACTGGACTGAATTATTTGAAAGCATCCTCTGGAGTGACGAGGCTGTATTCCATGTTGGTGGTTTCATCAATCGTCACAAGTTCCATTACTGGGTCTCGTTTGACAACGATCAAACCATGACGGCTGAGAGGGGATGAAAGCTCGACCAGAAAGTGCGGAATGACGGCAACAAGAACCGTCTGCCGATATCCTCTGAGTGACTCCATAAATACAGACCGCTATTTTCAGATGCTTAAATATTACGCGTGGCCCACGGTGTCTGGCCGAGATAATATTGGTGACCTGATATTTATACAGCATGATGCACCTCCCCATTTTGCACTTACTGTGCGTGCGTGGTTAGACCAACATTTTCCAGGACGTTAGATGGGATGACGCGGACATAATGAATAAACCGAAAATCAGATCTCAATTCATCTTCTTTTTTCCTGTGGGGTTACACAAAAGAGGAGGTGTACAAGAGAAAACCTCGCACACTGCAGGACTTAGAGACACGGATTCAGTAGGTTCTCAATGATATCCCAGATGACGTCCTTCAGAAAGTTCTTCTTTCCATTCTTGACCGTTTTACGCCACTGGTGCTTCCGTAGAAATCTGAAAATTTACTTTCAATTTTCCATGTAATAAACAACGTATAATTATTTTCCAATAATACTTTAATAGGAATAAGGATTTTATTACCAATGTTTAATGCCTACTTACTTTTCACCCACCCTGTATATAATGGGTGTTCCAATAATTTGGACCGATTTTAATGTGAATTAAGTTTAAGCGTCTAATGATTTTTTTTTCTTTTTCTTTCAGATAAACTACCTCCAACAGCAAGGCCTCTGATCAGGTGGTTTTGAGAAGCGTGGAACAACCTCTATATATATATGCGAGTTACTTAGTGGAAAGTGCTCAATATCAGAGATAGAGCTAAGTTGTATGGATATTAATTTGTAACCCTGTATATCACGCTCTTTGTTTATTTTTTAAATTACGTATATATGCATGTTCGAAGGCATGGATGTGCATCTGCGCCTAACCTCAGATTATTTATATGGCTGTGTTTGTACAAACTATATATATATATATATATATATATATATATATATATATATATATATATATATATATATATATATATATATATATATATATATATATATATATATATATATATATATATATATATTACTTGTATCTATAAAAAGAACGTTAAACATATCATAAATGTCTTTATATATATATAAATACATACATACATACATATATATATATATATATATATATATATATATATATATATATATATATATATATATATATATATATATATATATATATATATATGTATATGTATATATGTATATATATAGACAACGGTACAAAGTAAATTTAAAATCGTAAGTAATATTTCGTGCCTGGTGAATTACTGAAACAATGAAACTTAAGTCACACCCCAGAAGTAGGTGTATTTATATTTATTATATATATATATATATATATATATATATATATATATATATATATATATATATATATATATATATATATAATTTTTAAATTAATATCAAACGTTAACTGCAAAACATAGGAATCTGTGTTTTGGGAAATTAACCACAATATGCCCATATATGCTAATTAATTCTTCCTTTTCTTCTTTCCCGACTTTTTTCCTCCCACCCCTGCTTCCACATTTGCTTTCTTATATCTTTTCTTCCCCTTTTACACTTTGTCTCTTTTCCTGTGAGATGACTTATTAAATAGGTCAATGACTGATCCTTACCCCCCTCCCTTAAGCTTAAGTATTTTAATAAAAATAGATTTAAAATTATTCCTATCTCTCTATTCCTTCTCTAATTTCGACCATATCTGTCGCCCTCCTTCCCCCTCCCCTATCCCCTTACATCAACTTAAAACTACCCCATAAAAATAATACGTAAATTTAAAACACTTTTATTTTTATTTTTTTTTTTTTTTGCTTGCTTGGAAATGTGATCTGAGGAACCAGAAAAAGAACACCTTCCTGGAGAAATAAAATATAATCAATTGACCCTTGAGGTTGCCTGTTTTCTAATTAAATTATATATATATATATATATATATATATATATATATATATATATATATATATATATATATTAATACATGTTTCAGTAAATAATATAGATAAGTGTTGTCTATATATTTTATGTAAGTTTTTTTCATATAGTCTGATAATCTTAATAACATTATCATTAAATAATGAAAGAAAATCACAATATTGATACATACTTTTTTTTATTTAATCCAATCTGAGCTTACGGCTTACATAAGCCATTATCAAAGATGACGATTACACAATATATTTATGCAATACACGAACAAGAAATTGATGATAGTATTATTTGTTTACATGGATGATTTCCAAGCAACGATAAACACGTGCATATAAAACGCTGAAAGCGAAAATCGCACGACAGCTCATGACGTCACACATGACCACGAGAGAGTGAATCCGATGAGTATTGAGTATGGAAAGCCGTTGGTATGAACCAATGACTTCTGTTACTAATTATAGGCATTTAAGGATATTTTTGGAGATTTCATAGTTTATTTTGTTCAGGTTAGGTTTCAACTGTTTTATGTATATAGCTTCAAGAATTTTTAGTTTTTGTTTATTGTTTTCATGTTTAAGTATAGTTGTGTTTTCGACGAGGATTTTCCGGAATTGTGTATGCGGCCAGGCATGTTGTTTTAAATGCCTAAAAATACTTGGAAATCATCCATGTAAACAAATAATACTATCATCAATTTCTTGTTCGTGTATTGCATAAATATATTGTGTAATCGTCATCTTTGATAATGGCTTATGTAAGCCGAAAGCTCAGATTGGATTAAATAAAAAAAAGTATGTATCAATATTGTGATTTTCTTTCATTATTTAATGATAATGTTATTAAGATTATCAGACTATATGAAAAAAACTTACATAAAATATATAGACAACACTTATCTATATTATTTAATGAAACATGTATTAATGAAAAAATGCTGCCTAAATACACACAATATATATATATATATATGACGCACAATGAGTGGTAGTAAAACACGTCTCACTAGAAAGAAACAGGGTTAAATTAATAATTAACACACATACGTTCCTCACTGTTTAGTTTCACGCACATGACAGGCGTCAGATATAAAACGTAAAACTGGCTGCTGTAAAAATCATATATTAATATTTATAACCTTCTTTTAAGATGGTGGGGCAGTGTTCAATTCTTGTAAAATCCTTACATCAATCAATAAACAGGATCTGAAGATCTTTTTTGCTTTTTTTTTTCGTGACAATATCTGAAGCTCCGAACTTTAACAACACATAAAAATAAACATTTCTTTACTAACTAGATACAAACCCCAACGTTCACGGAATTTAACACGTTCAGCTGCTCATTTTTTTTCATATGGGAATAACACTTTAATTGGAGGAGTACCTTTAGATTAAAATGAGACATGAATTCAGCATTATCGCAATATTTTCAGGCCGAATTCTAGGATTTTACTTCCGACAAAGTATAAAAGAATTTGTTTTCTAGTAAATATTTGTCATTGCTAATAAATAGGATTATGTTTCCAACAAACGAATTTAGTGTTTGTTATATGTAAATAGATTTTATTCTCAACAAGAATGCGACCAATCCACTACATAATATACGCATGCGCAAACGTGTGTATGTAAACAACACCTTGCATGCGTTCTGGAGCTGAAGCGGGATTTTTTTTCTGTCAACTTCAGACTTGCACTGGCAATAGCCAAAGCTACCGGAAACAGAATTTGACATTTTAGAAGAATATCGTAATATTTTGCATTCGACATTTCAAAATATTCTTTTACCTTTTCAAGTTTTAGCCAAATCAAAAAATCAAAAAATATTAAAGAAAAAAACATGCACAACAAAAATCAAATTGATGTATAAATGAGGAAAACAAACAGAAAATAATATTTGGCGCGTGATGGCCAGGTATTATTTTAAGTTACGACTGCAAACAGAAAATACATTTCTTTTCAACTCTGAAATATTAAATGTAATCGAGTACAGATTATAATAATTTGTTGAACTTAGAAGAGAGAAAGTGTGTGTGTGTGTGTGTGAGAGAGAGAGAGAGAGAGAGTCAGCGATAGAGAGAGCGAGAGGTATAGAAAGATAGGAGGAGAAGGGGAAAGGACAGATGGTGAAGTGACATAGAGAGAATGAGGGAACGGGAGTGTGAGAAAGAGTAAGAGAGGACCACATAACCGTAAAGTGATAGATAGATAGATAGATAGATAGATAGATAGATAGATAGATAGATAGATATGAACAGACTGGAGATAGATAGATAGATAGATAGATAGATAGATAGATAGATAGATAGATAGATATGAAAAAGACTGAGATAGATAGATAGATAGATAGATAGATAGATAGATAGATAGATAGATAGATAGATAGATAGATATGAACAGACTGGAGATAGATAGATAGATAGATAGATAGATAGATAGATAGATATGAACAGAATGGAGATAGATAGATAGATAGATAGATAGATAGATAGATAGATATGAACAGACTGGAGATAGATAGATAGATAGATAGATAGATAGATAGATAGATAGATAGATAGATAGATAGATAGATATGAACAGAATGGAGATAGATAGATAGATAGATAGATAGATAGATAGATAGATAGATAGATAGATGGATGGATTACTCTATGTCTGGTGCCATTTACGATTAGCAGAAAGCAGGTTGTAAGCTGCAAAGAACACCTGGGTTCCTATGAATAAAAAACAGACAATTATTTAACACAAGGGAAAAAGAATATGAAAGGAAATCAATTAATTCTTAGAAGACGTTTAAAGCTATACACTATTTCCGTGTCTGTTACGGCCGTAGTGATATTTATAATAACACTACTACTACTACTACTACTACTACTACTAATAATAATAATAATAATAATAGTATTAATAATAAAGATGTGTACAGACAAAATTGAAAAATAAGAAGGGGGAAAAATACAGAGAAAAAGACGGACATGTTTTGAGAACGTTATCACACATTACCCAGCAAGTCTTAAGATTGAAATCTAATAAATGATGTAGACAGACTTGAGGTCATTTGTACTTTATACTTGACCATACTCCGCTCTTGTCTCTCTCCTTACCAGACGTCATCACGATTAAGCACTACACATATACTATGGAGCCGACAGTAACCATACAACACCCGCTTATTTATTGTCGAAAAGAATTCCACCATTGATCTTATTGCATCGTCTCGCTTTTATTCCAATCCCCACAGTTACTCAAGATCACCGATTTTATTCCAGTCTCCGCTATTATTCCAAACCCTGCATTGATTCCGATTCTGACTGTTATTCCAACACTCAGTTATTTCACACTTTCGTTTTATTCCAATCCACACTGTTATTCCAAACCTACGATTTTATTCCAATTCTGTTATTAAAACCCTCGACGTTTACTCCAATCCCCACTATTATTCCAGACCTCCAAGTCTATTTCAATCCCACTGTTATTCCAAACCTACGATTTTATTCCAATTCTGTTATTAAAACCCTCGACGTTTACTCCAATCCCCACTATTATTCCAGACCTCCAAGTCTATTTCAATCCCACTGTTATTCCAAACCTACGATTTTATTCCAATTCTGTTATTAAAACCCTCGACGTTTACTCCAATCCCCACTATTATTCCAGACCTGCAAGTCTATTTCAATCCCACTGTTATTCCAAACCTACGATTTTATTCCAATTCTGTTATTAAAACCCTCGACGTTTACTCCAATCCCCACTATTATTCCAGACCTGCAAGTCTATTTCAATCCCACTGTTATTCCAAACCTACGATTTTATTCCAATTCTGTTATTAAAACCCTCGACGTTTACTCCAATCCCCACTATTATTCCAGACCTGCAAGTCTATTTCAATCCCACTGTTATTCCAAACCTACGATTTTATTCCAATTCTGTTATTAAAACCCTCGACGTTTACTCCAATCCCCACTATTATTCCAGACCTGCAAGTCTATTTCAATCCCACTGTTATTCCAAACCTACGATTTTATTCCAATTCTGTTATTAAAACCCTCGACGTTTACTCCAATCCCCACTATTATTCCAGACCTCCAAGTCTATTTCAATCCCACTGTTATTCCAAACCTACGATTTTATTCCAATTCTGTTATTAAAACCCTCGACGTTTACTCCAATCCCCACTATTATTCCAGACCTCCAAGTCTATTTCAATCCCACTGTTATTCCAAACCTACGATTTTATTCCAATTCTGTTATTAAAACCCTCGACGTTTACTCCAATCCCCACTATTATTCCAGACCTCCAAGTCTATTTCAATCCCACTGTTATTCCAAACCTACGATTTTATTCCAATTCTGTTATTAAAACCCTCGACGTTTACTCCAATCCCCACTATTATTCCAGACCTCCAAGTCTATTTCAATCCCACTGTTATTCCAAACCTACGATTTTATTCCAATTCTGTTATTAAAACCCTCGACGTTTACTCCAATCCCCACTATTATTCCAGACCTCCAAGTCTATTTCAATCCCACTGTTATTCCAAACCTACGATTTTATTCCAATTCTGTTATTAAAACCCTCGACGTTTACTCCAATCCCCACTATTATTCCAGACCTCCAAGTCTATTTCAATCCCACTGTTATTCCAAACCTACGATTTTATTCCAATTCTGTTATTAAAACCCTCGACGTTTACTCCAATCCCCACTATTATTCCAGACCTCCAAGTCTATTTCAATCCCACTGTTATTCCAAACCTACGATTTTATTCCAATTCTGTTATTAAAACCCTCGACGTTTACTCCAATCCCCACTATTATTCCAGACCTGCAAGTCTATTTCAATCCCACTGTTATTCCAAACCTACGATTTTATTCCAATTCTGTTATTAAAACCCTCGACGTTTACTCCAATCCCCACTATTATTCCAGACCTCCAAGTCTATTTCAATCCCACTGTTATTCCAAACCTACGATTTTATTCCAATTCTGTTATTAAAACCCTCGACGTTTACTCCAATCCCCACTATTATTCCAGACCTCCAAGTCTATTTCAATCCCACTGTTATTCCAAACCTACGATTTTATTCCAATTCTGTTATTAAAACCCTCGACGTTTACTCCAATCCCCACTATTATTCCAGACCTGCAAGTCTATTTCAATCCCACTGTTATTCCAAACCTACGATTTTATTCCAATTCTGTTATTAAAACCCTCGACGTTTACTCCAATCCCCACTATTATTCCAGACCTCCAAGTCTATTTCAATCCCACTGTTATTCCAAACCTACGATTTTATTCCAATTCTGTTATTAAAACCCTCGACGTTTACTCCAATCCCCACTATTATTCCAGACCTCCAAGTCTATTTCAATCCCACTGTTATTCCAAACCTACGATTTTATTCCAATTCTGTTATTAAAACCCTCGACGTTTACTCCAATCCCCACTATTATTCCAGACCTGCAAGTCTATTTCAATCCCACTGTTATTCCAAACCTACGATTTTATTCCAATTCTGTTATTAAAACCCTCGACGTTTACTCCAATCCCCACTATTATTCCAGACCTCCAAGTCTATTTCAATCCCACTGTTATTCCAAACCTACGATTTTATTCCAATTCTGTTATTAAAACCCTCGACGTTTACTCCAATCCCCACTATTATTCCAGACCTGCAAGTCTATTTCAATCCCACTGTTATTCCAAACCTACGATTTTATTCCAATTCTGTTATTAAAACCCTCGACGTTTACTCCAATCCCCACTATTATTCCAGACCTGCAAGTCTATTTCAATCCCACTGTTATTCCAAACCTACGATTTTATTCCAATTCTGTTATTAAAACCCTCGACGTTTACTCCAATCCCCACTATTATTCCAGACCTCCAAGTCTATTTCAATCCCACTGTTATTCCAAACCTACGATTTTATTCCAATTCTGTTATTAAAACCCTCGACGTTTACTCCAATCCCCACTATTATTCCAGACCTGCAAGTCTATTTCAATCCCACTGTTATTCCAAACCTACGATTTTATTCCAATTCTGTTATTAAAACCCTCGACGTTTACTCCAATCCCCACTATTATTCCAGACCTCCAAGTCTATTTCAATCCCACTGTTATTCCAAACCTACGATTTTATTCCAATTCTGTTATTAAAACCCTCGACGTTTACTCCAATCCCCACTATTATTCCAGACCTGCAAGTCTATTTCAATCCCACTGTTATTCCAAACCTACGATTTTATTCCAATTCTGTTATTAAAACCCTCGACGTTTACTCCAATCCCCACTATTATTCCAGACCTCCAAGTCTATTTCAATCCCACTGTTATTCCAAACCTACGATTTTATTCCAATTCTGTTATTAAAACCCTCGACGTTTACTCCAATCCCCACTATTATTCCAGACCTCCAAGTCTATTTCAATCCCACTGTTATTCCAAACCTACGATTTTATTCCAATTCTGTTATTAAAACCCTCGACGTTTACTCCAATCCCCACTATTATTCCAGACCTGCAAGTCTATTTCAATCCCACTGTTATTCCAAACCTACGATTTTATTCCAATTCTGTTATTAAAACCCTCGACGTTTACTCCAATCCCCACTATTATTCCAGACCTCCAAGTCTATTTCAATCCCACTGTTATTCCAAACCTACGATTTTATTCCAATTCTGTTATTAAAACCCTCGACGTTTACTCCAATCCCCACTATTATTCCAGACCTCCAAGTCTATTTCAATCCCACTGTTATTCCAAACCTACGATTTTATTCCAATTCTGTTATTAAAACCCTCGACGTTTACTCCAATCCCCACTATTATTCCAGACCTCCAAGTCTATTTCAATCCCACTGTTATTCCAAACCTACGATTTTATTCCAATTCTGTTATTAAAACCCTCGACGTTTACTCCAATCCCCACTATTATTCCAGACCTGCAAGTCTATTTCAATCCCACTGTTATTCCAAACCTACGATTTTATTCCAATTCTGTTATTAAAACCCTCGACGTTTACTCCAATCCCCACTATTTTTCCAGACCTCCAAGTCTATTTCAATCCCACTGTTATTCCAAACCTACGATTTTATTCCAATTCTGTTATTAAAACCCTCGACGTTTACTCCAATCCCCACTATTATTCCAGACCTGCAAGTCTATTTCAATCCCACTGTTATTCCAAACCTACGATTTTATTCCAATTCTGTTATTAAAACCCTCGACGTTTACTCCAATCCCCACTATTATTCCAGACCTGCAAGTCTATTTCAATCCCACTGTTATTCCAAACCTACGATTTTATTCCAATTCTGTTATTAAAACCCTCGACGTTTACTCCAATCCCCACTATTATTCCAGACCTGCAAGTCTATTTCAATCCCACTGTTATTCCAAACCTACGATTTTATTCCAATTCTGTTATTAAAACCCTCGACGTTTACTCCAATCCCCACTATTATTCCAGACCTGCAAGTCTATTTCAATCCCACTGTTATTCCAAACCTACGATTTTATTCCAATTCTGTTATTAAAACCCTCGACGTTTACTCCAATCCCCACTATTATTCCAGACCTGCAAGTCTATTTCAATCCCACTGTTATTCCAAACCTACGATTTTATTCCAATTCTGTTATTAAAACCCTCGACGTTTACTCCAATCCCCACTATTATTCCAGACCTGCAAGTCTATTTCAATCCCACTGTTATTCCAAACCTACGATTTTATTCCAATTCTGTTATTAAAACCCTCGACGTTTACTCCAATCCCCACTATTATTCCAGACCTCCAAGTCTATTTCAATCCCACTGTTATTCCAAACCTACGATTTTATTCCAATTCTGTTATTAAAACCCTCGACGTTTACTCCAATCCCCACTATTATTCCAGACCTGCAAGTCTATTTCAATCCCACTGTTATTCCAAACCTACGATTTTATTCCAATTCTGTTATTAAAACCCTCGACGTTTACTCCAATCCCCACTATTATTCCAGACCTGCAAGTCTATTTCAATCCCACTGTTATTCCAAACCTACGATTTTATTCCAATTCTGTTATTAAAACCCTCGACGTTTACTCCAATCCCCACTATTATTCCAGACCTGCAAGTCTATTTCAATCCCACTGTTATTCCAAACCTACGATTTTATTCCAATTCTGTTATTAAAACCCTCGACGTTTACTCCAATCCCCACTATTATTCCAGACCTCCAAGTCTATTTCAATCCCACTGTTATTCCAAACCTACGATTTTATTCCAATTCTGTTATTAAAACCCTCGACGTTTACTCCAATCCCCACTATTATTCCAGACCTCCAAGTCTATTTCAATCCCACTGTTATTCCAAACCTACGATTTTATTCCAATTCTGTTATTAAAACCCTCGACGTTTACTCCAATCCCCACTATTATTCCAGACCTCCAAGTCTATTTCAATCCCACTGTTATTCCAAACCTAGGATTTTATTCCAATTCTGTTATTAAAACCCTCGACGTTTACTCCAATCCCCACTATTATTCCAGACCTCCAAGTCTATTTCAATCCCACTGTTATTCCAAACCTACGATTTTATTCCAATTCTGTTATTAAAACCCTCGACGTTTACTCCAATCCCCACTATTATTCCAGACCTGCAAGTCTATTTCAATCCCACTGTTATTCCAAACCTACGATTTTATTCCAATTCTGTTATTAAAACCCTCGACGTTTACTCCAATCCCCACTATTATTCCAGACCTGCAAGTCTATTTCAATCCCACTGTTATTCCAAACCTACGATTTTATTCCAATTCTGTTATTAAAACCCTCGACGTTTACTCCAATCCCCACTATTATTCCAGACCTGCAAGTCTATTTCAATCCCACTGTTATTCCAAACCTACGATTTTATTCCAATTCTGTTATTAAAACCCTCGACGTTTACTCCAATCCCCACTATTATTCCAGACCTGCAAGTCTATTTCAATCCCACTGTTATTCCAAACCTACGATTTTATTCCAATTCTGTTATTAAAACCCTCGACGTTTACTCCAATCCCCACTATTATTCCAGACCTGCAAGTCTATTTCAATCCCACTGTTATTCCAAACCTACGATTTTATTCCAATTCTGTTATTAAAACCCTCGACGTTTACTCCAATCCCCACTATTATTCCAGACCTCCAAGTCTATTTCAATCCCACTGTTATTCCAAACCTACGATTTTATTCCAATTCTGTTATTAAAACCCTCGACGTTTACTCCAATCCCCACTATTATTCCAGACCTGCAAGTCTATTTCAATCCCACTGTTATTCCAAACCTACGATTTTATTCCAATTCTGTTATTAAAACCCTCGACGTTTACTCCAATCCCCACTATTATTCCAGACCTCCAAGTCTATTTCAATCCCACTGTTATTCCAAACCTACGATTTTATTCCAATTCTGTTATTAAAACCCTCGACGTTTACTCCAATCCCCACTATTATTCCAGACCTGCAAGTCTATTTCAATCCCACTGTTATTCCAAACCTACGATTTTATTCCAATTCTGTTATTAAAACCCTCGACGTTTACTCCAATCCCCACTATTATTCCAGACCTGCAAGTCTATTTCAATCCCACTGTTATTCCAAACCTACGATTTTATTCCAATTCTGTTATTAAAACCCTCGACGTTTACTCCAATCCCCACTATTATTCCAGACCTGCAAGTCTATTTCAATCCCACTGTTATTCCAAACCTACGATTTTATTCCAATTCTGTTATTAAAACCCTCGACGTTTACTCCAATCCCCACTATTATTCCAGACCTCCAAGTCTATTTCAATCCCACTGTTATTCCAAACCTACGATTTTATTCCAATTCTGTTATTAAAACCCTCGACGTTTACTCCAATCCCCACTATTATTCCAGACCTCCAAGTCTATTTCAATCCCACTGTTATTCCAAACCTACGATTTTATTCCAATTCTGTTATTAAAACCCTCGACGTTTACTCCAATCCCCACTATTATTCCAGACCTCCAAGTCTATTTCAATCCCACTGTTATTCCAAACCTAGGATTTTATTCCAATTCTGTTATTAAAACCCTCGACGTTTACTCCAATCCCCACTATTATTCCAGACCTCCAAGTCTATTTCAATCCCACTGTTATTCCAAACCTACGATTTTATTCCAATTCTGTTATTAAAACCCTCGACGTTTACTCCAATCCCCACTATTATTCCAGACCTGCAAGTCTATTTCAATCCCACTGTTATTCCAAACCTACGATTTTATTCCAATTCTGTTATTAAAACCCTCGACGTTTACTCCAATCCCCACTATTATTCCAGACCTGCAAGTCTATTTCAATCCCACTGTTATTCCAAACCTACGATTTTATTCCAATTCTGTTATTAAAACCCTCGACGTTTACTCCAATCCCCACTATTATTCCAGACCTGCAAGTCTATTTCAATCCCACTGTTATTCCAAACCTACGATTTTATTCCAATTCTGTTATTAAAACCCTCGACGTTTACTCCAATCCCCACTATTATTCCAGACCTGCAAGTCTATTTCAATCCCACTGTTATTCCAAACCTACGATTTTATTCCAATTCTGTTATTAAAACCCTCGACGTTTACTCCAATCCCCACTATTATTCCAGACCTGCAAGTCTATTTCAATCCCACTGTTATTCCAAACCTACGATTTTATTCCAATTCTGTTATTAAAACCCTCGACGTTTACTCCAATCCCCACTATTATTCCAGACCTCCAAGTCTATTTCAATCCCACTGTTATTCCAAACCTACGATTTTATTCCAATTCTGTTATTAAAACCCTCGACGTTTACTCCAATCCCCACTATTATTCCAGACCTGCAAGTCTATTTCAATCCCACTGTTATTCCAAACCTACGATTTTATTCCAATTCTGTTATTAAAACCCTCGACGTTTACTCCAATCCCCACTATTATTCCAGACCTGCAAGTCTATTTCAATCCCACTGTTATTCCAAACCTACGATTTTATTCCAATTCTGTTATTAAAACCCTCGACGTTTACTCCAATCCCCACTATTATTCCAGACCTGCAAGTCTATTTCAATCCCACTGTTATTCCAAACCTACGATTTTATTCCAATTCTGTTATTAAAACCCTCGACGTTTACTCCAATCCCCACTATTATTCCAGACCTGCAAGTCTATTTCAATCCCACTGTTATTCCAAACCTACGATTTTATTCCAATTCTGTTATTAAAACCCTCGACGTTTACTCCAATCCCCACTATTATTCCAGACCTCCAAGTCTATTTCAATCCCACTGTTATTCCAAACCTACGATTTTATTCCAATTCTGTTATTAAAACCCTCGACGTTTACTCCAATCCCCACTATTATTCCAGACCTCCAAGTCTATTTCAATCCCACTGTTATTCCAAACCTACGATTTTATTCCAATTCTGTTATTAAAACCCTCGACGTTTACTCCAATCCCCACTATTATTCCAGACCTCCAAGTCTATTTCAATCCCACTGTTATTCCAAACCTACGATTTTATTCCAATTCTGTTATTAAAACCCTCGACGTTTACTCCAATCCCCACTATTATTCCAGACCTCCAAGTCTATTTCAATCCCACTGTTATTCCAAACCTACGATTTTATTCCAATTCTGTTATTAAAACCCTCGACGTTTACTCCAATCCCCACTATTATTCCAGACCTGCAAGTCTATTTCAATCCCACTGTTATTCCAAACCTACGATTTTATTCCAATTCTGTTATTAAAACCCTCGACGTTTACTCCAATCCCCACTATTATTCCAGACCTGCAAGTCTATTTCAATCCCACTGTTATTCCAAACCTACGATTTTATTCCAATTCTGTTATTAAAACCCTCGACGTTTACTCCAATCCCCACTATTATTCCAGACCTGCAAGTCTATTTCAATCCCACTGTTATTCCAAACCTACGATTTTATTCCAATTCTGTTATTAAAACCCTCGACGTTTACTCCAATCCCCACTATTATTCCAGACCTCCAAGTCTATTTCAATCCCACTGTTATTCCAAACCTACGATTTTATTCCAATTCTGTTATTAAAACCCTCGACGTTTACTCCAATCCCCACTATTATTCCAGACCTGCAAGTCTATTTCAATCCCACTGTTATTCCAAACCTACGATTTTATTCCAATTCTGTTATTAAAACCCTCGACGTTTACTCCAATCCCCACTATTATTCCAGACCTCCAAGTCTATTTCAATCCCACTGTTATTCCAAACCTACGATTTTATTCCAATTCTGTTATTAAAACCCTCGACGTTTACTCCAATCCCCACTATTATTCCAGACCTGCAAGTCTATTTCAATCCCACTGTTATTCCAAACCTACGATTTTATTCCAATTCTGTTATTAAAACCCTCGACGTTTACTCCAATCCCCACTATTATTCCAGACCTCCAAGTCTATTTCAATCCCACTGTTATTCCAAACCTACGATTTTATTCCAATTCTGTTATTAAAACCCTCGACGTTTACTCCAATCCCCACTATTATTCCAGACCTGCAAGTCTATTTCAATCCCACTGTTATTCCAAACCTACGATTTTATTCCAATTCTGTTATTAAAACCCTCGACGTTTACTCCAATCCCCACTATTATTCCAGACCTGCAAGTCTATTTCAATCCCACTGTTATTCCAAACCTACGATTTTATTCCAATTCTGTTATTAAAACCCTCGACGTTTACTCCAATCCCCACTATTATTCCAGACTTGCAAGTCTATTTCAATCCCACTGTTATTCCAAACCTACGATTTTATTCCAATTCTGTTATTAAAACCCTCGACGTTTACTCCAATCCCCACTATTATTCCAGACCTCCAAGTCTATTTCAATCCCACTGTTATTCCAAACCTACGATTTTATTCCAATTCTGTTATTAAAACCCTCGACGTTTACTCCAATCCCCACTATTATTCCAGACCTCCAAGTCTATTTCAATCCCACTGTTATTCCAAACCTACGATTTTATTCCAATTCTGACAGTTATTTCAGACCTTCACTTTTATTCCAATCGCCACAAATATTCCAGAATTCTGCATTTATTCTGATGCCCACTGTTATTCCGGACCTACGTTTTTATTCCAATCTCCAATATTATTCCAAACCTCCGTTCTCATTCCAATTCCCACTGTTATTCCAAACGTCCTCATTTATTCTATTAAACCATTGATATTTCGAATATGCACTTTTATTCCAGTTCCTACTGTTATTCCAGACGTCCGCTTTTATTCCAGTACAAACTCTTATTTCAGCCCCCACTTTATTCCAATCTAGACAGTTATTCCAGACCTCCAGTATTATTATCCAAAACTCCGCTTTTATTCAAATTCCTACAGATATTACTGACCTCCGCTTTTAATTTAGCCCCTCACCCACTGTTATTCGAGACAGTTATTCCTCCGTTTTTCTTACAATTTCCATTGTAAATCCAGACCTGTTCTTTTATTTCAGTCGGCTGTTATTCCAGCCCTGCACTTTTAGTAGAATCTCTCCCGTTACTCAATAACACAGCATTTATTCCAATGCCAACTCTTACACCAGCCTTCCGCTTTTATGCCAGTACCGACTGTTATTCCAGATCACCGCTATTATTCCAATCACTACTGTTATTCCAGACCTTCGCATTTATTCGAAAACCCTACTGTTATCCAAAACCTCGCTTTTATTCCAATTTCCATTGTTATTCCACATCTCCGCTTTTATTCCAATCCCTAATGTTATTCCAGATCTCACTCTCTATATTCTTATTCTAATACTCAACTATTTTCCAATCGCCACTATTATTTCAACATTTTGCTTTTATTCCAGTCTCTGCAGTTAGCCCACACGACAGCTTTTATTCCGCTTTCATTTCAGTCCCTACTCTTATTCCAGAACTCAACTTTCATTTCAGCCCCTACTCTTATTCCAGACCTACGATTTCATTTCTGTCAATACCATTATTCCAGAACACTGCTTTCATTTTAGTCCTTACTCTTATTCCAAACTTCCGCTTTCATTTCAGTCCTTACCCTTATTCCAGATCTCCGCTTACATTTCCGTCCCTATATTATTACAGACCCCCGTTTACATATGAGTCGTAACTCTTATTCAAGACTTCCGCTTGCATTTCAATCCCTACACTTATTCCAGACCTCAGGTTTCATTTCAGCCCTTACACTTATTCCAGACCTCCGCTTTAATTTCAGTCCTTACAATTATTCCAGCTTTCATTTCAGTTCCTAATATTATTCCAGACCTCCGTTCTCATTTCAGTCCAAAATCTTATTCCAAATATCCGCTTTCATTTCAGTCCATACTCTTATTCCAGACACCCGCTTTCATTTCAGTCCATACTCTTATTCCAGACATCCTCTTTCGTGTCAGTACTTACACTTATTCCAAACTACTGCTTTCATTTCAATCCTTATGCTTATTCATAAGCTCTGCATTTATTTCATTCCTTTTTCTTATTCCAGACCTCCTTACATTTATTCCAGATCACCGCTTACATTTCAGTCCCTACCCTTATTCCATACCTCCGCTTTCATTTCAGTCCCTACGCTTATTCCAGACCTCTGCTTTCATTTCAGTCGTTACTCTTATTCCAGATTCCAGATTCATTTCACTCCTTACACTTATTCCAGACCTCCACATTCATTTCAGTCCTTACTCTAATTGCAGACCTACGATTTCATTTCTATCCCTACGCTTATTCCAGAACTAAGCTTTCATTTCACTCCTTACTCTCATTCCAAACCTCCGCTTTCATTTCAGTCATTACTCTTATTCGAGAACTCCGCTAACATTCCAGTCCCTACATTATTCCAGACCTCTGTTTTCATTTAAGTCCTTACTCTTATTCCAGACTTCCGCTACACATTTCAGTCCTTAGCCTTATTTCATACCTCCGCATACCATTCAGTCCTTATATTTATTCCAATTCAGTCCCTACTCTTATTCCAGACCGCCGCTTCCATTTCAGGCCCTACTCTTATTCCTTACCCCCGCTTTCATTTCAGTCCCTTCTCATATTCCAGACGTCCGGTTTCATTTCAGTCCTTACTCTTATTCCAGACCCCTGCTTTAATGTAAGTCCCTCCTCTAATTACAGTCCTTACAATTATTCCAGACCTCCGCTTTCATTTCAGTTCCTAATATTATTCCAGACCTCCGTTCTCATTTCAGTCCAAAATCTTATTCCAAACATCCGCTTTCATTTCAATCCTTAACCTTATTCCAGACACCCGCTTTCATTTCAGTCCATACTCTTATTCCAGACATCCTCTTTCATTTCAGTCCCTTCTCTTATTCCAGACTTCCGCTATCATTTCAGTCCCTACTCTTATTCCAGACCTGCGCTTTCATTTCAATCCTTATTTCAAACCTCCGCTTTCATTTCAGTCCTTACTCTTATTCTAGTGCTCAACTTTCATTTCAGTCCTCACTATTATTCCAGACCTCCGCTTTCATTTCAGTCCTTACTCTTTTTCGAAACATCCGCTTTCATTTCAGTTCTTAATCTTATTCCCGACCTCCGCTTTCATTTCAGCCCTGACTTTTCTTCCAGACATCCGCTTTCATTTCAGTCCCTACTCTTCTTCCAGACCTCCCCTTTCATTTCAGTCCTTACTCTTATTCCAGTCCTCAGCTTTTATTTCATTCGTCATTATTATTCCAGACCTCCGCTTTCATTTGCGTCCCTACTCTTATTCCAGACCTGCGCTTTCATTTCAGTCCTTAATCTTATTCCAGACCTCCGCTTTCATTTCAGTCACTACTCTTATTCCAGACCTCCGCTTTCTTTTCAGTCCTTACTCTTGTTCCAGTCCTCTGCTGTCATTTCAGTCCCTACTCTTATTCCAGACATCCGCTTTCATTTCAGTCCCTACTCTTATTCCAGAACTCCGCTTTCATTCAGTCCTTACTCTTATTCCAGTCCACCACTTTCATTTCAGTCCATACTTTTCTTCCAGACATCCGCTGTCATTTTAGTCCCTACTCTTATTCTAGACCTCCGCTTTCTTTTCAGTCCTTACTCTTGTTCCAGTCCTCTGCTGTCATTTCAGTCCCTACTCTTATTCCAGACATCCGCTTTCATTTCAGTCCCTACTCTTATTCCAGAACTCCGCTTTCATTCAGTCCTTACTCTTATTCCAGACCACCACTTTCATTTCAGTCCATACTTTTCTTCCAGACATCCGCTTTCATTTCAGTCCCTACTCTTATTCGTGACCTCCGGTTTCATTTCAGTCCTTAATCTTATTCCAGACCTTCGCTTTCTTTTCAGTCCTTACTCTTGTTCCAGTCCACTGCTTTTATTTCAGTCCCTACACTTATTCCAGACCTCCGCTTTCATTTCACTCCCTACTCTTATTCCAAAGTGGCGCTTACATTTCACTCCCTACTCTTATTCCAAACATCCGCTTTCATTTCAGTCCCTACTCTTATTCCAGACCTCCGCTTTCATTTCAGTCCCTACTCTTATTCCAGCTCCCCGCCTTCATTTCAGTCCTTACATTTCTTCCAGACATCCGCTTTCATTTCACTCCCTACCCCTTTTCCAGACCTCCGCTTTTATTTCTGTCCCTACTCTTATTCCAGACATCTACTTTCTTTTCAGTCCTTACTCTTGTTCCAGTCCTCTGCCGTCATTTCAGTCACTACTCTTATTCCAGACATCCGCTTTCATTTCAGTCCCTACTCTTATTCCAGAACTCCGCTTTCATTCAGTCCTTACTCTTATTCCAGACCTCCACTTTCATTTCAGTCCCTACTCTTATTCCTGACCTCCGCTTTCATTTCAGTCCCTAATCTTATTCCAGACATCCGCTTTCATTTCAGTCCTTAATCTTATTCCTGACCTCCGCTTTCATTTCAGTCCTTAATCTTATTCCAGACCTCCGCTTTCATTTCAGTCCTTACTCTTATTCCAGACCTCCGCTTTCATTTCAGTCCATACTTTTCTTCCAGACATCCGCTTTCTTTTCTGTCCCTACTCTTGTTCCGGTCCTCTGCATTCATTTCACTCCCTACTCTTATTCCAGACCTCCGCTTTCATTTCAGTCCCTACTCTTATTCCTGACCTCCGCTTTCATTTCAGTCCTTAATCTTATTCCAGACCTCCGCTTTCATTTCACTCCCTACTCTTATTCCAAACCTCCGTTTTCATTTCTGTCCTTACTCTTATTCCTGACCTCCGCTTTCATTTCAGTCCTTAATCTTATTCCAGACCTCCGCTTTCATTTCACTCCCTACTCTTATTCCAGACCTCCGCCCGAAAAGTTGGTTCCCTTTGTCGTAGTAGACAACATTTCCTGTCAGTATCTTACTCATATATCTATAAGTTTACCATTCGTCCGTGCTTTATATATTGTTGATACATCTGGTCTAGTGCCTCTACTATGCATTTACAGATTCTAGATAAAATACTAGATAAAATAATTATCTGCAATTTTATTCGTTCAGAACTAGCTTCTCAGCTTCAGTTACTTTCCCGCTGCAGTTACGTAACTTCCTTTTTCCATTTTAATAAATATTTTCATTGTAATTATTCTGCTGATCTTTCCTCTTTCGTACCTAGACTTTATGAATTTAAACGCAGTACTAGATTGGCCGTAAGGTCTTATAATTTTGCAGTTGAAATGGTGAGATGAAATCGCAAGTTCTATGCTAACAGTTTCTTCTTTCGCACTTCTCGCATGTAGAACTCTCTTCCGGATTTTTGCATCTCAGTCAACTTTGATCTTCAAAACATTAAATGCAATGTCGATCGTTATCTGATGTCTCTTCATTCCTCTTCTTTTATTGTTTTCTTTATTTAATAATAAGTCTGGTTCAAGTTTCAGATCGTGCAGCCCTTAGTGAGTATCGAACTCATTAAGTCAACTATCTTCGAGACTGGGTTCTTCAACATTTACCGTTATTGAGATTCATTTAATATGGCACAAAATCGTTTAAAGGATGCCCTTGCAAACCGTTGCTCCACACTTGGTCAAGCTATGCCATGTTTGGCTCAAGAAGGAGAACATTTTAAGACCACTTCCGGAGTTTAGCAGCAGATTCCTTAATATGAAGGAGGAGTTAAAATGACGGAATTATAGCTAGGTACCACCCATAGTTTTTAATCTTTTGACCCCAAGCAAAGCAACAAAGCCATTAAGACGTAGAGGGTTACTCGGTGTGAAAGAGTATATGAAAATAAAGTTTTATTAAGGAGCGAAAACAATAAAAGAACAGGAATTAAAAAGACGAACAATACCAATTGACAATGCATTTAAAATTTTGAAGATTAAATTTAACGAGAAAATAAGAGAGTTCTACAAGAGCGACTGAAGAAAATGTTAGCTTAGAACTTACGGTTACATCTAACTATTTCAACTGCAACATCATGAAACCTAGCTGCTAATCTAGTACTGCGTTTACATTCTGTTGTAACATAGAAAGGTTTACTGAATAAGAATAACCAAAACGGATGTTGGAAATGAAATAGTAATCTTTATAACATCAACAAAATACAATACTCGCTAGCGGCGTGAAGTAGGTAAACCACAGCTAGTGGTGGACTACTTAGGCAGCATATTACCTCCCCCCACTTACAATAGTGTCCAACATATTTATGAGGATTGGAACATACCCATTAGTGTTCATAGGTACGGTATATAAAAGAGAAAGGGTACAGAGAGAGAGAGAGAGAACTAAAGGGTAGAAAGAGAAAGAACAAAAGTGGAGAGAGAGAGAGAGAAAAAACAAAAGGGGATAGAGAGAGAGAGAGAGAGAACAAAAGGGTAGAGAGAGTGTTGTAACCTAGAAAAGATTACTGAATGAGGAATAACCAAAACGGAGGTGGGAAATGAAATGGTAATCTTTATAATATCAACAAAATACAATACTCATCAGCGATGGGAAGTAGGTAAACCACTGCTCGTCGTGGACTACATAGACAGCATATTACCCCCATTCACAATAGTGTTAAACATATTTATGAGGATTGGGACACACCCATTAGTGTTCATAGATACGGTATATAACACATTCATAATGTCTAGGTACCACAGAGGAGATTCATATTTATTTTGATAATACAAAAATATTGCACAAGGCCAAAAGAGGAGAGGACAAAGAAGGCTGGTTTTCAATCTGTCTTATGTTAAACTTAGCTAGACACAATTACTGACCAAAATATACCAGAATATTACTTATACCAAAACAACACATTCTTACTTACCATACTTACTGCAGTCACCATAATACCGCCAGTCTCTATGTAGTCCTAACTAGTTCCCATATGTGCAATTTATCTGTGGGGATGGGGAATAAAAAAAAACAATTTTTAAAAATGAAACCTCACAGAAGTATTAATAGAAAACGCAGAGAGTAGCAACATTACAGCAGTGGGGAAATGACTGAAGCCGAGATGCCAGGTCACGACCAATGACATTGCAGATCCGTATTTGGATTTTATCAAGAATCACTAAATATATAGCAGGAGCATCAGACATGGTTAACTTTAGTGATTAATACCGGAAGTCAAATAATTCTCATAAGTATAGCATGATGAAAGATGATGACAGGGAGACAACTGCAGAGTTTGACTAAATACATGCACATTATAGCAGAAAGATGAAAAGAATAAAATCTGAAATATCTGCAAAAGTGGTACCTGTTTTACAACCCGTTAGAAAAAGAAATCCTTCAATATTTTCAAGTTCATCTAAGTTCCGCAACAGACATATCTTTGCCAATATCTTGGCCAAAGCACAGCAGTTCTCAACAACTGCAGTCCGTGCATTGACGTTACAGACAGCATTGCCACCATCAAGTGTGTATCTATCATCTTTAGTGCGAATGTATTTATGGGAGTAGAAGAAATATTGCAACTCTGCAGATCCACCGGCATCAAATTCTATCCAATTCAATTCGAATGACATTTTACGATCGGGTGTGATAAATTGACAGACAGAATTTGTTTATATCGTCTGCATCTTTTTATCGTCTGATCAAGCGAGCCAGACAGATTTCCACCCATTACATCCCTTTATCTGCCGACCGCCATCAGTAATAAATCTTCTGACGTGTACGATGTCACATGATCAACGCCTGTCTACCCAAATATTCAGATTTCACCGGGAAAACGTGAGTTGTATCATGAGTTAAGGAAAAAAGAATAAGAGAATTAAGGAAAATAAACACATTGCATACGAGTATCAATTCAGTGGTAACTCAGCGAGAAGATATTGAAAACTTCTCGGTCCGAGAAATAAGCGAAACGAGAGAGGGAGAGAGAGAGAAATAAAAAAGGGGGAAATTGTCATGTTTGTCCGGATTTTAAAAAATGAGTGGAGTGGTTAAGAGAATACGGGAACATTACATCATCCCTTCACACACACACACACACACACACACGCGCGTGCACACAAACATGTGCACGCGCGTACACATGTGAAAATAGGTAGACGGAACCCTTGAGAGCCGTCGATAGCTGTGAGGTCATTTATCAGTTATCTCCTCTTAATTTTTCCCTCTGAAAGTTATTCACTGCCTTAATCAGGTATTGAACTCACACTCTTTGGGTACTGTCACTGGATCTAACTAACGCCTTTTTCAGAGGGAAATTAACAGGAGATAACTGATAACTGACATCCATTAAACATGGCACGTGGAACTAGAACAGTCTACCCCAGTGAGCGAAATAAAGGGTTCAGTTCGACATTCCAACCAACTGAAGAAGGCCGGAGCGTAAATAAATATGGTGACCAAGATGAGGACAATACTCCGTAAAAATGTAAATAATGAAAATCGGAAACGGACTTTTACAATCGTCTGGATACATTACACAGACACATTTAAAGTCGTACGCAGTCAATATAGGATGGCCAGAAAATGAGTATTTAAAAGATAGACGTCTTTTAATTTGTTGGCAAGGATATTGGAAGGGGAGTTTTCGCGGTATTGGCATAGCTGGCAATAGGCATTTTGATTGGTCGCATAAAAATACCCGTGTGTTTGAGATGAAATATAATATTTACGTACTCTCGGGTGGTATTCGATCAATTTTGATTATGCTCTCTAATCATCCTTAATTAACTTTTTAATTAATTTACTGGAATTTTATATCTAGGAAAATTATTTTATGTCCATCATTATTTTTAATAAATTTTGTGTCCATGTTTTAAGAAAAGCCGTTTTTTTATTGTAAATGTCAACATCACTTTACACTTCATTGGTCTGTGGCAGACGAGAAAAAGTAAATTCTCAAATGCTTTTATATGACTTCATGCTAAAGTTGTTTCATTAGTAATTACATAGTATCATTTTACATGTGGATCTTAATTAATGGATCTAGTAATTCCGGTCTTTTTAATCCCGGATGTAAACATTATCCCGGTAATGGGGCATTGGTTTTGTATGAGAGTTTTCTATAATTCGTTTAAGAGAGGCAATGTTCCATTAAACTCCCAGGCTAAAAGTATTTTTAAATTTTAAATTCAAAGTTTTGTTGAACACTGCCTCAAAGAGAAAATTCAAAATCGGTCTTTTTTCTTTTTCTTTTTATGTGTCGTGTCCTTTCAGGACGTAGGCGATGATGGCTCTCCACGTCCCTCTGTCCCTTGTAGCTCTCAATAAGTTTCATTCTTCTGCCATCTCCCTCAGAACACGTTCTGTCAACCACTTGCTTAAGTACGTCAGGTATATCAGGCATTGCTTTCACTTGTCTCTTTCCTTCTATTCGACCTGTGAGTATCAGATTCTCCTGGCTTTCCTTTCTTATTACGTGTCCCAGAAATTTCATCAGTCTACAATTTTTTTTTAACTCCAAAGGATCTCATACATATGGAAGGGCACAAACATTCATTTTCATTCCAGTTGGTCAAATTTATCGTTTTCGGCAAGTTTCCGACAGAAAAAAAATTAACTAACAAAATTTATAGCTTTTTTTTTTCTATAAATCACTGGGTGCGTGTTTTGGGGTAAGAATAATAGATTATTCTAAAAGAATACAGTTAAAATACACTCGGAAAACAGGATAGAAAGTTACAAATAATTAAAAGAAATAAAATAATTAAATAAAAACTTTCCTCTTTAAGATTTTGGCAATCTTACCTTTGAACTTTGGACAATTATTTACACTCGTGGATACAGACAAGTGCTTGGACAGAGAAAAACATACACAAATTTGCGAGTCTCTTCTAGGTGATCAAATTTCTCTTCCTTTGCAAGCTGACGACTCTCTTCCTCTTTCTCTCTCTCACCCCCCTCTGTCTCAATATATATATATATATATATATATATATATATATATATATATATATATATATATATATATATATATATATATATGTAATTATACATGCCAAAATAAACAGCAAAATTATCCAAATCGTGTAACAGCAAAATTGTCCAAATCGTGTAACAGCAAAATTGTCCAAATCGTGTAACAGCAAAATTGTTCAATTGTGAGATTAAGCTTTGAACCGTTGTATCATAGAAATGATTAAAAATATTTTACTGGAATTCTGCCAGGTTTTATTACACTATTAGACTCTACTTTGAGCAATAAGAAATTTTAATTACTCTCCAAGCTTAACAGAATAATCGTGATGAAATCGATCATAAACGAAAGTGATATGTTCATCATTAATTAATCATAGCTAAGGATTGGAAGCTCATGAAGGATTGAAATAAAGTTCAAATATATATATATATATATATATATGTATATATATATATATATATATATATATATATATATATATATATATATATATATATATATATATATATATATATATATATATTAATCCAGGATCATTTTACAACTTAGTTAAGATTATCTTCATTTAAGATTATTTTTCACAGTCCATGTCATAGGTGAATCTCCCTCTCACGTGCCAAACATCTTATGAATTGAGTTGGATCTTTTCTAATTGATCACTTTAGCTCTAAGTTGGAATGGTGATGTCTCTTCCTGTTGTGACCTCCTGATCCAGTTTTACTTTCTACTGTTCCCTCTTTTTTAAACTTATTCACAGAGTATGAATGTTGGTACCATTACTGAAGGCATGGATGATCTTTTACATCTTGCCATTCCTCAGTTGGGAAAACAGGATAGAAAATTACGAACAGTTAAAAGAAACAAATCTATCTATCTATCTATCTATCTATCTATCTATCTATCTATCTATCTATCCTAGTCTGTTCATTATCTATCTATCTATGTCAGCCTGCTCATATCTATCTATCTATCTATCTATCTATCTATCTATCTATCTATCTATCTATCTATCTATCTATCTATCCTAGTCTGTTCATTATCTATCTATCTATGTCAGCCTGCTCATATCTATCTATCTATCTATCTATCTATCTATCTATCTATCTATCTATCTATCTATCAATCCTAGTCTGTTCATTATCTATCTATCTATGTCAGCCTGCTCATATCTATCTATCTATCTATCTATCTATCTATCTATCTATCTATCTATCTATCTATCTATCTATCCTAGTCTGTTCATTATCTATCTATCTATGTCAGCCTGCTCATATCTATCTATCTATCTATCTATCTATCTATCTATCTATCTATCTATCTATCTATCTATCTATCTATCTATCCTAGTCTGTTCATTATCTATCTATCTATGTCAGCCTGCTCATATCTATCTATCTATCTATCTATCTATCTATCTATCTATCTATCTATCTATCTATCTATCCTAGTCTGTTCATTATCTATCTATCTATGTCAGCCTGCTCATATCTATCTATCTATCTATCTATCTATCTATCTATCTATCTATCTATCTATCTATCTATCAATCCTAGTCTGTTCATTATCTATCTATCTATGTCAGCCTGCTCATATCTATCTATCTATCTATCTATCTATCTATCTATCTATCTATCTATCTATCTATCTATCTATCTATCTATATATCTATCTATCTATCTATCCTAGTCTGTTCATTATCTATCTATCTATGTCAGCCTGCTCATATCTATCTATCTATCTATCTATCTATCTATCTATCTATCTATCTATCTATCTATCTATCTATCTATCTATCTATCTATCCTAGTCTGTTCATTATCTATCTATCTATGTCAGCCTGCTCATATCTATCTATCTATCTATCTATCTATCTATCTATCTATCTATCTATCTATCTATCTATCTATCTATCTATCTATCTATCTATCTATCTATCAATCCTAGTCTGTTCATTATCTATCTATCTATGTCAGCCTGCTCATATCTATCTATCTATCTATCTATCTATCTATCTATCTATCTATCTATCTATCTATCTATCTATCTATCTATCCTAGTCTGTTCATTATCTATCTATCTATGTCAGCCTGCTCATATCTATCTATCTATCTATCTATCTATCTATCTATCTATCTATCTATCTATCCTAGTCTGTTCATTATCTATCTATCTATGTCAGCCTGCTCATATCTATCTATCTATCTATCTATCTATCTATCTATCTATCTATCTATCTATCTATCTATCTATCTATCTATCTATCTATCCTAGTCTGTTCATTATCTATCTATCTATGTCAGCCTGCTCATATCTATCTATCTATCCATCTATCTATCTATCTATCTATCTATCTATCTATCTATCTATCTATCTATCTATCCTAGTCTGTTCATTATCTATCTATCTATGTCAGCCTGCTCATATCTATCTATCTATCTATCTATCTATCTATCTATCTATCTATCTATCTATCTATCTATCTATCTATCTATCTATCTATCCTAGTCTGTTCATTATCTATCTATCTATGTCAGCCTGCTCATATCTATCTATCTATCTATCTATCTATCTATCTATCTATCTATCTATCCTAGTCTGTTCATTATCTATCTATCTATGTCAGCCTGCTCATATCTATCTATCTATCTATCTATCTATCTATCTATCTATCTATCTATCTATCCTAGTCTGTTCATTATCTATCTATCTATGTCAGCCTGCTCATATCTATCTATCTATCTATCTATCTATCTATCTATCTATCTATCTATCTATCTATCTATCTATCTATGTCAGCCTGCTCATATCTATCTATCTATCTATCGCGTCAAACGTTTTCTTAGTGGATAGTCATATTTGAGTAGACACTCCGTTCATTTATTAACCAGTATATTTATTTATTTTCGTCTACCTGAATATTCAAGAAATCTCGTTAAAACAAAATAAGCGCTCTCCGACACGATTAGAACAGAAGGAAACGGTCATTAGATTCGACGTGCCTCGACCAACTCGTCCACGGAGTAACCTCGCCGATCAAGAAAAGTCTGAAGCATGCCAGTAAGTGAAATCCTTCTCGTATTAAATTCTACCAAATATTCATATCTGCTCAGTTTGCTATCCAAACGTAAACAAAGAAATTTCCTAAAGTAACTGTAATATACTAAGAGATTTATGTAGAATTTTTATTTGACTAATTCCGCTTTAGTTGTGAAACACGTTTATTTCATTATGATGGATGGTTACAAGCGAGAGGAGAGATGGGATGTGCTTATTTTATTACCTTACTAATGGATGATATTTATCAGTGCGAGAGATTTCTATCCCTTCAGTGCTTAGCTGGAGCAAAGAATGGCTTGTAGATTGTATCGCCTCGAAAACAAAACAGCTTTCATTTCATCACCACAGAGAAAGCTTTCTGTCTTTTATTGGCATGGCCGATGCTAGATTCCAGGATAGCAACAAACTACGTATTCTTGGGTTGACGTTTTCCACTGACATGGAGTGGAGTGACTATATCGATTCAATAGCTGCATCTAATGCAAGGAAATTTGGCTTAGTATGCCAGAAAATTATTCACGTCAGAATCCGTCTTGTACATGTACAAATATACCATTCCTTCGTCCATTGTCTATATCAAATCAATAGCTGCATCTAATGCAAGGAAATTTGGCTTAGTGTGCCAGAAAATTATTCACGTCAGAATCTATCTTGTACATGTACAAATATACCATTCCTCCGTCCATTGTCTATATCAAATCAATAGCAGCATCTAATGCAAGGAAATTTGGCTTAGTGTGCCAGAAAATTATTCACGTCAGAATCCATCTTGTACATGTACAAATATACCATTCCTCCGTCCATTGTCTATATCAAATCAATAGCTGCATCTAATGCAAGGAAATTTGGCTTTGTGTGCCAGAAAATTATTCACGTCAGAATTCATCTTGTACATGTACAAATATACCATTCCTCCGTCCATTGTCTATATCAAATCAATAGCTGCATCTAATGCAAGGAAATTTGGCTTTGTGTGCCAGAAAATTATTCACGTCAGAATCCATCTTGTACATGTACAAATATACCATTCCTTCGTCCATTGTCTATATCAAATCAATAGCTGCATCTAATGCAAGGAAATTTGGCTTAGTGTGCCAGAAAATTATTCACGTCAGAATCCATCTTGTACATGTACAAATATACCATTCCTCCGTCCATTGTCTATATCAAATCAATAGCTGCATCTAATGCAAGGAAATTTGGCTTTGTGTGCCAGAAAATTATTCACGTCAGAATCCATCTTGTACATGTACAAATATACCATTCCTTCGTCCATTGTCTATATCAAATCAATAGCTGCATCTAATGCAAAGAAATTTGGCTTAGTGTACCAGAAAATTATTCACGTCAGAATCCATCTTGTACATGTACAAATATACCATTCCTCCGTCCATTGTCTATATCAAATCAATAGCTGCATCTAATGCAAGGAAATTTGGCTTAGTGTGCCAGAAAATTATTCACGTCAGAATCCATCTTGTACATGTACAAATATACCATTCCTCCGTCCATTGTCTATATCAAATCAATAGCTGCATCTAATGCAAGGAAATTTGGCTTAGTGTGCCAGAAAATTATTCACGTCAGAATCCATCTTGTACATGTACAAATATACCATTCCTCCGTCCATTGTCTATATCAAATCAATAGCTGCATCTAATGCAAGGAAATTTGGCTCAGTGTGCCAGAAGATTATTCACGTCAGAATCCATCTTGTACATGTACAAATATACCATTCCTCCGTCCATTGTCTATATCAAATCAATAGCTGCATCTAATGCAAGGAAATTTGGCTTAGTGTGCCAGACAATTATTCACGTCAGAATCCATCTTGTACATGTACAAATATACCATTCCTCCGTCCATTGTCTATATCAAATCAATAGCTGCATCTAATGCAAGGAAATTTGGCTTAGTGTGCCAGAAGATTATTCACGTCAGAATCCATCTTGTACATGTACAAATATACCATTCCTTCGTCCATTGTCTATATCAAATCAATAGCTGCATCTAATGCAAGGAAATTTGGCTTAGTGTACCAGAAAATTATTCATGTCAGAATCCATCTTGTACATGTACAAATATACCATTCCTACGTCCATTGAATTCTGCTGCCATATATCGTCTGGTGCTCCTGCTGAATATCTCGAGATTCTTGACAAAATCCAAAGAAGTCTGTAATATAATTGATGCTGATCTGGCATCTCGACTTCAGTCATATTTCACCGACTTGACGTGTCTTCCCTCTACAAATATTTTCATGGAAATTGTTCTGACGTCCTTTTTTTCCTTAGTGCGCCTACTGCACGAATTTAACCGTATTACTTGATTGGCAAGAAGGTCTCACCTTTTTCCTGTTGGACAAACTAGATACAGCTGCATGCTCTATTCTAATAATTTCTTCTCGCGCACTTCTCGCCTGTGGAACTCACTTCCTATTTTTTGCTTTCCTACAATCTTCAAAAATTTAAATGCAACTTCAATCGCAATCTCCTGTTTAACTGAATCATGTTCGTTTATTTTCTTCCCCTTACTAAAACCCTCTCATCCTTTTTCACTTCTTGTAACCCTCTGTGTCCTAATGGCATTGTCGCCTGAGCATACAGTTTTTTGTTCGTACAAGAATTTCCAATTCTTCATTTAACGGAAGCAGTTTACCGATTGTCTTTTGACATTTTTGAATTACCAGTGTTTCTACTCATTTGTCTTTGGGACCCTTATTAATTAAAACTAATGAATTATTTATTTCTCCGTTTTGACAGGGGTTAAGTGAAGTTATGGACTATCGGCTTAAAGTTATGGACTATCGGCTTACCTGATGCCAATAGAAATCCTGCAGGACAAAAAAACAAAAACCCTGCCAAAGTGCGGATGAATCTCTTTGAGGGGTCAACGGCCATCTAGCAATCTCTTTGCGCCGGGACGTAGAAGTGTTCAGCTTGATATGCTCAAATACTCAGGGAGCCGTAAAGCCACCGGGAGAGTTGTCCCTTCTCAGCCTTTGTCAAGGCAGATATCCAGGAGAAGGAAAGCTTTGATATGATACCTGCGGTGTCTGTTGTCTCCAATGACGTAGTCTTTTTCTTCTTTTCGAATTAAAGTAGCAGTCGCTCAGAGATTGGAATTGGTTTTGTGCGAGGTCTTTCCTCACTTAAACCTTCACGCACAGGCATTGTTTGAAGACTTCAGGATTTTAGTGTATTTTGACAGTTTTCGTAAGAGATGCTTAAAAAATGATAAAGTGATTGGATATTTGCACATTTTGTGTAGGAGATAATGAATCAAATGTCATGAAGCAACTTTGAGGCTCTTTAGGAGACTGTGCCCCCGATCACAAACAAAACACAATTATATACATTAATCTTGACACCACTTCTCTTTCTCGCTGACGCACTTGTCATCCTTACCAACAGTTTGCAATTTACCATCACATCAAGAATTTCTATAATATTCCTAATAATATGCATCAGATCTTAGTAGACACTACTAAAATTTTACGGCAAACATGGGTGAACGTGACCGCAATAAGACACAGTGTCAAAAGGAATTATATATGAATATATATATATATATATATATATGAAGAAATATAGTCTTAAAGTGTGCTAGATTTATGGGATAAAGTGCTCGATATCAGAGACAGAGCGAGTGTAAATATAAAAGTGAACATAGAAGTCAACACTTAGAGGCGACAGTCTGTTTCATGCTAGATGCAATCGTCAGGCCACGAGTGCTGTTATTTTCTCGGCTATTTATATATACGCGTGAGTGGTGCATTGTGAGTAGTCTATTTTGGCGGTTATTTTAACATTACCTATCATTACATTCCCAGACCAAAATAAATTATTAAATAAAAGATCCGAACTAATCCCAAAATGCAGACATGAAAACAAATTTTTACTACGTAACTTAAAAATCGAAAAATCACACTTTTGTCCGTCTATTGCTTAATATATTGTAATGTAATTGTCATCTTTGATAATGGCTTATGCAAGCCGAAAGCTTAGATAAGCTTATCAAACGATATGAAAAGAATTTACATAAAATAAATAGACAACACTTGTCTATATTATTTAATGAAAAGTGTATCAATATATATATATATATATATATATATATATACTCAAAACACACACACAGACACACATATATATATATATATATGCATATATTTCGGCAGCATGTTTTCTTTAAGACATTTTTCGTTCAGTAGTTTAGACAAGTTTTGTCTACTTATTTATTTCTAAACATTTACAACATACCTGTCCACATTCGTAACTGAAAAATTATATATATGTTGGTCATACTACTACTACGTTGTCTCGACTGTTGGGTTTCCTATTGAATGATGCATCAAACATATCACAGCATTTACAGCAGAATACCTGTCCACATTCGCAATTTAGAAACATTCTTGGTGAAAATGCATCTATACTTTTTCACGAAGAGAATAAACATGAACTAAAAATTCTTAAGGCTATCTATATGAAAAAATTGAAACCAAACCATAATAAATTTATGAATACTCCACAAATGTTTTAAAATGTGTATAATAGATAGTTTAATATGCCAAGTTTTGCACTAATAGTTTCTCTTTTTTACTACACATTTCGTAAAAAAAGCTCTTCAAATCATCCTTAGTCACCTCCATTTCAACGGCTTCAGTGGTCACGCACTGGCGCAGCGTTCCTCAGTTCATTTGTAAGAAATTTAACTTGGAAATAAAATATATGTATCAACACGGCGTTTTTCACTCATCCTTCAATAATGACACCAAAAAGCTCATCTGCGAGTATGAAAGGATCTTGTAGAAAATAAGTAGAGACAGAACATGTCTAAACTATACAACGACACATGTGTAAATTTATATATATATATATATAAAAAAAACAACTAAAAAGTTGCAAATTAAAAAAAAGGAATGTTTTTTGTGAAAGTATTTATTTATATATATATATATATATATATATATATATATTTATTTCAGATCGACCCCGATCTTTCATCAGGAATAACTTTATATATATATCGGTCTTGTTTGTCTTCTTTCATTTTCAGTTGTATAAATTAAGTCCGCCAGTTTTCATGTAGTTGGACCTTTTAATATTCTTCCAGGAGTTACACACGTGTTTCTAATACAACAACACGTAAATACACAAACGGTCCTCTACAGAGGAAAACAAGCGAAAGCTCTTACCTTAAGTTGCGTAATCAGATTCCTTTCAGCGACGTAACGTCACCGTCTAATAACTTGAATTGAGTAATTATAAATATAAAAAGGAAAAAAACAATTCCCTTTATAACTACTTCAAGGATCACGTATTAGTAAAATCACGTGACCCCTGTAACTATAAAAAGTTAGTTAAAAAGTAATCATTTTTAGTTGGGAAGAAACAACGATCCAGGTAAGTACATTGATTTTTCTCCCGCCTGAATTGTCAAATTCTCCACACATATGTGTGGGGATTGTATATTGATAAAATATAAAATATATTAAAGGAAAAATAAATAAATGAATAAAATTAAAAGAAGAATCTCCCAGGATGCCCTCGACATGAAGAACAAATGGCACATGCATGAGAAAAGAGGGACTTCCTGGTGCCAAAGAAAAAACGAGAATAATCTTTCTCTTTTTCCCTTGAACTTTCAACGAGTAAACACGTGTCTTTTGCTCGGGAAGGCATTTCCCTTCAACAGACCGTAATAAAGTTCCTGAATTCCTTTCCAATTTCTCTGCCTCCTTCTTCCCGTCGCAGCTTTTATTTCAGGAACAACAAGAATTCAACGTGGTTTTGGAGTCTGAACAGAATAACCCAAGAATTATAATCTCTCTCTCTTTTTCTCTCTCTTTAAAACTCCAAAAGCCTTTTGTTTCGCATTGAATATGATATATATAGGGTATTGAATGGGTCATGTAAGTATTTTCAATATATTTCTCTTCTTCATGTAAATACTAAGGGCTGCAAATTCTGAGTGCTCTTAAGTAGAATCCAATGAATTTTATTTTGTTGTTATGATGGGAATAGGAATGTATTAGTTCAGTTTTATTAGTTGATCTTCGTTGAACACTAAGTTTTAGGCTGCTGTCAAATCGGTGTAACATGATGTAAAGTATTTTCTTCCATTTCGTATGTAAATTCTTCTGTATGTCCGACTTTGTTTAGTTTACAAGATCCGTTAAGTCAGGAACAACAAGAATTCAACGTGGTTTTGGAGTCTGAACAGAATAACCCAAGAATTATAATCTCTCTCTTTCTTTTTTCTCTTTAAAACACCAAATATGCCTGTCACCAAATTTTCGGAATAACATTATTTGTATCATGAAAAAATCATAATCTACACCCGTATTCCTATTGTTTTGAGTTTTAATTCCGTTTGTGGCACTTAAAATCCCCGAAAAGAAGTCCAAATCGGGCTAAGTACAACATCTGCGTCCTTTCCAGGAATTTTGGCTTTTCCCTATAGATCAGTATTTCTGGAATGAAACCCCTATTTTATTTTTTTACTTAGAAATATGAATATTTAAAAAATCTTCCTTTTAATGACACGTATTATTGGTTCTGATTGGCTTCAGTCACTTTCCTACCGCCAGAAGGTTGCCTCTCTGTGTCTTTTCTATAAATACTTTCAAGGTAATTGTTCAGATGAGCTTTTTTTTTCGAACTTCATCACAGCACTAGACGAGCGTAGAGATCGCATCAATTTACAGTCGAGCTGACAAGACGTAGCCGTAAATTCTATGTTAAGAGTTTCTTTTCTCGCACTTCTCTCTTGTGGAACTCCCTTCCGGCTCAATGGATTCCAGTCAACTTTAGTCTGAAAAAAAAAATTAAATGCAATGTCAATCGCTATCTACTGTTCTCTTGATTACTCTTTCCTCTTCCCACTCATTATTAATGTTTCTGTTCTTAATTATTCCACACCTTGTGTCATACATGTTCACCGTAGTCTTAATGTAGAAAATCAACGTAGTAAGTAATTTGTTCAATGAAACAGCACCAATATCTAGTAGCAGCTGTTCAATAATTCTTAAAGTTTTCCATATCAGAGGTTGGCAGTGAATATTCGGAGAGAGTAGGAAAGCGTAGTTCTTCAGGTCTTTCATCTGACAGGTTAGCAGTGGATATTCCGAGAAAACAAAATGGCTGCCTTTATACACGTTGGATTGAATATTTCAGGTCTTCTGATTGGTTACACTTCTCTTGGTAAACTATAAAATGAGTCAGCTCATTTTAGTTGGCTCACTAGTAAATAAGGATGTATCCAAAAATTGTAACACCTTGTGACTCCTTGTGTCTTAGTGGCTTTACTCCCTTGCATGTGGTGATACCGGTTTAAAAGAGTACAAATAACATTAATAACGGTCTACAATTCAGCTGAAAATCACGCAGGATGCTAAAAATACAAGTCTTTGGTTGTGTCTCTTGTGCGAGCCCACATTCTAACGTCATTGATTGTAATTATTCTGCGAGTGGGTGTTCGCAAAGCTAGGAACGGGTAGGACATAATCTATTTCTGTTGACATTAGATTCTTCGTTGACAGACTTGGCTGTTCGCCAGTCTCTGAGCGGCAGACCATTCGACAGATGTACGTGACGACGACGGCGACGTTATTACTTAGCGATCAGCTGATTTACAGACAGACGGAAAAGCATTTGACCCAATTGTCAATCGGATTGTTGCAGCGACACTAAGACATGATGACATGCTAATTGGCCGACTTACATAAGCAATTATAATAATCAGGTTGACGACACGGCAACATGAAACGAGTACTATACAGAGGTAGGGCTGAAAATAATGCCATATTGTATCGGTATTTAACATGTGTAAGAGTGTGAAAGTCGATTTCCGGACCAAGGCGGGAAATGACGCGAAGACGCATTGAAAGAAAGGCATGAACAAATAACATTCCAAACTGATACTTTAAAGAAGGAAAGAAAATAAAGACAATAAAAGACGCTGTATTAACAAGTATTTTTTTATATGCTTATTTTGATTTCGGGACCAAGGCCGGAAATGACGAGAAAGATTTTATAATTTGGCAAAAGCCAAATTTATTCCAGCTGATACATGGCACATTAAAAAAAAATCCTGACAACAGATGCTGTATTAGCCAGTACATTTAATCTCGTCATTTCGATAACAGGACCAAGGCTGGAAAAGAGGAGGGGGATTTCAAACATTAGCATAAATAAACTTTATTCCAGATGATTCATGAGACAAGAAATGTTCTGACAATAAAATAAAAATACAATATCTGCCAATATTTTCACTGTAGTTCTTTCGTTTTAATTCCAAACACAAAATATGACAAGCAGGCGGATTTGAAACATTCGAAAAAAAAACAAAAAAAAAACAACGTTATTCTAGCTGATATGTAATCCATAAAAAATAGTCAATAATTTTCCCGATGCTCTTCTGTTTTCTGGACCAAGGCTGGAAATGACGAGAAAGATTTTATTCCATCTGATACGTGACACAAAATAAATTTTGGCGACAAATACTGTATTCACCAGTACTTTTACCCTCTTCCTTTCGTTTTCAGGACCAAGGCTGGAAATCACGATAAGAAAGACGTTAAAACATTAGCGGGAATAAACATTGTTCCCATTGATACAAGGTAATCAAAAAAGTTCTGTTCGTTTTTTGATTAGTCATTGAATGAAGTTGAAATATATACGAAATGCGTGTAGCAATTCTTTTCAAATTCGGACAGCCGGAAGTAGGAACATCAGACGTTATGAAAAACACGCCCGGCCATCGGTTATAAGGCGGGCAGCTGTGAGAAGGATGGAAGTGTCTAGAGATCTCGTTTGGGGATGTTTGCTTTACGACTTCAAAGTGGGCTTATCAGCAGCTGCATCAAGTCGCCGTATATGTCAAGTGTTTGGGGATAGTGCTGTTGATGAACGTACTGCAAGGCGTTGGTTTTGAAAATTCAAGCCCCGCAGTGGACTACCACAGGTCTTGAATGACGGAGTCCTGAAGGCGGCCATTGAACGGGCCAAACGGTCACTGGAGACCTATACTCGCAGCAATTGAAACGTGTGCAGCAGGCATTGCGTCAGAAGGAGCCATCACTGGTGAATCGCAAAGGTGTGCTTTTCCTCCATGACAACGCCAGGCCGCATGTTGCGCGAGTGGTCAGGGATACCATACAGCAACTTGGGTGGGAGACTTTGTGCCATCCACCTTATTCACCTGACCTTGCGCCATCCGATTATCACCTCTTCCACTCCCTGGATAATCAACTTCGTGGGAAATCCTTCACAAATGAAGCAGACTTGCGCAAAGCCCTCACGGACTTCGTTGCGTCAAAACCCCACGAGTTCTACCACAAGGGCATTGAACAGCTGGGGACACGTTGGCAGAACGTGCTGGATGCCGATGGCGATTACTTCGAAGACTAAATATAAGTTACACATACTGTGAAGGGTTTTCTTTTTTTCCTTTAAAAACGGACAGAACGTTTTTGGTTACCTTGTATATGAGATCTATAAGTTCTGACAAAAAGAAAAGAAAGGAATCGACACTGCATTCAACAATAATTTCCCCCGAGTTCTTTCGTTTTCAGGATCAAGTCTGGAAATGATAAGGATGCTGAAACATTAGCGAGAATAAATATTGTTCGGATTGATATATGAGATATAAGAAGGTTCTAAAAACAACAAAATAGTCGACACTGTATTCAACAATGACTCCTCTCTAGATATTTCGTTTTCAGAAGTAAGGCTGGAAATAATAATAAGATGGATTTTACAACATTAGCAAGAATTAACATTATTCCGATTGATGTAGGAAGAATAATAATGTTCTGATACCAACAAAATAACAAAGACTTTAATCGTCACTAGTATCCATCTTGCTCTTTCGTTTTCAGGAGCAAAACTGGAAATGGGGTTTTAAAACATTAACAAGGATGAACATTTTTCAAAATCGATATATAACGTCTGAGAAAGTTCTGACATCAACAAAATAGTCGACACTGTATTCACCAATAATTTCCCTCTAGCGCATTCGTTTTCAGGAACAATGCTGGAAGTGATGACATGAGGGATGTTAAACATTAGCGAGACTCAATATTATTCAGATTGATATATGGTATAAGAAAGTTCTGTCAAAAAGAAAACAGCCGACACTGTCTTGGCAAATGATTTCTTTCGAGTTCTTTTGAATCTCGACTGGAAAAAGCGATAAGAGGGATGTTAAAACATTACCGAGAATAAACATTGTTCCGATATATGACATTTCAGAAAGTTCTGACACCAAAAGAAAAGTAGCCGAAACTTTATTCATCAATAATTTCACATTAGCTCTTTCTTTTTCTGGATGAATGATGAAAATGACAATATGAATAGTTTTAAAAAAATAAGAGAGAATAAACATGGTTCCGATTGATATATGACATTTAAGAAAGTTCTGACACCAAAAGAAAAGGAGCCGACACTTTATTCATCAATAATTTCACAGAAGTTCTTTCTTTTTCTGGATGAATGATGAAAATGACGATACGAATGGTTTTAAAACAAATAAGAGAGAATAAACATGGTTCCGATTGATATATGACATTTAAGAAAGTTCTGACACCAAAAGAAAAGTAGCCGGCATTTTATTCATAAATAATTTCACAGTAGCTCTTTCTTTTTCTGGATGAATGATGAAAATGACGATACGAATGTTTTTTAAAAAATAAGAGAGAATAATCATTGTTCCGATTGATATATGACATTTAAGAAAGTTCTGACACCAAAAGAAAAGTAGACGACACTTTATTCATCAATAATTTCACAGTAGCCCTTTCTTTTTCTGGATGAATGATGAAAATGACGATTTGAATGTTTTTTTAAAAAATAAGAGAGAATAAACATTGTTCCGATTGATATATGACATTTCAGAAAGTTCTGACACCAAAAGAAAAGTAGCCGACACTTTATTCATCAATAATTTCACACTAGCTCTTTCTTTTTGTGGATGAATGAGGAAAATGACGATACGAATGTTTTTTTAATGAATAAGAGAGAATAAACATTGTTCCGATTGATATATGACATTTCAGAAAGTTCTGACACCAAAAGAAAAGTAGCCGACACTTTATTCATCAATAATTTCACAGTAGCCATTTCTTTTTCTGGATGAATGATGAAAATGACGATACGAATGTTTTTTTTTTAAATAAGAGAGAATAATCATTGTTCCGATTGATATATGACATTTAAGAAAGTTCTGACACCAAAAGAAAAGTAGCCGGCATTTTATTCATCAATAGTTTCACAGTAGCTCTTTCTTTTTCTGGATGAATGATGAAAATGACGATACGAATGTTTTTTTAAAAAATAAGAGAGAATAAACATGGTTCCGATTGATATATGACATTTAAGAAAGGTCTGACACCAAAAGAAAAGTAACCGACACTTTATTCATCAATAATTTCACAGTAGCCCTTTCTTTTTCTGGATGAATGATGAAAATGACGATATGAATGTTTTTTTTTAAAATAAGAGAGAATAAACATTGTTCCGATTGATATATGACATTTCAGAAAGTTCTGACACCAAAAGAAAAGTAGCCGACACTTTATTCATCAATAATTTCACAGTAGCTCTTTCTTTTACTGGATGAATGATGAAAATGACGATACGAATGTTTTTTTAAAAAATAAAGATAGAATAAACACTGTTCCGATTGATATATGACATTTAAGAAAGTTCTGACACCAAAGAAAAGTAGCCGACACTTTATTCATCAATAATTTCACAGTAGCACTTTCTTTTTCTTGATGAATGATGAAAATGACGATACGAATGTTTTTTTAAAAAATAAGAGAGAATAAACATTGTTCCGATTGATATATGACATTTCAGAAAGTTCTGACACCAAAGAAAAGTAGCCTACACTTTATTTATCAATAATTTCACATTAGCTCTTTCTTTTTCTGGATGAATGATGAAAATGACGATACGAATGTTTTTTTAAAAAATAAGAGAGAATAAACATTGTTCCGATTGATATATGACATTTCAGAAAGTTCTGACACCAAAAGAAAAGTAGCGACACTTTATTAATAAATAATTTCACAGTAGCTCTTTCTTTTACTGGATGAATGATGAAAATGACGATACGAATGTTTTTTTAAAAAATAAGAGAGAATAAACATTGTTCCGATTGATATATGACATTTAAGAATGTTCTGACACCAAAAGAAAAGTAGCCGACACTTTATTCATCAATAATTTCACAGTAGCTCTTTCTTTTATTGGATGAATGATGAAAATAACGATACTAATGTTTTTTTAAAAAATAAGAGAGAATAAACACTGTTCCGATTGATATATGACTATTAAGAAAGTTCTGACACCAAAGAAAAGTAGCCGACACTTTATTAATCAATAATTTCACAGTAGCACTTTCTTTATCTGGATGAATGATGAAAATGACGATACGAATGTTTTTTTAAAAAATAAGAGAGAATAAACATTGTTCCGATTGATATATGACATTTAAGAAAGTTCTGACACCAAAGAAAAGTAGACGACACTTTATTCATCAATAATTTCACATTAGCTCTTTCTTTTTCTGGATGAATGATGAAAATGACGATACGAATGGTTTTTTAAAAAATAAGAGAGAATAAACATTGTTCCGATTGATATATGACATTTAAGAAACTTCTGACACCAAAGAAAAGTAGCCGACACTTTATTCATCAATAATTTCACAGTAGCTCTTTCTTTTTCTGGATGAATGATGAAAATGACGATACGAATGTTTTTTTAAAAAATAAAGACAGAATAAACTTTGTTCCGATTGATATATGACATTTAAGAATGTTCTGACACCAAAAGAAAAGTAGCTGACACTTTATTCATCAATAATTTCACATTAGCTCTTTCTTTTGCTGGATGAATGATGAAAATAACGATACTAATGTTTTTTTAAAAAATAAGAGAGAATAAACATTGTTCCGATTGATATATGACATTTAAGAAAGTTCTGACACCAATGAAAAGTAGCCGACACTTTATTCATCAATAATTTCACAGTAGCTCTTTCTTTTTCTGGATGAATGATGAAAATGACGATACGAATGGATTTAAAACAAATAAGAGAGAATAAACATGGTTCCTATTGATATATGACATTTAAGAAAGTTCTGACACCAAAAGAAAAGTAGCCGGCATTTTATTCATCAATAATTTCACAGTAGCTCTTTCTTTTTCTGGATGAATGATGAAAATGACGATACGAATGTTTTTTAAAAAATAAGAGAGAATAAACATTGTTCCGATTGATATATGACATTTAAGAAAGTTCTGACACCAAAAGAAAAGTAGCCGGCATTTTATTCATAAATAATTTCACAGTAGCTCTTTCTTTTTCTGGATGAATGATGAAAATGACGATACGAATGTTTTTTTTTTAAATAAGAGACAATAATCATTGTTCCGATTGATATATGACATTTAAGAAAGTTCTGACACCAAAAGAAAAGTAGCCGACACTTTATTCATCAATAATTTCACAGTAGCCCTTTCTTTTTCTGGATGAATGATGAAAATGACGATTTGAATGTTTTTTTAAAAAATAAGAGAGAATAAACATTGTTCCGATTGATATATGACATTTCAGAAAGTTCTGACACCAAAAGAAAAGTAGCCGACACTTTATTCATCAATAATTTCACACTAGCTCTTTCTTTTTGTGGATGAATGAGGAAAATGACGATACGAATGTTTTTTTAATGAATAAGAGAGAATAAACATTGTTCCGATTGATATATGACATTTCAGAAAGTTCTGACACCAAAAGAAAAGTAGCCGACACTTTATTCATCAATAATTTCACACTAGCTCTTTCTTTTTGTGGATGAATGAGGAAAATGACGATACGAATGTTTTTTTAATGAATAAGAGAGAATAAACATTGTTTCGATTGATATATGACATTTCAGAAAGTTCTGACACCAAAAGAAAAGTAGCCGACACTTTATTCATCAATAATTTCACAGTAGCTCTTTCTTTTTCTGGATGAATGATGAAAATGACGATACGAATGTTTTTTTTTTAAATAAGAGAGAATAATCATTGTTCCGATTGATATATGACATTTAAGAAAGTTCTGACACCAAAAGAAAAGTAGCCGGCATTTTATTCATCAATAGTTTCACAGTAGCTCTTTCTTTTTCTGGATGAATGATGAAAATGACGATACGAATGTTTTTTTAAAAAATAAGAGAGAATAAACATGGTTCCGATTGATATATGACATTTAAGAAACTTCTGACACCAAAGAAAAGTAGCCGACACTTTATTCATCAATAATTTCATAGTAGCTCTTTCTTTTTCTGGATGAATGATGAAAATGACGATACGAATGTTTTTTTAAAAAATAAGAGAGAATAAACATTGTTCCGATTGATATATGACATTTAAGAATGTTCTGACACCAAAGAAAAGTAGCCGGCATTTTATTCATCAATAATTTCACATTAGCCCTTTCTTTTTCTGGATGAATGATGAAAATGACGATACGAAATGTTTAAAAAAAAATAAGAGAGAATAAACATTGTTCCGATTGATATATGACATTTCAGAATGTTCTGACACCAAAAGACAAATATCCGGCATTTTATTCATAAATGATTTCACAGTAGCTCTTACTTTTTCTGGATGAATGATGAAAATGACGATACGAATGTTTTTTTAAAAAATAAAGAGAGAATAAACATTGTTCCGATTGATATATGACATTTAAGAATGTTCTGACACCAAAAGAAAAGTAGCTGACACTTTATTCATCAATAATTTCACATTAGCTCTTTCTTTTGCTGGATGAATAATGAAAATAACGATACTAATGTTTTTTTAAAAAATAAGAGAGAATAAACACTGTTCCGATTGATATATGACATTTAAGAAAGTTCTGACACCAAAAGAAAAGTAGCTGGCATTTTATTCATCAATAATTTCTCAGTAGCTCTTTCTTTTTCTGGATGAATTATGAAAATGATGATACGAATGTTTTTTTTTTAAAATAAGAGAGAGTAAACATTGTTCCAATTGATATATGACATTTAAGAAAGTTCTGACACCAAAAGAAAAGTAGCCGGCATTTTATTCATAAATAATTTCACAGTAGCTCTTTCTTTTTCTGGATGAATGATGAAAATGACGATACTAATGTTTTTTTTTAAAATAAGAGAGAATAAACATTGTTCCGATTGATATATGACATTTCAGAAAGTTATGACACCAAAAGACAAATATCCGGCATTTTATTCATAAATAATTTCACAGTAGCTCTTTCTTTTTCTGGATGAATGAAGAAAATGACGATACGAATGGCTTTAAAAACAAATAAGAGAGAATAAACATTGTTCCGCTTGATATATGACATTTAAGAAAGTTCTGACACCAAAAGAAAAGTTGCCGACACTTTATTCATCAATAATTTCACATTAGCTCTTTCTTTTACAGGATGAATGATGAAAATGACGATACGAATGGCTTTAAAAACAAATAAGAGAGAATAAACATGGTTCCTATTGATATATGACATTTAAGAAAGTTCTGACACCAAAGGAAAAGTAGCCGACACTTTATTCATCAATAATTTCACAGTAGCCCTTTCTTTTTCTGGATGAATGATGAAAATGACGATACGAATGTTTTTTTAAAAAATAAGAGAGAATAAACATTGTTCCGATTGATATATGACATTTAAGAATGTCCTGACACCAAAAGAAAAGTAGCCGGCATTTTATTCATCAATAGTTTCACAGTAGCTCTTTCTTTTTCTGGATGAATGATGAAAATGACGATACGAATGTTTTTTTTAAAAAATAAGAGAGAATAAACATGGTTCCGATTGATATATGACATTTAAGAAAGTTCTGACACGAAAGAAAAGTAGCCGACACTTTATTCATCAATAATTTCACAGTAGCTCTTTCTTTTTCTGGATGAATGATGAAAATGACGATACGAATGTTTTTTTAAAAAATAAGAGAGAATAAACATTGTTCCGATTGATATATGACATTTAAGAATGTTCTGACACCAAAGAAAAGTAGCCGGCATTTTATTCATCAATAATTTCACATTAGCCCTTTCTTTTTCTGGATGAATGATGAAAATGACGATACGAATGTTTTTTTAAAAAATAAGAGAGAATAAACATTGTTCCGATTGATATATGACATTTCAGAATGTTCTGACACCAAAAGACAAATATCCGGCATTTTATTCATAAATGATTTCACAGTAGCTCTTACTTTTTCTGGATGAATGATGAAAATGACGATACGAATGTTTTTTTAAAAAATAAGAGAGAATAAACACTGTTCCGATTGATATATGACATTTAAGAAAGTTCTGACACCGAAAGAAAAGTAGCTGGCATTTTATTCATCAATAATTTCTCAGTAGCGCTTTCTTTTTCTGGATGAATGATGAAAATGACGATACGAATGTTTTTTTTTTTAAAATAAGAGAGAGTAAACATTGTTCCGATTGATATATGACATTTAAGAAAGTTCTGACACCAAAAGAAAAGTAGCCGGCATTTTATTCATAAATAATTTCACAGTAGCTCTTTCTTTTTCTGGATGAATGATGAAAATGACGATACTAATGTTTTTTTTAAAAATAAGAGAGAATAAACATTGTTCCGATTGATATTACCGAGAATAAACATTGTTTTCCTTTGCAATACTTTCCCTCTAGGTTTCTCGTTTTCAGGACTATTTAAAACATTAGCAAAACAAAACATTATTCTGATATTTGAGCTATAAGAGAGTTCTGATATCAAGAAAATAGCAGTCACTGTATTCGCTAATAATTTCTCTCTAGCACTTTCCTCTCCATGACCAAGGGTGGAAATAACATTAATTGTCATTTTAAAACATCAGCAAGAATAAACATCTCTTTCGTTTTCAGGAACAAGGCTGGAAATGATAAGTGGGATTTTAAAATAATAGGAAGAATAAACATTACTTCGATTGATATAAGAGGTATAAAAAATTTATATCAACGACAAAATAGCATACGCGGTATTAGCCAATAATTTCCCTCTTTCTGTTTCAAGGCTGGAAATGGCGATGAGATTTATTTTAAATATTAACAAGAATAAGCATTATTCCGATTGATATATCAGGTTTAAGTTAGTTCTGATAAGAACAAACGACGTTTTTACCAATATTTTTTACTCTAGTCATTTTGTATCTGTCTACATTTCTGAGATGAGGTATTACATACACTATTTACATTATTCGAACTATTTCCCTCATCTTTATTGCCAGATTTATTACAACGTTTCGGCCTTTAAGTATCTGTCTATATTTCCGAGATGAGGTATTAAATACACTATTTACATGCAATGATAACAGCAAACATTACAATATGAGCACTGGTAAAAAATGATTTCTGAAGACATTAGGTTTATAATACCCAGAAAGAGACACACAAGGACACATGACACAGTGGATAAAGGCGTTAGTTAGATCCAGTGACAGGACCCAGAGAATGCGTCTAGGATATGGGAACAGGCTTTTTAAAAAATATGATAGAAATATGATAGCTTCAGGGGAATATTTATGGTTTGATTTGCTTTACGGGATATCAACCTCAATGAGTTATTTAATGCCGACACTATTTTTATTGCTGGTTATATTTTTTCACAAATGTATTACTGGTAATAATTTATTTTCTTCAAAAATTGATTGCTGGTAATAAGCTTTTACAAAAATGTATTGCTGGTATTAAAACCTATTTTTACACTTTTAAAATGTTTTGACCCCAATTTGGGGATTAACTATTTGCCCATAACTGAGAACCTAACAGGTGCTACCACTCCGGGTCAGGGTGGACCTGCGAACACCAGCAATTAAGAGGTGGTTCTACGCTCCTCAAAACCTCCTAATCAGAAGCTTGTGTGTTGGATGTAGTTTATCGTCTTACCCAGGACGCGGATGTAGTTTATCGTCATACACAGGACGTGGATGTAGTTTAAGGTCATACCCAGGACGCGGATGTAGTTTATCGTCTTACCCAGGACGGAATAATTATGCTTTTGACATTATTTCAAGTAACAGAGTAATATTTCAGGAAACATAGCAATAATAATAATAATAATAATAATAATAATAATAATAATAATAATAATAATAATAATAAAATCCAAATCTCAAAAATGTTGCACATGAGAACATCAACAATTCCTGTTGTAGTTGGAGCGGTATTATTGATTGGAAAAGATCCTAATAGACGCATTGAAGGGTTTCCTGGTAGCCCATGACTTAAAGAAATACAAGAAATTGTTCTCACGACTACAGCCCATACCTTATTAAGGGCTTTATCTATGGAAAATATGTTTTTTTTTCTTTATTGCTCAGTGGAAAATGTCATGATGCCATATCTGATCCTTAGGTCTCTGGTTGGGACCCGGAAAGAAATGGGTACACACCAGAAATAAAAGGAAATAATAATAATAATAATAATAATAATAATAATATTTGTGTTTTTTTTTTGGGGGGGGGTTATTGCTAAGTTGGAAATGTCCCGTGAGTGTCAAATTTTCTAAACCCTCTTTCCTCATTATGTGCCCTAGAAATTTTAACTGTCCCTTTCTGATGTTAAGTATACATGAGCTTTTTATTTGCAAAAAGAAGAAAAGAGTCCACATTGAGAATTATAAATTGGAGATGCCAAAATAAAGCAAGTAGAAAAACTTAAATATCTGAGAATTATTCTAGAAAGACGAAAACTGTGAAACCGAAATCCGAAGATTGTGACTGCGAAAGAGGCATCTACAAATCTAAGCAAAGTATTACGAAACAGGAAAATCTCGTAAGAAACAAAGAAAAAGAATACTTAATGTTATGTAATATCAATCCTCTTATATGGCAATGAATTCTGGACATTTTCATCACAGATAAAGAAATGACTTGAAGCAACAGAAACATAGTTCTACAGAAGGATATTGAGACTACCATGGACAGAAAATGTGAGCAAAGAAAAGTATTTAGAGAAAATAAAAACAAAAAGGACATGTAAGCTTAACATCAGAAAGAAACAGTTAAAATTTCTAGGGCATATAACAAGGAAAGACGGTTTAGAAAATTTGACACTCACGGGACATACTGAAGAAATTGAAAAAAGCTATACATAACCTACCTAACGAACTTGTGTAAAATGGATGTCAGAACATGAATTAGGAGAGACAGCGAAAAATCAAAATTTCCGAAGTGCTACAAAGGATTGGAAATTGTGGAGAGCCATCATCATCTATGTTTTGAAAGGACACGGCACATAGAAGAAGAAGAAGAAGAAGAAGAAGAAGAAGAAGAAGAAGAAGAAGAAGAAGAAGAAGAAAAAAAAAGAAGAAGAAGAAGAAGAAGAGTTTGGAGTTTTGAAAGACCACATTGCAAAGTAATTTCTTATTTAATTGTTATGATAAAGCACTTTGTAAAAATAGGTGATGATAGGATATAAGGTTATTTACCTTACCTCTCCGCGAGGCAGGATGTGGCACAAGACCATTTTAAAAGCGGGGTAAAACCGAGACGTAGGCTTGGGCAAAAATTCCCTGTCTATTACCCCAGACATCTGGGTTCCTATCCGCCTGAAGGCAGAGAGTTCGACCAGCACAGCTGGAGATGAATCTTCAACTAACTGACTAAAGATATGTGTAAGGGAAGTGGATACATGCCTTTCTTACTTTTCTAGTTTTCTTTTTTCTTTTTTACCTTTTATCGATTCAAACCTTCATTAGGTGATTGCTATATGCTTTAGACTTTCACACAATGAATATATCTCTTCTGTTGCTATGTCTTCTGGAACATCCGACCAGTCTGTATTGAAAATATTAAGGAAATTACATTTTTATAAAAGATCCGTAGACGGCTAAAGTCGTTCGAGAGCAGTTTGAAAATTTATATACGTTTGTCAGCACTACCGGTGCGTTGATTGCCGATAACTTAAAAATTCTGACTTCCGTCTTGTCTTTCGCAATACTCAGTAACCCACATCTGGATTGTCACCCGAGAGCGCTTGAGACTAGTTATATTAAGTCTAACCAGCCTTCCCTCCGTAAGAAGAAAGAACGGTTGCTGTGTTTAAATGTAACCTGCCTCATTTATAATGCTGATAATTTGATAGTGTTTTTTCTTTTATTCATTTTCGAGTCGTTGTACACATATTTATGTTTTGTCCTTGATTAAGCTATGAAGAGTGATGAGTGATTTTTTTGTTGTTGTTTTTTTATATTTGTCGATTCACCAGTTTAAAGTGAGTAATGTTTTTGTGTTTATCCTTGCTCTTTCTCTCCCTTTGCTTTTTTATATTTGCGTAGAGATTTATATATACTTGTAAAATACCCGTTTTTAAAACCCCAACAGAATTTCCGTGTAGCGTAACGGATATCGTCTTGGAACGAGAAATCTGAAAACCGAGTTTGAATTCCTGTTGGGTTCGTTACATTCACTGACGTGTAAATACCCTTGGGAAAGGTATCAATCTATTTCTACTCCTCCCAGCAATGGGTTGAATAGTAGGATATACTGGGTGGTATAGCCTTGGTTGGCAACCAGTCTATCGTGTATCACGTATGGCACATAACTGACTGACTAAATACAATGCTCGCACCGAGTCCAGCGCAACCGACGGTTGCGGGGGCTGCAGTCAATTTTTGTTCTTAGCCCGGTTGTACGCGCTCGGGCTCCCCATATTAAACCGGCCTTGTGTTACAACCTGACCTCGTGGGGGTTTGAATAAATACAAAAAGATATGTTATGACATGAAGACATATTTGAACTACTAGGAAAACTTGATTTAATTGGACAATATACTAGAATCACCCGGAACATTTATCAAGAACAAATTCCCTTTATCCTGATAAAAAAACGAATTGAACAAGTACTTAGAAATAAAAAGGACGCAATAAAAGAATGTGTCTTCTTTCCTGATTTATTTTTACAGCAAAAACAGAGAAAAGAGTACTGAATTGCTATGTAAAATCTATCCTCTTATATAGCAATGGATACTGGAGGATTTCTTCTTACATTAAGAGGAGACTTGAGACAAAAAAAAGACACACGCCCTGTCGCCTGGGGCTTCAGAATACGCCTTTGATCAGGAGGTTTTGAGAAGCATGGAACCAACTCTTAATTGCTGTTGTTCCTACCATAACCCGGGGTGGTAGCACCTGTTAGGGTTCCAACTATGCGCAAATAGTTAACCCCCAAACTGGGGTCAAAACACTATGAAAGTGTAAAAATAGGTTTTAATACTTGCAATAGATTTTTGAAGAAAAAAATATTACTAGCAATACATTTTTTAAGAAAAAAAATATTCCTAGCAAAACATTTTTGGAAAAAATATTACCAGCAAAAAAAGTCTTGTGGGTATTAAATGACCCATTGAGGTTGATATGCCGTAAACCAAACCAAACCAAACCGAGACAAAAAAAAAATGTTCTGACGATGGATACTGAGAAAACTATAGACGAAGCATGTGAGGAACAAAAAAGTTTAATCGAAAATGAAAACGTGAAGGACACATTTACTTAGAATCAGAAAAAGAGCGACGAAATTACTTGAACACATAATGAGAAAAGATGGCTTGGAGAATTTAACACACATAATATATTAAAGCAAGAGGAGCCGATCAAAACAGTGAGTAACATTCCTAACAAGGCCTGGGATGTACAGTAAATGGACATTATTACTCAGAGCTGCAAAGGATAGGAAGTTGTCGAGAGCCATGATCGTCATCATCCAGAAGGGATACAGCAAATAGAAGAATAATCAGATCAATTTTAATGTATGGTGTTAAAAAGATATTTTCTCTGCATGCAAACGGATTTTAAGATTAACAGAAGAAGTCATCTTGTTTGTTATCTGTGCGATCAACCAAGGCTTCTATGTGAGCCTTTGCTGACTGATTGGAAGGTTTACATCGATCGTACTTAATAGTGATTATTGCAACAATCGACCTTTATGCATGCCGCTGATGTCATTGGGTGTCACTCAGTGCAGATTTAATGAACAGTTTGGGTTCTTTTCATGGTGGAAGATCAGAGAGGTAGCAATAAAAAATGACTCGGAATAAAATATGACTAGACAAAAGATGAAATACGATGTAGAAAGAGAGATTTAAGTAAAGAAAGAAAGAAAGAAAGGAACGAAGGTAGAAAGAAAGAAAGAAAGAAAGAAAGAAAGAAATGAAGGTAGAAAGAAAGAAACGAAGGTAGGAAGGGAGAAATAAAGATAGAAATAAAGAAAGGAACGAAGGTGAGAAGAAAAAGAAAGAAAGAAAGGAACAAAGGTAGGAAGGAAGAAAGAAAGATAGAAATAAAGAAAGAAAAGAACGAAGATGGAACGAAGAAAGAAAGAAAGAAAAGAACGAAGATGGAACGAAGAAAGAAAGAAAGAAAGAAACGAAGGTAGGAAGGAAGAAAGAAAGATAGAAATAAAGAAAGGAAGGAAGGTAGGCAGGAAGAAAGAAAGAGGAAATTGATGATAAAGATTGGTAGAAAGATGCAAGACAAAGAAAGAAAGAAATCGAAGAAAAAGAATAACTTTAAAAAGAAAAATAAAGAAAGTAGAAATTAAAAGAAACAAATTGATGCAAAGACATAAACCAAAGAAAGAAAAAAATTAATGGAAAAAAAATGACTCTATAAAGAAAGAAAAGCAGTGAGAAAAGAACAAAGAGAAAAAAGAATGGTTCGAAAAGCAAACGAAAGAAAGAAAGAAAGAAAGAAAGAAAACATATTGAAAGGTGAAGAGTTGCAGAGAAATTCAAACCAAAACAGAAAGAAATCAATGGAAAAAAGAATAACTCTAAAAAGAATAAGAAAGAAAGAAAAAGGGAGAAAGAACGATAAGAAAGAAAGTTGCGAAGAAGCAAGGAAAAGAAAAAAAGAAAAGAAAAAATTAAAAGAAAAAACAATAAAAATAAAGAAGGAAAAGGAGGCACGGAGAAGAGAAAGAAAGAATGAAAGAAAGAAAATGAAGAGGGATATTGGTAAAATAGAAGAGAAGAGAAAGGCAAAATATGAAAGAAATATGAAAAAGAAACGAAGAAAATAAAGGAAAAAGAAAATGAGACACACTGTAGGAAAGGCAGAAAAAGGGAAAAGTAGAAAGAAAAGCAAAATGAAATGAAAAGTTTTGATTACAAAAGAGAAAATGTAAATGAAAAAAAGAGAGACAAAAAAGAAAAACATAAAAAAAAATAAAGAAAAATGGGTGGAAAATAGCAAAGAAGGAATGAATGTTTTTCAAAAGAAAAATAAACCCGAGATCAAAGCAAAAAAAAAAATGGAGGGAAATTCTATAACTAAAGCTCGAACAAAGGAAGAGAAGTGAAGTTGGTGGGCGATGTGGTTGATTTCTGTCAATCTCTGATGTAACGAGACAAATGCAATGGTGAAAACAAAAAAACAAAAAACAAACGCCCGAAATGGTGCTGTCTGGTGGCAAGCACCCCTGGCTATTAATAAATTCAAATAAAAAATGATGATGATTATAGCGAGGTTGTCAGATTGAATGAACTCTCGTAACCATAACAAAACCCGGCGGTTTAATTTCCGGTTGTCGACATTAACAACAGAAATTTGTGCTTTAATGTCTGAGATTTTGAGTTGAATTGTTAATATTAAAAAGAAATTTTGGACTATTTTCATCTTCGATGTTATTTTAGTCAGATGTTGAGATGATGTCGGACTATAACCAACTTCGTTTTGGTTTTGTTTCAGACTTTGAGATGAGTTGTTAATATTCAATGAATCTATTGGACTATCATCATCTTCGTTGATTCATTTGTTTCAGACAGAGATGAGTTGTGGCTAATATTCAATGAATCTATTGGACTATCCTCATCTTCGTTGATGTTTTTGTGTGAGACTTTGAGATGAGTTGTTTTTGATATTCAATAAATATATTGGACTATCCTCATCTTCATTGATGGTTTTACTTGACACTTTGAGATGAGTTGTTGTTAATATTCAATGAATCAATTGGGCTATCCACATCTTCGTTGATGTTTTTGGTTGAGACTTTGAGATGAGTTGTAGTTAATATTCAATGAATCTTATTAGACTATACTTATCTTCGTTGATGGTTTTACTTAACACTTTGAGATGAGTTGTTGTTAATATTCAATGAATCAATTGGGATATCCTCATCTTCATTGATATTTTTATTTGAGACTTTGAGTTGTTGTTAATATTCAATGAATCTATTGGACTGTCCTCATCTTCGTTGATGTTTTTGCTTCAGACTTTGCAATGAGTTGTTGTTAATATTCAATGAATCGTTTGTACTATCCTCATCTTTGTTGATGTGTTTTTCTTAAAATGTTGAGGCTCTTTGCTTTCAGTATTTGATGCAACTTTTCGACTATCCTTTCCTTGTTGCTTTTTGTTTGAACCTTTGAAACCTTCATAATATATCATGAATATTTTATTCTAACCTGATTTGTTTTCCATTTTTTTTCAGCAGCTCATCATTTCTGATATTCCTCAAACGATGGTATCACTTTCCAAAACTCGCGATACTTAAGGCGTAAAAACATTTTTTTTAAATGAGAAAGTTTTCTTGAACCTTTCATTTTAGCTTTAATTGAAATCTGAATGATTAAATTTACTATTTCCAGTAAGCAAAATTCGCTGGCATATTTTAAACAGAAATTATTTTGATTTGAATTGATTTTTATTTTTTTTCAGTACATGGACATAGCCGTTCATTTATATAGATATATAAATAAAAAGTTAGTTCTCGAATTTAAAAATATTGTCAAAATAAAATATACTTTTTTGAAACTTTATTCCAGGGATAATAGCTGATTTAAAGTATAATAAATCTGATTTGAAACAGATATTATTTACTTTATGTTTAAAATATCGCATTATTTATCTCAACAGTTGCTGTGTTTTTAACCCGACAGTAGCTGATTTGAGGTATTGACAGCTTGATGACAGATCTAATGTTGTTCTACATAGATTCTATCTGTAACGCACATTTTAAGGAAATGACGTGAACGCCTTTTTTGTATAATTTTTAAGTACTCAGTAATCTTAAAAGTTTTGGAAAATATTCCCTGTAATCTAATTTTAGGAATGTTTACTTTTGATTTACTATAGTCATCGCTCTCATTTTCGGAAATGCCATGTATGGTCGCCTGTACTTAAAAAAATAGGCACGTTTATACACTAAAAAGAAAAATTGAAATTTCTTTTAAAAAAATAAAAAATCCTTTTAAAAATAAAAATTCTTTAAAAAATCTTAAAAAATCTTTAAAATTCTTTTAAAAAAAGTCTTGGTGCGTGAGGATTTGTGTTAAGATTTTCTATTTATTATTATTAAATATAGTTTTCACTTAGTAACAGTATCATCTAAAATGGTGAAATTAATAGAGAATTTTAAAAGATTTAAAACTTAATAAATTACTATAATTAAGATTTTTTAAAAATGAAAACACTTCTTGTAAAAATTCATTATTCATCGAAAAAAGGTTTTTCTGATGATAATAGTGTCCTTAATATATCTTATTTATAAAAACAAGGAAAAACTTTTCAAATTAAATAATGTTATAGTTTTATTACATTTTATTATTCTACTATTTGGAGCAGACTGTCGGCAAATGAGTAACTGAAAATAAAATTGATGATTTACATTCTCCTAGGAGTCCTGCTTTGAACTAATAAAAAATATTAAAAAGCTGAACTTTGGCGCCCTTACAAGTATAATTTCAAAAAATTTCCCCAAGGAGAAAAACCAGAACTGTAGAATAATGAGTTTATTACAATATACAACTTAATGCAAGCTAAAGAAAACATTCATTATCTTATTTTTTTCTAGCCTTTAGATCTACAAATATTATCATGGCTCTTTCTACACTTATTTTCTTTACAAGATCATTTTCTATTGACAACTGTTTTGAGACATGGACGACCGCAAGTATGTTTTCCTAAGCTTTTTGAAAGAACCCAAACTCATGACATGGCAGCATGATGGCGCCTTTGGCCTTGATGGTTCCCTGGGAGACTGCCCGAGTTGCAAGTACCTTGAGCCGGCCCTGATCATCAGGCATGGCACATAGTTGAAACAGAAATGGTTTCTTTATCTAACATTCGCAGGGTTCCAAATTTCCCCATCATATGCATTTAACAGCAGCTCAAGATGCGTCTGGATTTTGGTAGCAACGGCTGATAGCAGAGACTGATCTGTTCCAACAACTTTCTACAGAAATGGAAACCGAGCCAAATTTCTTTTCGAAATATTCTTCACGCACCTTTGAATTTTTTTTATTACAATGTTTTTATTATGTCCTTGGAAGGAAATATTCAGTTCAATAGTATCTTATACACAAACAATTTATCAAATGCATTAGTCATATATAGAAATAAATTCAACCATAACTTCAATCTAAAGAATACTACTCTAATCAAAAGAGTAAGTAACTTAATTAGAACGAAAATTCTCAATAGTGCCCTTATCGAATTTTATCAAAATATAAATCTACGTAGAAAATTTTTCCATCTCCATTCCTAAAAGAATTACTACTTTCGCAAGGCAATTAAAAAAAATGACCTCATGTTATTCAAAATATTATAACACATTAATCCCAAAATAAAATAATTTAAATACTAATTTGCAGACACACAAATTTTAAAACAACACTCCAGTTAGTTATGTGCCAGGCGGGAGACACGCTTAGGCGATCACGAATCTTTCGATACATGACTGACGAGGCAGATTTGTTCCCGCATTGTTTCCATTTCTTTCTGAGGTAGACCAGTTGCCATCCAAGGCTATATTTACACATAGCTGGAGGGAGAAGAAGAGGATTCTCACCTTTCCCAATGGTATTAGCACGTAAGTGAATGCAATGGATTCGACTGGAATTCGAACTCGGCTCTCTGATTCCTCAATCCGAGTCGCTATCCATTACTCCACCGTACCATTTCGTGTCGCCCATGTGTCAGCTAATCTGATGAATACTTATGAGCGTTCCTAAACTCAACAATTTTGACAAAAATCAATATCATTTTGCTCTTATATATCAATACTTGTTATAAAACGAAATCGTTGCATTTAACTTGATAAACTACCGCAGAGGACCAAACGCGTTGACTAAGATAAGTTTTCCATTTTATGTTCTTTATTCATATACATCAATGATTACACTAATCTAGGATAGTTATAACTGCCTCTCCTAAAAAAGTTTCGCAACTTCTGGAATTCAACCTCGTCAGTTGCAGTTACTACATCTAGTTGATAGGTGACTGCTGGATATACCAGGTGATGGAAGCGTGGATGCGTGGGTGGTGTAAAGGATAATAACTCGGAATTGTTAATCGAAGATCCGAGTTCCAATTGCAGTCGGTTTCGTGATATTCACTTACGCTCAAATACTGTTGGGGAAGGTATGAATCCATCTTTTCTCTCCCCAGCTATAGGTCAATCAGTAAAACTTGTATCACTAAAATCATTATTATGTCCAAAAATAAAATAAAATTGCACAAAAAACATTTAGATTTTGGCGTTAAATAACCCATGGAGTTGTTGATATACCACTAAACTGTGATTTTGCTAAGCTTCTCTGATGATTGATTCGTTTTCTACGGTTCATCAGCTCTTTGCAGAAAATATTTTTAGATTGTAAGACTATTGGCCTAATCTTTGTTGCCGGCCTTCTTCAGGTGGTTGGAATGTCGAACTGAATCCTTTATTTCGCTCGCTGGGGTTGACTGTTGTAGTTCCACGTGCCATGACAAATGGATGTTATCAGTTATCTCCGGTTAATTCTCCTCACCAAGTTCTCCACCGCCTTAAGCAGGCATTGAACGCAAATTTTTTGGGTCCTGTCACTGGATCTAACTAACCCCTTTATCCACTATGACATGTCTTCTTGTGTATGAATTTCTGGGTAGTATAAACCTAATGTCTTCAGCAATCATTTTTTACCAGTGCTCATATTGTAATTTTTGCTGTTATCATTGCGTGTAAATAGTGTACATGATACCTCATCTCGGAAAAATAGACAGATACTGAAAGGCTGAAACGTTTTAATAATTATGGCAACAAAGATGAGGACAATAGTCCGAATAATGTAAATAGTGTACATAATACCTCATCTCAGAAATATAGACAGATACAGAAGGGCCGAGACGTTGTAATAATTATGGCAACAAAGATGAGGACAATAGTCCGAATAATGTAAATAGTGTACATAATACCTCATCTCAGAAATAAAGACAGATACTGAAAGGTCGAAACGTTGTAATAATTATGGCAACAAAGATGAGGACAATAGTCCGAATAATGTAAATAGTGTACATAATACCTCATCTCAGAAATATAGACAGATACAGAAGGGCCGAGACGTTGTAATAATTATGGCAACAAAGATGAGGACAATAGTCCGAATAATGTAAATAGTGTACATAATACCTCATCTCAGAAATAAAGACAGATACTGAAAGGTCGAAACGTTTTAATAATTATGGCAACAAAGATGAGGACAATAGTCCGAATAATGTAAATAGTGTACATAATACCTCATCTCAGAAATATAGACAGATACAGAAGGGCCGAGACGTTGTAATAATTATGGCAACAAAGATGAGGACAATAGTCCGAATAATGTAAATAGTGTACATAATACCTCATCTCAGAAATAAAGACAGATACTGAAAGGTCGAAACGTTGTAATAATTATGGCAACAAAGATGAGGACAATAGTCCGAATAATGTAAATAGTGTACATAATACCTCATCTCAGAAATATAGACAGATACTGAAGGGCCGAAACGTTGTAAGAATTATGGCAACAAAGATGAGGACAATAGTCCGAATAATGTAAATAGTGTACATAATACCTCATCTCAGAAATATAGACAGATACTGAGAGGACGAAACGTTGTAATAATTATGGCAACAAAGATGAGGACAATAGTCCGAATAATGTAAATAGTGTACATAATACCTCATCTCAGAAATATAGACAGATACTGAAAGGCCGAAACTTTGTAATAATTATGGCAACAAAGATGAAGACAATAGTTCGAATAATGTAAATAGTGTACATAATACCTCATCTCAGAAATATAGACAGATACTGAAAGGCCGAAACGTTGTAATAATTATGGCAACAAAGATGAGGACAATAGTCCGAATAATGTAAATAGTGTACATAATACCTCATCTCAGAAATATAGACAGATACTGAAAGGACGAAACGTTGTAATAATTATGGCAACAAAGATGAGGACAATAGTCCGAATAATGTAAATAGTGTACATAATACCTCATCTCAGAAATATAGACAGATACTGAAAGGCCGAAACGTTGTAATAAATATGGCGACAAAGATGAGGATAATAGTCCGAATAATATAGTGTGCATCATACCTCATCTTAGAAATATAGACAGATACTGAAAGGCCGAAACGTTGTAATAAATATGCCGACAAAGATGAGGACAATAGTCCGAACAATGTAAATAGTGTAAATAATACCTCATCTCGGAAAAATAGACAGATACTAAAAGGCCGAAACGTTGTAATAATTATGGCAACAAAGATGAGGACAATAGTCCGAATAATGTAAATAGTGTACATAATACCTCATCTCAGAAATATAGACAGATACTGAAAGGCCGAAACTTTGTAATAAATAGGGCGACAAAAATGAAGACAATAGTCCGAATAAGGTAAATAGTGTACATAATACCTCATCTCAGAAATATAGACAGATACTAAAGTTTTTTCTTGTTGAACAATGTAACTGCAACTAAGTGTTTAGAAGAAGAATATCTGTCCATTATATCAACACATTTGCAGTCACACTCTTCTTTTGATTTTGCTATGAATGTCTTTGAATGTTTCCCACAGTACTTCGAGTTTCTTGTTTCTAAAATTGCAGTTTTGAAATCTGTTATATAGTCATTAACTTTAAACACTAATTTCTCGAAATTGCATTTGGTTGTAAATTACTTCAATCCAGACGCATAATCTGATGAAATATCATCATTATTCAACTTCTGTAAAATTCCTGTTGCGTCTACAATGGTTTAATCTGTATTTGATGATGACTGAATTTCAGTTAGGCAGCATTTTATAGGCTGCAAATATTCATGAACTATTCACGGGCCGCATGTTAAAGTTCCACCTTATAGAAGACACGTGGAATGCTGACGTGCATATGATTCCTGAGAATGGCTACACGCTGTGGTGATCTTTAGAAGAATGTTGGAATAGCCAAATATTCTTACATTCCGTGTAATAATTGCTGCCTTTCTCATTATTAAATTTAGATGTGCATAACAGTGAATAAAATGGACACTACTATAAAAAGCTTTTATTTTTGTTTGAACTTTTTTGCCTTTCATGATATTTGCACCACCAAATGTCTAAGCTATCGGTTGTTGTCCATTTTCTTTTTTTTCAAAATAGGTTTTTTCAAAAGATTTTGATATGCGCTCTGAGGTTTGATTTGCTGAAATATAAGTTCCCCCAAAACGTTCAAATAATTCTTCATTCAACACGTACCATAGAACAATGACCATTTGAGCGTGTTCCGAAACATCTGCTATGCCATAAGCCATGACAGCCACAAACAAAGCTCCCCTAATTTCTGTTTTGATCTATTCACTCGCAGTATAACCCGTCTTTGACCGGGTCTTTCATTACGGGGAATTTTTGCCGTTCAATTGGAGCAGTTTCAGTTTAAAGTCAGTCCATCTTAAAATCAATATTATTAACAATTGGATGCAACTGAGGCACATCCCCAAATGGGGGGGTTAACAATTTGAAGTGCGGTGAAAAGGGAAGTGTATAATAATAAATAATAATATTGTAATAATTTAAACTATTTATTTTTATTAAATTTTTTTATAAAAGATATATATCAAAGAACAGATAGTAAATAGTAAAACGTTGCTGAGAGTTATAATGGACAGGAAGTAGTGGAGAGCCATTTTCGCCAACAATTTGGACTCAAACCAACACTGAAGTATTAACTACCAAACAAAAAAATTTCATCAAAATCGGATGAAACTGTGGAAATGCATAAACAACATCCGATCACACACACACACACACATACATAGACACACATACATACATACATACATACATACATACATACATACAAACAAATATACAGAAACACACAATTTGAGAATTATGGATATAGATGGTATTTTCGTAACAGGCAGTCAAGTATCTGTTTCTAAAGAGTTTTAGAAACACCTTTGAAAAACTTACTGGTTTCTAACCTCGAAATACCCCTGGGTTTACTAATCCTCGAAATACCCCTGGGTTTACTAATCCTCGAAATACCCCTGGATTTACTAATCCTCGAAATACCCCTGGGTTTACTGAATTATCTTTTTTTATCATGTCCACGTTAGGGAGTTTTAAAGTTTCTACAAAATAAAATACAGTATATTATTTTGGATAAAATGTCACGGTTCTTTTTAACCTTCATGCTATGCTCATTTATTCAAAGTTTGCATGTTTCACTAAGTTCCTTCTTAATATTTCCATTTAAAAGTGACAGTGAAAAACACATTTTCAATATGCTTCTGTGACTTCTCATGTTTTTCAGTTTTTTCTTTCATTCTGTTTATATTTCTAAATCCGTCTTTTGTCCACGTTATATCAGCTCCAAACAGCAAACGCGGGAAGAAAAACAATGCATTTCACACTTTACAACCGCAGAGCCAACTTTTCTGTTGGTATCATTCAGAATTTTTTTTTAAGCGTTTCACCCCAAGCAAGGCGGGAAGCCACTAGCACGCAAGGGGTTACAGAGAGTTGGGGCGAGAGCAAATAGGAGTGATAGACGAAAGGATGAAGAGAAGGATAGGGGATAGATCAGGGCATCTGGAGACGTCGATTGATATTACATTTGAATAGTTGGAGATTATAGCTATCAGGGAAACAGGAAGAGGGGAGGGAGTCCCACAGGCGAGAGGTGCAAGACATGAAGCTATTGGAGTAGAAGAGACAGTTACATTTAACAGTTTCGACAGTGAAAGTGTGTGAACGAGATGCCATCCTAGTAGAATGCTTAAATTCACGAAGTTTGGGAACCAGCGAAAGCAGCTCCTCGGAACAGTTACCGTGAAAGTATTTGTAAAAAAGACAGAGGTAGGCGACGGCACGTCTGTGGGAGACCGGCTGCAGACGAGATGCCAGATCAGGGCAAATTAAAACTACGAATCGCTTTTTGTTGCTTATTCCTGACTGAGATATTTCAATATCAGATGTTGAACGACCTCTTTTCTTAATTGTAACTTTCTCATGAGGAGACTACCGTGAAAAGATCAACCGTTGAAGTTCATTTACTCTTACAGAACTTTTACTTCTCGGGGATTCAAGGAGGTCATAGTTAAATTATTAAAATTTTCTGTACAATAAAATAACCGAAAAAAATGAGTGAATTAAACCGTATAGCTGGAAGCATGATAATCATCTACAGTTTCTCATGTCTAAGGATGTGATGTACGATTATTTAAGGACAATACACGCTGAGTAAAAATTAAACACTGCCTTACACTCGGACAACAGAGTCAGCGCTTTCTCACTTGCCTTCAACTTCTTTTCTCGGACATGTGCGCATGCGCACAAAAACGAAACACTGCATCTTTATATGTATAACTCGCAAAACGCGTGTGTGTATATGTACGTGTATGTTTGTGTGTGTGATCGCATGTTGTTTATGCGTTTCCACAGTTTTCATCCGATTTCGATGATTTTTTTTAGTTTTATACATAATTCTTCAGTGCCGTTTTGAATCCCCAAAAATTTAGTTTTTGAAAACGTGCTAATTTTTTTTTATACTCACACCACATCACGTGACTACATGTCTAAGGGAGGTAATCACACTTCCGATACATTTGTTTATCTTTCTCTCTCTCTCTCTCTCTCTCTCTCTCTATATATATATATATATATATATATATATATATATATATATATATATATATATATATATATATATATATATATATATATATATATATATATATATAGAGAGAGAGAGAGAGAGAGAGAGAGAGAATTCTGCTTATAAATAACTTGCAAAGAGTTGATAAGCCGTAGAAAACGAATCAATCAATCAATCAATAATAAGCTAGTCCTGGGAATAACGATAAACTACATCCGGCAGCAAAATCTGGGTGATTGGAGATTTTGAGGAGCGTCGAAGAACTTCATAATTGCTGTTGCTCCCAGGTGCACCCAGAGCCGGGGTGGTAGCATCTATTAGGGTCCTAGCTATGGGCAAATAGTGTGCCTCCAAACAAACACAGGACACTGGAAAAAATTACAACCTTGAAGGTGAAAAATTAAAAAAAAATGATTTTTTACACTTTGCACAAAAATCAAAGACAAAATTTAATGTCTGTAAAAAACAGCGTACAATCAATTTAGAGAGTTTAAATCTAACGCAAAACATTATTAGAATTATTAAAAAAAGATTATAAATAAAAATTATCGTATATTATTATATGACGGTCTATGGAAGTGGTTCCTTCCTTGCAAGATTGAAAACGCAAAAACGGCCCTTTTCTGGGCCACCTCCCCATTCAAACTGTTGACCCTCCATTTGGGAAATGTTCTTCAGCTGCACCCAATTGTTGTTACTAATATTAATTTTCGGGTGGGTTGACCTTTAATCTTAAACTGCTCTAACTGAACGGCAAAATTTCCAGTTATGAAACATGATTACGGTTTATGCTGCTAGTTACGGAAACTATAAAGCACACAGTTCCATACAAGGATTTTTGTAACTTTTCAAGAACTACGGGATGGCTACTGACATTAAGCTTAAATATTATATATTTTACAAGTATAAAGAAAAAAAGACTCCCAATATTGAATGTTATCAATATTATCGAGAAAAGATAGAGGGTACTGCTGTTCGCAAATGCCAAAATACGAGCCGTCATTGCCTGCAACGCTTTTATTATCGTCATGTTCTCTGCGTCTTTAAGTCTAGTTTCTCTTTAAATATGTTCTTGATTGCTGGTATTTCTTTTACTCTTTGAATTTTATATTTCAACTTAATCATCGTGTTTTGCCGTGTCGAAACATTTGAATTTCTTGAAATCTCGTCTTGTATCGATAAGTCAAATTTAATTTTCCGTCTCAAGTGGGATTTTTTGTCTGTTGTTTGATCTTTTATTTGTCTTGACATTAAGTTCTTCAGTGGCTGCTAATGCTGTTGCATATATGACATTATTTACTTCTTTACTTGTGATGACACGGTGGAGTAATGGGTAGCGGCTCGGATTGTTTGAATTCCAGTCAAATCCATTATATTCACTTATGTGCACTTACTTCTTTTGGGAAACATATGAATCCTCTCTTTCTCCGCTCAGCTATGGGTAAATAGCAGGACAGACTGGGTTGGTGATATAATGGAATATGCATACACCTGTGTTCCCCCTCACTGGAATATGATAGTCTGGTGTCCGTCATAAATACAGACGGACGTGTAGGTACGAGAGGAGAAGGCTTTGACGATGCCCATTGCACTACGCCATTGGCTATACTATTACCTAAGCATATTACCTGCAACTATGACGAGCACCAGTCGATTACTGCTGCCGTGTACTACTTGGTTACAGTAGCCAAAACCATTTAGCTACTTCGATCAAATATATCCCTTTCCGGGACATATCAGTTGGCAACTGGTCTACCGGAGAAAGAAATTGTATTGGATGGCAACTGGTCTACCGCAGAAAGAAATGGAAACCTACTGCGGGCAAATAAATCTGCCTCGTCAGTCATGTATCGAAAGATACATGATAGCTTAAGTGTGTATCACGCATGGTATATAACTGACATGTTTTCAAGTGGTCTGTCCGTTAAAAATGTTTGCAAGGCAGCGTTATATGTTTGAATAGTGTATTTACTGGACTTTTTTTTGTTGAAAGCCGGTCTCTTTCTGACATTTGATGTGGTCTTTTGCTTCAGTGATTTCAACTCTGCTGTTTTCAAGGAATTCTGTTCTACTGTCGTTTGATTCATCTTCATCGCAGACAGAATTTGAATCGGTGCCATTTTTATGTGTCGCAGATAGATTTTCCGTTTTATTTCCTAAGAAATCATTATTTCGTATCACATTTATTTTAGTTTGTATCTCATCCTATCATATTATTGAATTCCTCTCTTGGCTCATTTTTGTTTGAATTAAGTCTGATTTTACTTTGTCTTATATTTAATTTAATTTTATCTTTTTCTGTATTTGAGAGTCTTTTTATTTCGCACGATGTCCCTGTGGACATTGACAAGGATATTTGGATCGAAATAGAGGGTCTTATTTGAATTTCTACCGTATATCTCCATATTTGGTATGTCTCATCCATGATGTTCTTTTCCGGATTTTCGAGTGCAGTGAATAAATATGCCATGACGACTTCATACTCTTCACGATTCCATTTCGTTGTCTTTCTTTTTAATAATAGATCTGGCATTAAGTCACCAGGTCCAAGGTTGGATTTAATCCAGTTTTTTGTGACCAAGTGTCTCATTGTTGGTGGAGGAGTTTGTTCCAGTGACCCCAGACTGGTTTCGCCCTGAGGGGGCGGTCTTGTTTACACGGGTGACGACCAATCCGGTATGAGTTTTTGTTTGGAAACATTGAGATTTGTACTTTTTTTTGTGTTTTATCCTTAATTGCCAAGGGGCAATTTTGTTTAAGATACCAACTCCAGGAGGACTGCCAACCACAACTAAAGAGCTCCTCCTGGCCATGAGACACGGCTATTCCCAGCCGAACATCACCACGATATTTCTAGGCGACGGGGATTTTTATTTATGCATTTATTATTATTATTATTATTATTATTATTATTATTATTATTATTATTATTATTCCTGTCATTGTTTAGTATGTATCTGAGATGAGGTATTATGTACACTATTTACATTATTCGGACTATTGTCCTCATCGTTGTCGCCATATTTATTACAACGTTTTGGTCGTTGTACGCTCCGGCCTTCTTCATGTGGTTGGAATGTCCTCAAGGACACATGGCACAGTGGATAAAGGCGTTAGTTAGATCCAGTGACAGTTCAATACCTGGTTCAATACCTGGTTAAGGCAGTGGAGAACTTGCGGAGGGAATTTAACAGGAGATAACTGATAACTGACATCCATTAGACATGGCACGTGGAACTACAACAGTCTACCACAGTGAGCGAAATAAAGGGTTCAGTTCGACATTCCAACCACCTGAAAAAGGCCTGAGTGTACAACAGCCGAAACGTTGTATTAAATATGGCGACAATGATGAGGAGACTAGTCCGAATAATGTAAATAATGAATTGTGTAGTTGTATATAATATGTGGCATATGTCGGTCTCATGAATCCCAAAAGCTATGCCTCTGCTGCTGGTAGCGACACAGCATCTATTATAACTGTACAGACTCACATGGTCGTGACAATCACACAGGAGTTGCCAGAACGACCGTGAACATAACACCGGACTGTCGTATGGATTCCGACTTTGTCTTCAAGATTTACGCTCGAAGCTATTCTCATCATTAGGTATGGCCGCAAGGCAGCTCAGATTTAAAAACAGAGTTTTCCTTCTCTTAGATGAACTAGCCTAACGGTGTATATATATATATATATATATATATATATATATATATATATATATATATATATATATATATATATATGCAAATATGTAGAAAAAATAGGAAAGAACAGGTTAGGTAAATAATCCGGATTACTTTAGTATTTTTGTTTTTATTTAAAAAAAAAAACCAGTGCTCCATACAGAAGTAGAGGTTTAATTATAATTATTTTTAAAAAAATATGATTCCTTCGCTACATAAGAGTTCTCATGTTTCAAAAACAAGAGCCAAAAACCTCAATATAATTATTAAAATTAAATTGAATTAAAGTATCAAGCCCTGTTTCATCCTTTAGCGAAAATGTAGGATACATATATATATATATATATATATATATATATATATATATATATATATATATATATATTAATACATGTTTCATTAAATAATATAGATAAGTGTTGTCTATATATTTTATGTAAGTTTTTTTCATATAGTCTGATAAGTTTAATAACATTATCATTAAACAATGAAAGAAAATCACAATACTGATACATATTTCTTTTTTTAATCCAATCTAAGCTTTCGGCTTACATAAGCCATTATCAAAGATGACAATTACACAATATATTTAAGCAATACACGAACAAGAAATTGATGATAGTCTCATTTGTTTACATGGATGATTTCCAAGCAACGATAAACACGTGCATATAAAACGCAGAAAGCGAAAATCGCACAACAGCTCATGACGTCACACATGACCACGCGAGAGTGAATCCGATGAGTATTGAGTATGGAAAGCCGTTGGTATGAACCAATGACTTCTGTTACTA
>OZ038490.1:15731276-15801276 GCA_964036315.1 Acanthosepion esculentum | reverse complement strand
TCAAAGATGAAGAAGAGACTCGAGGCGACAGAGATGTAGTTCTACAGAAGGATGCTAAGGATATCATAGACCTAGCCTGTGAGCAATGATGAGATCTTAGAGAGGATGTAAAGAAGGAGGAGGCTTATACTTAATATCAGGAAGAGGCAGCTGAAGTTTCTGGGACACATAATGAGGAAGGAGGGCCTGGAGAATCTGATACTCATAGGTCGAATAGAGGGAAAGAGAGACAAGGGAAAACAAGGCATGACATACTTAGCAGGCTTAAGCAAGTGGCTGACAGAACGTGGTCTGGAGGAGGAAGCAGAGTGAAGGAAGTTGTTGAGAGCTGCAAGGGATAGAAGGAGGTGGAGAGCCATGATCGCCCACGTCCTGAAAGGACATGGCACATAAAAAGATGAAGAACCTGAAGACAATTTGTCTTATATTTATTTTCTGTTTTTGCTTACCTAAAGTTATATATATCAACTTTGCATTTTCTACTCTCGTTAAGTCTTTTTATTTCGCACGATGTCCCTGTGAACACTGACATTTGGATCGAAATTTTTATCAGTTGATATTTTAGATGTCAGTTCTGTCAAGAAGGTAGGATAAATTATTTTATATGTTATAAATAATGACTTCATAATTTCTGAGTAGTTTAGGCTTAAATACTGATTTATTTTAAGACTTTTTTTATGTTTATACATTCTTTTTTTTAATAGATACAAATATCTAAATGCTCCGTTTATAATAAACAGTATTAACAACATTTACCGGCCTGAATTTCCGAGAAATTTTCATAGAATTTATGCGTCCTCCGAACGGGAACCGAACCTGTATCCTATACGGAACCGTCATATAACCTGACGTGCTTTTACCGATTTAGCCACTGAGGAGCATTTCGGTTAGCAAGGTCGATTTTACTGTTTTTAAACTACAATTCTCCGTGATTTTCTTTCGCACATTCATATCTGCTCGATGAGTATCCAAATGTAAACAAATGACGTCACACATTATGAAATGGACAAAGTCCGACAATTATTTTAAGACATTTTTTTTATGTTTATACGTTCTTTTTTTACAGATACAAATTTTTAAGTAAAAAATAATGAAAAGGTCTTAAAATAATTGTCGGACTTTGTCCATTTCATAATACTGATTCATATTTTCATTCTTTTCTTTCTGCTATCTTTTCCCAACAGTAAGAAACTTTTCGATACTATGTTTGTTTATTTATGAACGACTATTTCGTAATTTGTCTTGCTTTATTTTTATTTTTATTTCTTTTACCTAACGTTTTAAATATTAAAAAAACGTTAATCTTTTGGGGCTTCTAAAACCCGTAATTATATAAGTGTTTATATACGTACATTATGTCCCAAAAGTTGTTACAGTCGGTAGTGTTAAGAGACAAGCTCCCACTTTCTATAAAATACTTTGACAACGAAGTCCAGCTCCAAGCTGGAGAATGGGTGAAGGCGGATAACTCGCGTCTCATAAACAGAACTTTCGGTTAGATGGAGCTCAACCACTCAGAAGGCAGTCTACCGAGAGGAAGTAAAACCCTGATTTTTGAAAATCTTGCGGTTATGTCCAAACACGAAAAAGGCTATGGAAATAAATCCAGACAGAGCCCAGAAGGCCGTTGGCTGTCAACAGTGGTAAGCCGTCACCAAATGTAATGCCCTGCATTCCTTTGGATCTTGTTGATACGGCAGAGAGGATGGGCATCTAGTCTGAACAGCCCACGGCCTTCATATAGCATCGCCCAGATGTGCGTCATGGAGGGGTCACTCTATTTTCACACCCAAATGACTGAAATTTGACCAAATAAGGAGCTTCCTTTATCTCGCGAAATAAAAGGATACCTACTAATACTAATAAGTTTCCGTGTCATGGTTATTTCTCTTTTTTGCCATTTTTTTCACCTTACTCTCTTTGTTTGTTATAAGCCTTTTCTCCCTCTCTTTTTCTCTTTTTCCTCTTTTCTTTCAACTGCAGACATTTTGACGTCCGGTTTTCCAAATAGATAGATAGACAGATATATTGATGCTGAGGTCAAGGAGCACATTGTCATTACTGTGACAAACACAGGCCGACTTAACCATCGTTTCTGGGAGAAACCAAAGCTGACAACTCCTACGAAGATGTCAGTTTACAACACTTACATCATCAGCACTCTTTTGCACGGCAGTGAAACATGGACGGCATACGCCAAACAAGAGCGAATGCTGAACAGTTCGTACGTGTGCTGCTTTCTTCGTATCCTTGGCATCAATTTGAGCGACAAAGTACCCAACGCCCTGGTCCTCGCACGCACGCTGCACGAGCTTGGCCATGTGCGCCGGATGCAAGATGGCCATATCCCAGAAGGCATTCGGTACGTTGAACTAGCCTCCGGTAAGAAATCTTTCGACCGCCCCCAGTTACGTTACAAATATATCTACAAGCGCGATATGCAAGATCTGGAGAGAACTGGGAAAATGAAACAACTTACCTCAACAGATGGCACAGAGTTAGGGGAAGAGAAAGCTTGACACCAAGACACATCCATCATCCATAGTCCACCGACTGACGGAGGCCTACTATTATATATTTTTTATAATGATCCTTTTTAATTCTCTAATCAATTTCTTGATGTTGAAATGAAATTAAGAAAGGCGCCGTAGTTTCTTTTCTTTTCCCAAATGATATCGATCTCCAGTATACTACACCACGAAAATAATAAACGCAAACTTCAAATTCTCGAGCCACTCTATATCAAAGGCAACCAACCAACACTAGACAAAATTTATTATGAGTATAGTAGTAATGTTTTAAAATGCATTTTACCAACATTGAAGGCATTTGCATTTTTATCATCTTCCTTACATTATGAACTCTTGTTTACAAAAAAAGCCATAGCTATAACGGTTAATGTTAAAACAATTGTTGTAACCTAGCAAAGGTTACTGAATAGAATAATTACACGAGGGTTGGTAATGAACGATAATACTTAGGACTAGAACAACACATATAAAATTCGCCAGCGGCACGTAGAAAGTGGTCAACAGCTAGAAGTGGTCAACTACTAGAAGTGTGTCAAGTGAATTCCACAATGAATCTCCAACTGAAGGATATCTACCAACCATCCCACGCGGTCAGATGTGGCACAAGGCCGAATTTAATGTGGGGTATCCGAGCCCGTAGGCTCGGCCAACAATTCCACGTAGACATCGTATAAAATGGGGTCGGGTAAGTGTTTCCCGAGACGAGACTCTGCCCTTCGACATAGCCTTGTCTGGGATTTTGACAAGCACAAGTGGAGACGAATCTCCAACTTCAGGATATCTACCGACAGCCCCACGGGGTCAGATATGGCACAAAGCCGAATTTAATGTGGGTTATCCGTGCCCCTAGACTCGGCCAAAAATTCTAAATAGACCCTCGTATAAAACGTGGTCGAGTAACTGTTTCCCGAGACGAGATTCTGTCCTTCGTCAGAGCCTCGTCTGGGGATCCTGTATGGCCGGAGGCAAAGAGTTTGACCAGAACACCTGGGGACGAATCTCCAACTGCAGACCAACATACAATAGTTACTACTGGATTTATGTGAATGGAGACATAGATGGGGGGGCAGTTCCACAGGCGAGATGTGCGAGACATGAAACTATTGGAGTAGAAGAGACGGTTACATTTAACAGTTTCCACAGTGAAAGGGTGTGAGCGAGATGCCAGTCGAGTTGGAAGCTTAAATTCATGAAGTCTGGGAAGCAGCTCATCGGGGCAGCTACCGTGAAAGTATTTGTAAAAAAGACTGAGGGAGGCAACGGCACGTCTGTGAGAGAGCGGCTGCAGACCAGCACCAATACCATTACATATCCGTCTTTGGATTTTATGAAGGACATTGAGACAAACATAAGGGGCACCAGACCATAAACATATATATATATATTCGACTCTCCCGTTGTATTCGACATATAAGGGTGAAGCAACTCAGTTCCTATGAACCGACAGCCAGACACCAGCACATAGAATTTGATTATAATGGTAAAATTTTTGTTTAGAACTATCTACACTTTTTGGAGGGCTGAATACAGAAACTTGGTGCACTACGTGCCACAAGTTCCCCAAACGAATCTCCACATGTTTTTAATTCTGAGTTGTCCTTCTCCTAGACCAGTTGCCATCCAAGACTATAGAAACCGGCCTATCCTGCTATTTACCCATAGTTGGAGGGAGAAGAAGAGGATTCATATCTTTCCCAAGGGTATTAGCACGTAAGTGAATGTAATGGATTCAACTAGAATTCGAACTCGGCTCTCCGATTCCTCAATCCAAGCCGTTATCCATTACTCCACCGTGCCTATATATATATATGACATATAAACTTTTATAAGGCCATAGAGCTATAGCTACTTCGCAGTTATCACTCCTGGCATCTGCAGACATATATTTGCGCACGCTTACGTATTTCAGTGCAATGATAATAATAATAAAAAAATAGGAAGGCGGTGTTTTCCAAGACTTATTCGCCTTGATGTCTGGGTCATTGAGTGCATTTTGAGTTCGCTGAACTACTTGAGTGAACAAACGCCAATGTGTCTCGTGAGGAAGGTTTGTCGCTCCATGTTTGGGCTGGAGACAGGCTGGCCAAGGCATATAGGATTAGAGACAGAGATCACTCAGTTACTGTCTCTCTCTCTCCGCCTTTTTCATTCTGTCTTTCTTTTCCCAGATCGTGTGCGCTGTGCATGATTTTATTAAACTTGACATACTCATAAGCAGACGTGTGGTCACGCAAATATATCAGCATTATATATATATATATATATATATATATATATATGTGTGTGTGTGTGTGTGTGTTTGTGTGTGTGTGTGTGTGTGTGTGTGCGTGTGTCTGTGTGTGTGTGCGTGTGTTATGTTACAAGTCAATATTTTCACAATAAAACTCGTATTGATCCACCTCCAAAAATTATCTAACAAAGTGCATAGCACGAATAAAAAAAAAAGACCCAAACTTAATAAAAACAAAGTTTTATCGACAAAATGTTTCTAATTATTAAGAGAAAAGTCCAAAGGATTTTTTAAAATTATTTTATTAAATTTTTTAATGCTTTCTGGTACATTCGAAATTTTGCTTAAGATTATTTTTCTTTTTTTGCGTCAGCGGGTGGGCTAAATTTAGTATTCGGAAATTTAGCGTCTTTTTTGCGATAAGAAAAGCATATTGATTTGGAAATTCTTCCACAAATCAAATAATTGCTGGATTCTACATTTTCAGGCCTTATTCACAAATGAATGAAATTATTTTTGTTTTTGGTGGGGAAATCTTGGTAAAAATATATATTATTTTAGATCTGTTAACCCAACTTAATTTTATGAAATATCCAGAAACTAAAATTCTATCCTCTTCCTATTAATATTAGTTAAAAGCAGGATTCCTTTGAGAATTTAAATCATCGATTTGTTTTTTTCAAACAAAAGCGCTATTTACTGAAAATCTGCTTCGAGTCGTAAAGAATCAATGCAATAAAACTATGACATTACTAAATTAGAAAACTTTAATTGCTTTTATAAATCAGATATATTATTAAACTAGAAAAAAACTTTCCGATGAATAAAGAATTTTTACAAGAAATGCTTTCACTATTTCAAAATTTTAATTAGAAGAATTTATTAAGTTTTAAATCTTTTAAAATTATGTATTAATTTCAGCCATTAAGATGATATTATTATTAAGTGAAAACAATCATAAATGGAAAAGCTTTACAGAAGTCATCAAACACCAATATTTTAAAAATAATTTTATATTTTTTGTATGTGTATAAACGTGACAATTTTTGTAAGTACGGACGACCATACACGTCATTATCAGAAAGTAAGAGCGATAACTATAGTAATTTTAAAAGCAGCATTGTTTAAATTCAATAAAACATTAGATTACGGAAAATATTTTCCTACAGTTTTAAGATTACTGAGTAATTAAAAATTATATAAAAATGGCACTCGCATCATTTTCTACACTTATATTTTACAGATAAAGTTTCCGTAGAAGAACATTAGATCTCTCATCGCGCTATCAGCACATCCACATAAAAATGCATGTCTGCGATATTTTAAACTTAAAGTAAATAATATTTGTTTTCAAATCAGATTTTTTTAATAAAGAGAATTACACTGCGATGAAAGACGATTAAAACGATTGTTAATCAACTATTTTAGCAAAAAAATAAAAATCATTCTAGTCAATTTAAATTAGTTTTTGAAATACAGCACAAATATTTTACGTATTGGAAATATTAAATTTAATCTATTAGCTTAAAATTAAAAATAAAATCTTCATGAAAGGTTTTACATTTTTTTTAAATTCATTTTAAACCTTCCTTATTGAGTTTTTTTTTTGAAGGTCACTTGTTTTATATATGGATGAATAGATTTAAATGAATATATCGATATCTTTTGTAATAAGCGCAATTATTTCAGAAAATATGAGAAATGCAACTATTACAAAATAAATATTGTATTATTTATACGGAGAAATGATAGACAATCAATAGGTATCGAGTTTTTGCTGAGGTGCCTAAATTAATATATTTTAATATAATACTATAGTAATATTATAAATTAAGTGAAGACTATATTAAATAATCATAAATGGAAAAGCTTAAGGCAAGTCATTAAACACCAATATTTTAAAAATAATTTTGTATTTTTTTTGTATTTTTTTGTGTTTAAACGTGCCAATTTTTGCAAGTATGGGCGACCATGCACGATATTATCAGAGAATACGAGCGATAACTATAGTAAATTTAAAATGATGGATTTTTATTATTATATTATTATAATACTTTATTAATATTATTAAGAATGAAAATTATGATTGTAATTCATAATATCAATAATTTATTTATGTTTCGCATACGAAAGCTCCCAAACAGAGTCGCACATTTCTAAAACGTTATTGACGCTAGATTTTCTGTTTTTTCTTTCGTGGCTGATTGGTTTAAAGCACACCTAACGTAAAGGTAGATTCGCCAATGTAAAAAGGCACACGTTCAAACTCTACCGATAAGTACATTTTCTTTATTTAGCTTGTCGACTGAACAGGTCTTGAGATATTAGACGCCTATGACGCCATTGCAGCAATGGAAAGTATTATCATTGCATGCCTCCTAGTACCATCTTTTGGGCAAACTGTATCTAGCGAACTCATGTAAAACTGCGTTAAAGAAGGGACACCAAACACAGGCAAATGAAACAAGCAACAATTAATAAATATATTAACAAGACATTGTCAGAGAAGGATGAAGAAAGAAACGAAGTTAAAGTTATGAACAGTTCAATACAATCTTCAGTTTGTGTCTCTGAAGGACTTACTTGCCTCGTTTCTATCGGAGCAAAAGAAAACGTGCGTTGCTGCACCAAAGGTCTAAGGGAAAAGAGGAAAAAGCCTGTGATTGTCATTTTTATTATTTCAGGATCATTTCCAACTTATTCAAGATGATCTTCGCCCTCTCTAACCTTCTAACTTTCTGTCCAATAAAAATGATCAACTCTCTTGGATTGATAGATCGTGAGAACTTATAGAGAGATGTGATTAAATATACTTTCATGTTTAAAAAAAATATTCAGTATTATTATTGTTTAGGTAATAAGCATTATAACCTAGCACAAATAGCTATTTGTGCAAAAAAGAATTATCGGCAATATACGCATTTTACTCGTATGCCTATGCAAATACATGTATCGGATGACTATAACATTTATAGTAATAAGAAATATAAAACAACTTGTTTGGTGTGCGTTGTTTTATGCATAAAAACGTAGTACGATATAATTTTTTTATAAAAGATAACAGCGAAAAAAAAAACAACAGTATTATAGTAAAAGAACGCATTCATTTCCATAAGATTTCAATGACTATCCGAGCAAAAAGAGGTTTACAAATCAGCTCTCCAGAGCTGATCATCTAAAAACGAGTTATTAAACACTATGAAAAAATATAGGTTATTTCCCTTTCATAGATAACACCTGCTGATAATAAGTCGGACACATTCATCTGATAATAGGTATGACCCAAAAATATATGTTAGGCGGCAAGTTAGAGGCTGATGTGACCACGAAGGAGACTTTCAGCCTACTTCAAGAACTGGCAATTCTGGCCAAGAGCAAACTTGAATAATGCAAGAACAAAGCTGTTACCGACAGAAGACATCACAGTACAGATAGGTATTTCGTCTATTTCAACCAGACACATATTTGGGACATTGTTCTCGATGCCTTGACTTTTAACTACTAAAATAATTCGTTTTTAGTGGTCTACTATTCTCTTCTCGTTGGGTAATGTCTTCCTTATATAAAGATGTTTTTAAACGGTTCAATTTCTCATATTTGTCCATCAACCCACGACTCAAGTTTGGTATTCTTTACATTTTCCACAACACGTATGAGCTTTGATTAAATTCAAACAAATAACTTTGACTAACTTTGATTCAGGACAATGACCAGTTCTGAAATTCATAGATTGCCTACTTTCAAACGAGACATCGCACATATCACTTGGGAAAGGTACCCAAAATGCCAAACGTTGGCTTGCGAGCCAACAATGTTATTTGTTCTATTTCGTCTATTCTAACGTGAGTGGTTTGTTAATTTATTTATTATTTGCTTGGGTTAAATTATTTTACTTGTTTTTTTATATTATTTTGTTTATTTTTATTTATTCTTTTCAGTCTTCGATTATTAAGTAACGTAGTAAAAATTTGTTTTCCTGTCTGAATATTGAGATGAGCTCACATCGTTTATTTAGTCATTTATTTTGGTCTGGGAAGATAATAATAGCTATTTTTTCCTCCGGGCAAAGTTTGCAGGTTTTGGATTGATTGTTGTAGGCTGATGATCTTTTCCTTATTTTCCATGATATTTTGGTGTGATTTGCGTTTTGTTTTTAATTTCCCAATAAAGAAGAAAAAATAAGTAAAAAGGCTTTCATGAAAGTTCTCTTACCACTCTAAAATAATATATGTATGAACAACAAGACATCTACTTTATGAGGTCCACTTGAATTCCCTACTCTAGACATAGCGATATAGAGTTGACCAAGCGAAAAATATTTGAATACTTTTCTACTGTTTACATTAATAGCAGTAACATAATGAATTCAGCAAACATACTATTTTTAAATTGGTTGAATAATTCGGTACAGTTTTTCTAAAAATGTCTAATTAGCGAAATTATTCTGTCTTATTTGTAGCAATCTGAAATATCAGACGATGACATTACTTATTAGTACGAACGTTGGAGGTTTTCTAACTTCCGACTGATTGTTGACAAGACAGATATAAATTTTTCTAAAGAAACATGATGAAAATAAAATCTGAATTAAAAATAAATTACACAAAAGAAATATATTATTAAGACATGGCTTTAAAAATGATTATGCAAATTAAATGCTACAGCTTATGTTTCAGTTGTGGACACTGACAAAACGCCAAGAAGCATACAAAAGGTTGTTAAAAGTTGAATTGGACATCAGCTGGAATAAAAACCCAACAAAGAAACGCCTGTATGAACACCTTCCTCCTATCTCGGTTTCGCCAAGAGAGAGGAGGCTTCGGCTAGCTGGTCACTCCTGGAGAAGTAAGTCAGAACTTGTGAGTGACACTCTCCTTTGGAACCCATTGCGCAGCAAAAGATCGGTTGGAAGACCTCATCACACCTACATTGACCAACTTGTATATGACTCTGGATGACATTTGGAGGACATGCCGACAGCGATGTCTGACAGATTGTTACAAGGAACGAGTCAGGAGAACATTGACCAACTTGTAGATGACTTTAGATGCCATCTGGAGGACCTGACGGCGGTGATGTCTGGCAGAAGATGGTTGGAAGGAATGAGTCAGGAGATGATGACGATTATGTTGTAAAACGCCATTCGTTACTTCGACATACGAGATACTGATAGCAAATCGGTTATTGGTACGAGCTGCATTGCTTTGTTAGGCGTGGACACACAGACAAAATTTAACCTTATGCAAATTTGTAAAAGATAAATATTAATTCGTTTTATAATGTATCGCTTGCACTTAACACCAAAAAAAAAAGACAGTTGAATTTTCTCGGGCACATATTGGGGAAAGAGGGCTTGGATAATTTGAAACTCACCTGAGAGATTGAAGGTAGGTAGGACAGAAGAAAACAATGCATAACTTAACTAGAGTGCTAGAGTAAATGGATGGCAGAGCAATATTAATGGAGATGACAAAATTCAGTCGGAACTGCAAAGAATGGGAAATTGTGGCAAGCCTGAAGGCACAACTGACATAGACGAAGAATAATGCGCCTCTTTCATCTTACAAGAGGATATTTAAATGTGATAGAATGAGTAAACAGCACATTTTTTAAAATTCCATTTTGGTTGGATCCTAGAAAAGCCATCACCGATTCTTGTTTCTTTTGCGTTTAGACTTCGTACCAAGAATCCGAATAGTAGTGAATTTTACTAATAATTCTTCGATTTTATTTCTCTTGTTTTCACATCTAGTAGTAATAGCCTTAAATTGTCCTATATAGCTGAAGTCTTGCCAATTATGAATAATTTTTTACCAGTATTTCTTGCCTTACTTTTACGCCTCTTAGCAATAGCCCACAGAAGCGAGGGGCAGAGGGTGCGGCTGCCCCGGGCATCCATATCGGGAAGGCATCCAGTCAAAGAATTAAATAATAATTTAGTTTTTGACATTTTAAATTGTCTCTGCTAACTTCGTTTTACAAGCGCCCTACACTCCCACAGGCTGGTGCGAATATGGACCAGTGTTTTGATAAGCGAAACTAGAATAAGAACTCTCCCTTGAAACTTGAGTATTTGGGGCATGCAATCAAGGAGTTGGTCCCTGAGTATCAGCAATCCTCTGCAAGTTCACTGCCTGGTAGTGATACTCTTGCCTACGCTGAATAAAAGCATTGGTAGGTATTATTCATTTTTTACTAGTATTTCTTTCATCTCATTTCTCTTGCTTATTTACACCTAGCAGTAATAGTTGTAAGTAGTCTGGACTCCTTAGATTGGCACGTGAAAGTGGGTTATCATGCAAAAAAGTTTGGGTTCACTGTCTTATAGTAAGAGTCTTGCGATTTTTGAATTTATTAAATAAAGTATTGTCCATTATTTATTTAATTACCTATTTAGTTTATGCATTTCATCCCAAGCAATGCAGAAGTGCCACTAGCACGCAAGGGGTTACAGAGAGTGAGAGCAAGAGTAAAGAGGGGTGTTTGAGGAAAGGATATAGAGAAGGACGGGGATGAGGATCAAGGCATCAGAAGATGTCGATTGACATTACATTTTAATATTTGAAGATTATAGCTATCAGGGAAGCAAGTAGGATGAAGGGAGTTCCACTGCTGCCGGTAAGTGCGAGAGAAGAAGCTGTTGGAGTAGAAGAGACGTTTACATTTAAATGTTTCGACAGTGAAAGGGTGGGACCGAGATGCCAACCTAGTAGCACGCTTAAATTCATGAAGTTGAGGTTACCAGTGAAAATAGCTCATCAGGGCTTTCGCCATGAAAATATGAGTAGAAAACACAGAGAGAAGCCACGGCACGTCTGTGAATAAGGAACTGTAGACGAGATGCCAGATCAGGACCCATCTCATTGGATATCCGTCTCTGGATACGTTGTTTCCATGGCAAATATAGTGACGGGCTACATTACTTAGTCCCACCAGTGCCATGTACACTGGTATTAAACATCTCCGTTCCTTGCGTATTCCATTGGCAAAAAGGAAGTTCCACTTGGACAGCTTCTTTCCAAGAACAGCTACTTTATGGCTGGCGAGGGAATGCTTTCCCTATCACTAAAGTATTAATCATTTCAAATAACATCATCCCTCGCCACTTCGCGCTTCGACTTTCGCGGCTTCACTCTATCGCGGTTTTTTCAGATCATTTAATTAAAAAATCATATCGCGGTTCCTCGCTGCTTCGCGGTTGACTACGGTCTACTATAGGGTTGGAAAAACGTTCGTGCCTTGATCTCAGGAATAGACACACTGCTGATCCTTCAACTTAACGAGACAGTGAAAATAATACAGCGCGTGCTCAGTTGTCTGAATCAATCATAAACCCCTGTTTTAAAATTACTGTAGACCAATGTTATCGACCACTCTCACAAATCCTCCAACGCCAGGTGCAGTCGCTCGACCACGCCTTGTGGTCGAGCGGCTACACACTCCTGTGTGCGGGCAAGAACTTTTTCCCAGGCCTGTATTATACAAAAATCGGGTGTGGTGAAACCAAAGCAATCCAAATGTGTTGTTCACTGATTGACTATTGTTGCAGATGTGTTGTGGTTCACTTGTTGGTGATGTTGTTTAGCTGCGTGTGGGAACGAAGGAGTCTGAAAACAAATCTGCTAGAGAAGATAGCAAGTTTTGATTAATAATAACGCCAAATTTTATTCTTGGCAACAAAACAAAAACTACATAAAAAGATATTTATACAAATAGTGTTATGGTCCAGATTAGGACCAAGGAAGAACAACACGAACACAAGAGTAACGAAGATATATTACACGGAATAATAATACAAGATGTGGAAGGTGTTAGTATGACTGTCAGTCTGGTTTGGAGTGAACTATTATCGGCTCGACTCGATTCGTCTCTCTCTCTTCAGAGGCGTAGTATACATACTGTTAGGAAGAGATAATTCTGTAGTTATAGGTAAGGACCCATAACACCCCCCTCCCAAGCTTTTACCTCGCAGGGGTCTTTAATATTTTTTCCTCTTCGGATTAATCATCAAAGGCTCTGTAAATTTTCTTTTTCTGCTTGATTTCCGCGGTTCTGAAATTGCTTGAGGCCTTTGCATATTGAATGAGTCAAATATTGTGTCCATTACTTCCTCCTCTTCCAGAAGTTGACCGTTAGAATCCTCTAACAGCCTCTTTCTGATCTGATTTTAGTGCCTTTTATGCGAGAACTTTGGACCTTGAATTATGTAAATCACGTTCCCGATTCGTTTCTCTATTGTACCTAGCTCCCAATAGGATGTGTTATTTTTGAACATTTAAAAAAAAACTTTCTCCCCTGGGTTAAATTTTCTTTTTGGTACAAACGACGTTGGTCATTGCTTTGTCTGTTTTGGCAGTAATTTGTCGAATACCGATCTAATTTTTCGGGCGAACATTACTTCCGCCGGCGATAATGCCGATGGCGTAGTACTGTTCGGTGTAATTCTATAAATTTGCAAGAATTGTTGTAAAGCCTTTTCCGTTGATACGTCATAAGCTTTCCTTAGTGCTCTTTTTAATGTATCTACAAACCTCTCTGCTTTCCCGTTTGATCTTGGGTGATATGGCGGGGATTTGATGTGTTTCACCTGAAAGGTTTCACAAAATTCTTCAAAATCTCCAGATGTAAATTGTGTCCCATTATCGGTGACTAAACCATCAACCACTCCGAAACGAGCAAACACCTCGTGAAGGCAATTTATTGTAGTCTCAGAAGTAGGTTTTCTACAACGAAATACTTCTGGCCATTTGCTGTAACTGTCTACTACAATCAAGTAGTAGAAACCCTCTAATGGACCTACGAAATCTACATGGATTTTCGACCACGGTCGATCTGTCTTAGGCCATGGCTTATGAGTGATCGGAGGTGCCTTGGCTGCTAAGGAACAGCCCTTGCATTTGTCCACCATATGTATAATACCTTGATCCATGTTTGGCCAATACACGTAACTTCGCATTAAGGATTTCCTCGTGTTCTTTCCTGGGTGGCCCATGTGAAAATCCTTGAGGATTCGCCTTTGTAGCATTTTCGGGGTTACTACTCTTTCATTATATAGCAGAACATTATCACATAACGAAAAACTGTCTGATATATGCTTATCTTTTCCTACAATTTTTGTTTTCGTTTCCTTTATAAATTCGTCATTCACTGCTTTGTTTCTTATTTCCTGTAATGTGACGGTGAGGTCTCGAATTGTACTACATAATGATGTTCAAATATCTTCCTCATATCGTAGAACTGCAATTACGGAATCTACTAATGGCTCGGTTTTCTTTGGTATTAGTCTGGAAAGACCATCTGCATGCCCGATTTTGTTTGATGGAAGATACTCCATTTTAAAGTTATATTTTAATAAAATCGTCCCCCATCTTAGCAATCTATTAGCAGTTTAGACAGGTAGACCTTTCTTTGATCCAAATATTGTCAATAACGGCTTGTGGTCCGTCTGTAAGGTGAACAATCTACCGTAAATATATCTGTGGAATCTCGTAACCGCAAAAATAATCCCCAGCACTTCTGTTTCGATTTGCGAGTAATTTTGTTCGGCTGGTAATAGAGTTCTTGACGCATGCCCGATGGGTTTTAGTTTCCCATCCGGCATTTTATGAAGTATACATGCCCCAACACCATAGGCACTCGCGTCACTCGCGACTATTATTTCCAATTTTGGATCATAATGTGCTAAAAATAAGTCTGCTGTTAGAGTCTTAATGATTTTGTCGAAAGTTTTCTGACATTCATATGACCATTCCCAAACTTTTTCCTTCTTCAACAGTTCTTTTAGGGGTGAGCGTAATTTGTGCATGTTAGGAATAAATTCTTGATAATAATTTACTAAGCCCAGGAAGGTTTGTAACTCGGCTAAATTTTTTGGAGCGGGCATTTTTTTTATTGCCATGGCTCATTCTGGGTCTGTTCTTCTTCCTTCTTCGTCAAAAATATGGCCCAGATATTTTATCTCCTTCATAAAGAAGTCACATTTATTTTCCTTTACTGTAAAACCGTAATTTTGTATCTGCCTGAAAACGTCTTGAACGTTTTCCTAGTGTTGTTCAATATTTTTGCTATTTATCAAGATGTCATCAAGGTATGCGATCGTGAAATCCAATCCGCCTAGCATAGTGTCCATTATTTGCTGAAATATTGCCGGCAAGACCTTGATCCCGAATGGTAATCTCTGGAACTTATATAACCCTTTATGTGTGTTTATGCACAACAACCTCGATCTTTCCTCATCTACTGGTACTTGTAGGTATTCTTCGCTCAAGTCTATCTTTGAGAAAAATTTTCCTCCGTTCAACTTTGTGAAAACTTCCTCTGGACTAGGGAGAGGATAGGTGATAATCCTTAATCACTGCATTCAATCCCGTCGAGAAATCAGCGCATACTCGTATCTCACCCGATTTCTTTTTCACGTAAACCGTAGGTGGAGCCCATTGATTATATTCCACCTTTGTCAATATACCGGTTTTCACGAGTCTATCCAACTCTTGGTCTATTTTTTCTAATGATGCGAAAGGTGCATTTCTTTTCTTCTTGAAAATGGGTTGTACATTTTCTTTTAGTTCGATTTTTCTGCCATTTTTTTACACCTCCCGAGGCCGGCTGAAAGTACGTCGGGGAAACTCTCCTTTAATTTCTCCCTCAATTTCTCTGCCTCGGTCGATAACCTTTCCACCTTTTGGCAGAACGTATATATCGGTAAATCCCAGAGGTCAAATTTCTGCATCCAGTCAGTTCCAAATAAATTTTCCGTATTTTTTAGAACATATATCTTTAATTTCATGGTCATCCCGTTGAACGTCAGATTTGTGATAATCTCGCCCTCAAATTTGATTTTTCTTCCTGTTACCGACCTGGCTAATTTTATCTGTTCTCAACATGGTCGGTTTGTTTAATTTCTTCCACGTCTGTAAGCTAATAATGGTTAAATCTGATCCGGAATCTAATTGTAATCTGATTTATTTGTTTAACATTTCTACTTGTACGTATTTTCGTATATTTATCCCGTCCGCTTGGTCAGTTCTAGTGACTCTTACTCGGCTTTTGTTTCTTTCTTTGTTCTACAGTACGAACTTTTATGTCCCACTTTTTTGCACGAGTCTGATAGCGGTATGTACAATATTTGTACCAATGCAAAGTCCCACAGCGATAGCATGGACTGGGTGGTGGTTTCTTCTGAGGTTTCATTTGACTTTTTGTAGTAAAATAATTGGTTTGGTTTGTTTTTGAGGAGAGAGAAAAACGTGTTTGTCGTTGTACTTTTCGATATCTTTCGAGTCCTTTTTTACGCTTATACATCTCTGACAGTCCTCAGCCAATTTTTGTAGCGTCAATTCTGGTTCACTCTCAAGTTTTGTTAGAATTCTCCGTCTGATCTCCGCATCTTTAGTCGAAACTAGGCCTTGGACGAATATCAAACATTTAAAATTGTCAGGGCTGAATTCAGATAACTTAAAGTCATCGCAGTGTTTGTTTACTATGGAAGCGAATGTTATATAGTCTTCGCTATCCTTTTTTGTTAAATTTAAACATTTCCACCTTCTGTGGAATAGTGAAGTGTTCGGACTAAATAATTCCGTTAAAAGTTTCACGGCTTCCTTGAAAGTCAACTCATTCGTTTTCCTCGGTAGGATGTAGTCTACGAATTTAGTGTATTCTCTTGACCCTAGTTTCCTCAGTAGAAGACGTACTTTTTTCGCGTCTGATCAATTCCCGCAATCAAACTCATATGAATCTTCATATCTTCTGAAGTAAGCCGCGAAGGTTTTGTCTTCGTCTAGTGCATAAGTGAAGTCTTTGATAGAGCTCCATATAGCATTTTGCGAGAATGCCGCTTCATTTCTAGAATTTTGTCCTTTATTTGTTACTGCCCGTAGTAGTAATTCTTGTAGTTCGAGTTGATTCTCTTCGTTTTTCTGTTGAATTTCTAATAGTTTTTCTTCGAGACTAGTCTGTCTTTCCTCATTTTTGTGTTGCTGCTCGAATTGCATTTTCATTAGTTCCAATATGGTTGCCTTAAAGTCTTCCATGTTTACACAGTAATTTTGTGTAACTATTTTTCCTTTTTTTTCTCAGTGTAGACTTCAGGTGTTTGTGGCCTGTTGTTCTGGAACCTTAGTACGAAAACATTTTCCTGCGTAGAATTCGATTCTGTTCTGGCTGATAGGTAAAATTCGTGTCTTTGTTACCACTCTTAAGGTTGATATCCCAAAAATTTTTTCTTTTTTTTTTCTTCGCGTAGAACTAGTTTTTTTTTTTCTCAATACCTCCGTCGCCTCTGTTATGGACGACCGATAGCAAAAACCTTTTTTTTTTTTAGATTCTCCGCGTAGAATTCGTTTCTTCAATATCCTCGTCGCCACTGTTATGGTCCAGGTTAGGACCAAGGAATAACAACACGAACGCAAGAGTAGAAATAACGAAGATATATTACACGGAAAAATAATACAAGATGTGAAAGGTGTTAGTATGACTGTCAGCCTGGTTTGGAGTGAACTACTATCGGCTCGACTCGATTTGTCTCTCTCTCTTGAGAGGCGTAGTATACATAGTGTTAGGAAGAGTTAATTCTGTAGTTATAGGTAAGGACACATAACAAATAGGATAATTGCTTTCACGGATGTGCTGAAAAGAAAATATCAAATTATGCTTATTCAGTCCTTATAAGGTAAAAAGAATGTTTATGCAAATGACTTAAGTTGATTGAATTTCTCAGATGAAGCCCCGTCTATTATTATTCATTTTGATTAGCATTTCTTTCATCCATTTTCTTTGTTACTGAGAGACATACTGCAATTATTAATTGTTTTCTTTTTTAGATTCAATTTTAGAGACGGAAACAGTGGCGGTTTGGGACTTATTTTCGTTAAAAAGGTACCTAAAAAATCAATAAAATATTAGTCTATTGGACGTATTTAATTTTTAAGAATTGTTTTATAGTTAAATAAGCTGATTCACTTAAAATTAGAAAATACTGTCACTTCTACCCTCCCGTCCGATAAATTGCCCTAACGCTAGTAAACGTCAATTCACACCTCCAAAACCAATCACCACGATTAGACATGCCTCTCTTATTTCCAACTAAATTATTCTGCTAAAAAATTAAGTAAAGTTTATTTCCAGTTACATTAATTATACTTTAAATTTTCTGATTTTCCTAAAATAACTTTTGAAATCGGAGAATTTCACTTTTGTTTACGAAGTTCGTTTGGTTTGGTTTGGTTTGGTTTGTTTTACGGCATATCAACCTCAATGGATTATTTAATGCCGACAACATTTTTATTGCTGATAATATATTTTTTCAAAAACGTATTGCTGGTAATATTTTTCTCTTCTAAAATATATTTCTGGTTATATATTTTTCAAAAAAATGTATAGTTGTAATTTTTTTTTTTTTCAAAAATGTATAGTTGGTAATATTTTTTTTTAAAAGTAATGTTGATAATAATTTTTCCTTCAAAAAATTATTGCTAGTTATAATTTTTTACAAAGTATTTCTGGTATTAAAACCTATTTTTACACTTTCATAGTATTTTGACCCCAGTTTGGGTGTTAACTATTTTCCCATAACTAGGACCCTAACAGGTGCTACCACCCCGAGTCAGGGTGGACCTGGGGACACCAGCAATTAAGAGATGGTTTCACGCTCCTCAAAACCTCCTGATCAGAGGCCTTGCTGCTGGACGTAGTTTCGTCAAACCCAGGACGCGAATGTAGTTTATCGTCATACCCAGGACGGGTTTACAAAGCTGGCAAAAATGTCTGACAAGATCGATTTTATGTAAATTCTGTTGACTCAAAAAAACAAGATTTTTAACTAAGATTTAGAACGTGCGAGAAAGGATTTAAATTTTTTTTTTTAATATTCAAAAAATCCTTTGGTCTTTTCTCTTAATATTAGCATAAACATTTAGTCGATAAAAAATTGTTTAATCAAATTTGGGGACTTTTTTCATCAAGGTATGCGCTTCTTTTTTTTTTAGCGAAGTAGTGAACATACCTACTTTCATATTATTTCTCTTGTTTTTACAGATTGTTAAGTTGTCTGTCTGACTTAGACGAAGATTTATCAAGTATTATTAATGTTTCATTTTGTTTCTCCTCCTTTTGCACCAAGTATTAGACTTAAATCGTCTGGATTTCTTTTACGAAGTATTCTCTACTATTATTAATTTTTGATTAGGATTTCTTTAATGGTGTGTCTCTTGCTTGTAAATCGCAATGCTCGGAATATAATGTAAACACCGCTTTTAATCGAGTACAGTTTTCTGCCGAATAAATGGTTTCATAATGTAAAAACGACATAAGGATTGCAAGAAAAAAAAACAGCAAAATATGGAAATATAGCGAGTTACTAAGTGAAACTTAAACATGACACAAGGACAAAATATCCGAGTGAGGATTGAACTCAATACTACTTTGATATGATCAGAAAAGAGTGCTAAACATTGCAACACGTCGAAGCACTTAAACAGTGATGAAAATTACAAAAAATTAAGAATTATTTCTTGTAATTACATTTGGGTATGCATGTGTGTGTGTGTGTGTGTGTGTGTGTGTTTGTCTTTGCCTGTGTGTGTGTAGTACGTGTGTGTCTGTGTGTGTGAGTGTGTGTTTGCCTATTTGTCTGGGTGTGTGTGGGTATCTTTTTGCCTGTCTGTGCCTATTTGTGTGTTTGTGTGTGTCTGTGTTTGCCTGACTGAGTGTCTGCATGTGCGTTTGTATGCATCTGTGTGTGTGTGTGTGTGTGTGTGTGTGTTTGCCTGTCTGTCTGATTATGTGTGGGTGTCTGTGTTTGCCTGTATGTCTGTGAGTGTGAGTATGCGTTTATATGCGTCTGTATATTTGCCTGTCTGTCTGTATCTGTGTATGTGTGTGTGTGTGTGTGTGTGTGCGTTTGTATGCGTCTGTGCGTTTGCTTGTCTGTATCTGCGTGTGTGTAGTTTATGCGCGTGCGCGCGCGCGTGTCTATGTGTTTATCAGTGTAGAGCTTTCGCATGTGTGTGTGTTTGTGCGTAAGGACGTGTGCCTATTTTTTGCATCTGGTAAGCTTCAAAAGACGAATTAAATAACGCAAAAAAAAAATAAAATTCAGAGCTCTCTTGCCATCACCGCCATCGACTCAATCTTGCAGACCATTATCCGACTCCACCCTCTCCACGTCATTTCACTGCGAGGTTACTCGGTGCAATATCTTTCTTCAATCCTCTTCACGGTTCTGCTCGACGATTCTTGTCCCGCCATCGCCTCCACCACATGATCTTCGCTGCACAATCGACATCTTGCGTCTGCCTCGCCACAAGGAGAAAAGGTTTAGCCGCTGTCACCAAGAACGAAGATCTAGGGCGCCAACCAGACCGTGATGATTGGCGATAGTGAATTCGAAATGTAAGGGTTTTTTTTTTGGGGGGGGGGTTGTTTCCGTTTTAGAATATGGAAATAAAAAGCAGAATTATATTTCGAATCGGAAAGAGACAGTTGAAATTTCTCGAAAGCATAACAAGGAAAGATGGCTTGGAGAATATGACACTCACAGGCCATATAGAAGGCAAGAGGGATGGAGGAAAGCAGTGAATAACATATCTAACGAGCTTGTGCAAATGAACGGCAGAACAGGGATTAGGAGAGATAGTGGAGAGACAAGCTTTACTAATAATTCCAAAGGACAGGAAATAGTGGAGAGCCATGACTGCCTACATCCTGAAGGGACACAGCACACAGAAGAAGAAGGAGTTTGTGCAAATGCTTGACAAAACAGAGATTAGAAGAGATAGTGGAGAGACAAGCTTTACTAATTATTCCAAAGCACGGGAAATAGTGGAGAGCCATGACTGCCTACATCCTGAAGGGACACAGTACATAGAAGAAGAAGGAGTTTGTGCAAATGCTTGACAGAACAGAGATTAGAAGAGATAGTGGAGAGACAAGCTTTACTAATAATTTCAAAGGACAGGAAATAGTGGAGAGCCATGACTGCCTACATCCTGAAGGGACACAGTACATAGAAGAAGAAGGAGCTTGTGCAAATGGTCGGCGGAACAGGGATTAGGAGAGATAGCAAAGAGACAAGAGCTACAAATGTTAAGAAGAGCAATGTCCGCCGACGTCCCGAAAGGACACGACACATAAAGAGAAGAAGAAAAATGAAAAGTTCATGTGGACTCTAGAAGATTTTGTCTCCATGGCTACTTATGGTGATTTTTTAAACACACCCTAGATGTGGCACAAAGACAAACGTATGTGACACCCACCGAGGAACCAACTCACTATTCAATCGCAGTCGTTCTAGCAAGACAAGCTAACCATTAAACCACGTCAAAGGGACCAACATAGCCCCTTATGCTTCACTGGTTGATAGTTCTTTTAGGTTTTATCAACCTTTTTTTGTGTGATATTGAAAGCCAAAACATCTTGGATTATATATTTTTTTCTTTTTTACGGCTCATCAGCCCTTTAGGGCTTATTTAAAGCCGAAATATATTTTAGATTGTAAGAATAATTACATCTTTTTTATGGCTCATCAACCCCTTAAGGGTTATTTAAAGCGGAAATATATTTTGGATTTTAAGAATAATTTCTTCTTTTTTTACGGCTTATCAACCCTTTAGGGATTATTTAAAGCCGAAACATATTTTGGGTTGTAAGAATGTTTCTTTTTTATTTCGAGTGAATATTTCATTAACAGTTGTTTTCTTTTAGAATATCACTGATTTTCCAGACGCAAGTCATATTATTTAAGCCATAGTTGACGGGATAATGCGGATTCATGCCTTTCCTAAGGTTATTTGCGCGTAAGTGCATATAATGTACCCGATTGGATTTCAAACGCCGCCCTCTGATTGAAAATTCATTTCAGTAGATATACAAAATTAAAAAGGGCTGTAAGACAAGTGTGTGTCTTCTCACCGGATTTATTCAATGTGTACAGCTAGGCATTTTTGAGAGAATTATAAGTACTACCAGGATTCATTACTGGTGGACACATTTTTAACATATGATATGCAGATGTCACAGTGTTGATAGCAGACACGAAAAGGAAGCCCCGAAACTACAAATGTTCCTACAGAAGTTAGCGAAGGAAAGCCAGAAGAAAGGACTAACTATACACCACAAGAAGACAGAATGCATGTTTATCAGCAAAAGGGTGAGCCCAAAATGCAAATTACAAATCGGGGATACTAAAATCAAACAAGTAAATATCTGGGAAATGTTCTAACAGAGGACGGAAAGTACGACACTGAGATCTGAAGATGTATTGGAATGGCCAAAGATGCATTCCAGAACCTAAGAAGGCTTTCTCATCCTCTTCCACCCTTGTCGAACTCTCTGCCTCCGGGCGGAGAGGAACCCAGACGAGGCTATGCCGAAAGACAGATCTCGTTTGGAGTAGTAGACAAACCCGATTCCATGCATATATGGGTCTACGGGCAATTTTTGCCCGAGACTACGGGCTCGGAACGCTCCACACTAAAAAGTGACCTTATGGGAAGGTTGGTAAATAATTTAAAAGATATACAAATTTCGGTGGAAACAAAGAAAAGAGTACAGAACTGTGCCGTGATATCTATCCTTCTGTATGGCAGCGAATGCTGGACAATCTCCTCAAAAATGGTCATGAAGCATTAGAAATGTGTCTCTCTCTACAAGAAAATTCTGAGAATACTATAGACTGAACATGTGAGCAACGACGAGGTTTTAGAGAAAATAGAAATAAAAAGGAAACTTATACTTAACATCACGAAGAGGCAGTTGGAATTTCTGGGCCATGTAATGAGGAAAGTATACTGTAAATTGCTCGAAATCAATTGCTCGACAGTAAATTGCTCGAAATCAATTGCTCGACAGTAAATCGCTCGACATCAATTGCTCGACAGTAAATTTCTCGAAATCAATTGATCGACAGTAAATTGCTCGACAGTAAATTGCTCGACAGTAAATTGCTCGAAATCAATTGCTCGAAAGTAAATTGCTCGAGAGTAAATTGTTCGACAGTAAATTGCCCGACAGTAAATTGCTCGAAATCAATTGCTCGACAATAAATTTCTCGAAATCAATTGCTCGACAGTAAATTACTCGAAATCAATTGCTCGACAGTAAATTTCTCGAAGTTAATTGCTCGACAGTAAATTGCTCGAAATCAATTGCACGACAGTAAATTTCTCGAAATCAATTGCTCGACAGTAAATTGCTCGACATCAATTGCTCGACAGTAAATTTCTCGAAATCAATTGCTCAACAGTAAATTGCTCGACAGTAAACTGCTCGAAATCAATTGCTCGGCAGTAAACTGCTCGACATCAATTGCTCAAAAGTAAATTGCTCGAAAGTAAATTGTTCGACAGTAAATTGCTCGAAATCAATTGCTCGACATCAATTGCTCGACAGTAAATTTCTCGAAATCAATTGCTCGACAGTAAATTGCTCGACATCAATTGTTAGACAGTAAATTTCTCGAAATTAATTTCTCGAAATTAATTGCTCGACAGTAAATTGCTCGAAATCATTGCTCGACAGTAAATTGCTCGAAATCAATTGCACGACAGTAAATTTCTCGAAATCAATTGCTCGACAGTAAATTTCTCGAAATCAATTGCTCGACAATAAATTTCTCGAAATCAATTGCTCGACAGTATATTGCTCGAAATCAATTGCTCGACAGTAAACTGCTCGACATCAATTGTTCGACAGTAAATTTCTCGAAATCAATTGCTCGACAGTAAATTTCTCGAAATCAATTGCTCGACAGTAAATTGCTCGACATCAATTGTTCGACAGTAAATTTCTCGAAATTAATTTCTCGAAATTAATTGCTCGACAGTAAATTGCTCGAAATCATTGCTCGACAGTAAATTGCTCGAAATTAATTGCTCGAAATCAATTTCACGACAGTAAATTTCTCGAAATCAATTGCTCGACAGTAAATTTCTCGAAATCAATTGCTCAACAGTAAATTGCTCGAAATCAATTGCTCAACAGTAAATTTCTCGAAATCAATTTCTCGACAGTAAATTGTTCGAAATTAATTTCTCGAAATCAATTGCTCGACAGTAAATTGCTCGAAATCAATTGCTCGAAAAAATAATTTCTCGAACTATCAATTGCTCGAAAGGCAGTTTGCTCGAAACCTGTGGTTAAAAAAACAATAAAACTACTTTGTTTCTAATATTTACTATAAGATAAAATAATCTAACGTTATTGTTGTAAACTGAACAGTTAAAAATAAAGAACGAGTACATTTATATAGCAGGTCTTATTTTTTCTCGAAAGGCAGTTTGCTCGAAACCTGTGGTTAAAAAAATGAAACACGTGGTAAGCATTTGTTTTTTTGTTTGTTTTTTTTTGTTTTGTTTTTTGCACATTTCACATTTCCAGTAAATCTTATTGTTCACCGTTTTCTCCTTAATATATAGATATCCATCCAAACACAACTTCTTTCCTTTTTCGCTCTCAACAAAAATTATGTCCATCACTAGGGTTCGAGATCTCCAAAATTACTGAAATAGAAAACAAATATGGAAAAAAAATCAGGACTGCTAAAGTTGAGTGTTGTGGCTCCTTTTATATCCAGCTCCGTTGACGTGTCGTGAGACGCGGTGCTGCGAGCTCCAAAATTACTTCGTGCAGTCTGCCCTTCGAGCAATTGATAGTTCAAGAAATTATTTTTCGAGCATTTGATTTCGAGAAATTTACTGTCGAGCAATTGATTTCGAGAAATTTACTGTCGAGCAATGATTTCGAGCAGTTTACTGTCGAGCAATTGATTTCGAGAAATTTACTGTCGAGCAATGATTTCGAACAATTTACTGTCGAGTAATTGATTTCGAGAAATTTACTGTCGAGCAATTGATTTCGAGAAATTTACTGTCGAGCAATTGATCTCGGGCAATTTACTGTCGAGCAATTGATTTCGAGCAATTTACTGTCGAGCAATTGATTTCGAGCAATTTACCTAGATCCAATGAGGAAGGAGGTTTTGCTCACTATAATCTCAAGCTTTTTTTAAAAAAAAGATTTTAATTACATGGTTCTCCATTAAGTAAAAAAAAAAGAAAAGAAAATACTGTCCCCTTTTTTTGTTTTAAACACCAGAATATCTTTTCAGTAAAACCTCCTCCGTCAAGTGTATTGTTTTTATTATTCTTCAAGTAAGAAGTGCGATATTTTAATTCCCCAGATGACCACGGCGTGTCGCTGCGGTAATGAATCATCCAAACATTTGTAACTAAATTTGCCTAGACATGTTCTACTTTCTTGAGACGCAGACCAGATGAATCATTTCTTACTGAGAACCAGACGAAGTTCTGCGTGTCTATGATATGATATATGGAACTTGAGTAAGTATTTCAAAACTCTCTACTGTCACCAAACCAGATGACCAAACTTAAAAAATTTACAAGAGTCTACACTCTACATATCGATTACAATTTATTCGGAACTATTTAAAATTCATTTATCATGTATACACGAATGCTTGGAGATCTTCCCTTAGTGAAGTAGCTTGCATAGCATTGACGCAAACATTTTAACAGCGAGTGTTTTTTCCTATTGGCGCCTCCTTAATTACTCATTCACATAAACTTGGATTCGTCCAGTGTATAGTTAAATTTAATGTATAAAAGGTATTTTTGTTTTAATATGGACGACGCTGGAAAACGGACGGTTAACGGTGTCGTTACAGTAAGTATCAGACTCCATCTGCTAAACTCTATCTTTACAAGAGGATGATCAGGCCGAAAATAGTTCCCCGTGCCATTCCCGTAAGTATCTGATTCCCCCTGCTATATTCTGTCTTTACAAGAGCCAGATCAGACCTAAAACGGTTCCCCGTGCTAATCTAGTAAGTATCTGACTGCCCCTGTTATATTCTATCTTTACAAGAGCCAGATCAGGCCGAAAATGGTTACCCGTGACATTCCCGTAAGTATCTGATTCCCCCGGCTATATTCTGTCTTTACAAGAGCCAGGTCAGACCTAAAACGGTTTCCCGTGCTGTTCTAGTAAGTATCTGACTCACCCTGCTATATTCAGCCTTTACAAGAGACAAATAAGGCCGAAAATGGATCCCCGTGCTATTCCCGTAAGTATCTGATTCCCACTGCTATATTCTATCTTTACAAGAGCCAGATCAGACCTAAAACGGTTCCCCGTGGTGTTCTAGTATCTGACTCCCCCTGCTATATTCTATCTTTACCAGAGCCAGATCAGGCCGAAAATTGTTCCCCGTGCCATTCCCGTAAGTATCTGATTCCCCCTGCTATATTCGGTCTTTACAAGAGCCAGATAAGGCCTAAAACAGTTCCCCGTGCTATTCTAGTAATTATCTGATTCCCCTGCTGTATTCTATCTTTACGAGAGCCAGATCAGGCCGAAAATGGTTCCCCCTGCCATTCCCGTAAGTATCTGATTCCCCCTGCTATATTCGGTCTTTACAAGAGCCAGATCAGGCCGAGAATGGTTTCCCGTGCCATTCCCGTAAGTATCTGATTCCCCCTGCTATATTCTGTGTTTACAAAAGCCAGATAAGGCCTAAAACGGTTCTCCGTGCTATTCTAGTAAGTATCTGACTCCCCCTGCTATATTCTATCTTTACAAGAGCCAGATCAGGCCGAAAATGGTCCCCCGTGCCCTACCCGTAAGTATATGATTCCGCCTACTATATTCTGTCTTTACAAGAGCCAGATCAGGCCTAAAATGGTTTCCCGAGCTATTCTAGTAAGTATCTGACTGCCCCTGTTATATTCTATCTTTACAAGAGCCAGATCAGACCGAAAATGGTTTCCCGTGCCATTCCCGTAAGTATCTGATTCCCCCTGCTATATTCTGTCTTTACAAAAGCCAGATAAGGCCTAAAACGGTTTCCCGTGCTATTCTAGTAAGTATCTGACTCCCCCTGCTATATTCTATCTTTACAAGAGCCAGATCAGGCCGAAAATGGTTCCCCGTGCCCTACCCGTAAGTATATGATTCCGCCTACTATATTCTGTCTTTACAAGAGCCAGATCAGGCCTAAAACGGTTTCCCGAGCTATTCTAGTAAGTATCTGAATGCCCCTGTTATATTCTATCTTTACAAGAGCCAGATCAGGCCGAAAATGGTTTCCCGTGCCATTCCCGTAAGTATCTGATTCCCCCTGGTATGTTCTGTCTTTACAAGAGCCAGATAAGGCCTAAAACGGTTCCCCGTGGTGTTCTAGTAAGTATCTGACCCCACCTGCTATATTCAGCCTTTACAAGAGCCAAATCTGGCCGAAAATGTCCCCCGTGCCGTTCCAGGAAGTATCTGACTCTCTCTGCTATATTATATCTTTACAAAAGCCAAATCAAGCCAAAAATGGTCTCCCGTTCTGTTCTAGTAAGTAACTGACTCCACCTGCTATATTATATCTTTACAAGAGCCAGATCAGGCCGAAAATGGTTCCCTGTGCTGTTCTATAAGTATCTCACTCCCCCTGCTATATTCTATCTTTACAAGTGTGTGTGGAACGCTCTTTCGTTTACGTGCTTCCATGATAACTACAATCTTCAAAATTTCATAGCAACACCAATCGTCATCTTCTATCTTCTTGAAACCCTTTTGTCTTTTATCATTTCCTCGGTCCCCTTTACCCAGTAATTTCTCTCACCTTCATTCGCTGTGACCCCCTGCGTACGAGTTGCATTCTCGCCTTGATTGGGGTGAAATGATTAAAAAAAATCAATTTCTCGCAGACGAAACATCGCAAGCATTTCGTTGCTATATCTCTGTTCAGATGAACTAAATTCCTTGATTCCACCAGTTGTAACTCAGACGACTAAGACCCACTATGCCACGCCTATTGTAGCGAACCACCTGCATTCCATTGTAAGTTCCACTCGTGCAGTTTCTTTTAGCAAACCGCTGTTCTGTGGAACCTCCCAAGAGGATGCTTCCCCGATTACAACCTTAAAATATTCATGTCTTCCGTCCAAACATATCACTATAAACTGTATCTCTTATTCTGTAACCCTCTACGTCGAATGGCTCTCGGCCGTTGTACAGCCTGAGCATATTTGTAAAAAATATATTTACCTATTATCAGTTCCCATGTTTATACTCATTCGCAACGAATGGAAGGCTAATTCTAATTTTCAAATTTCAAATTCAAAATACGCTTGAGTTTCATTGGAAATGTCGCAAGATTTAAATTTCGAAACAGTTTAATTTTTAATAATACCATATATATATATATATATATATATATATATATTACAAAGAGTCAATCATACCTTGAATCAATCAGCAATATGAATGCGATTATTGGCGAAATCACTTTGCTAGTAGACATAAACATAAGCATTCCACTACTGATAATCCTCCGAATGATGAGATCCTCATAAATAAATAAAATGGATATGGTGTTTTTTATTATTTTTTATTTCTGCTAGTACTGTCGAATGCTTCACGCAATTCATCATCAGGCTTTATTATCCATCAGAATCAAAACTGGGAGACGATTTATATGTGTTTATCCAACCGAAAGATGTTTTTAAGAATGAGCTATTTGTTAACTGTTATATGGTGTTGGAGCGTGCAAGTCGCAACGCTAAATTTTAAATATTTAAAGTGAGAATTGTTTATGTATTTTGTAATTTGGCAAATCCACGTATTTTCTTTTATAAGTCTTTTTCAGTTAATATGATATGAACTAAGTAGATAGTTCAAGTAACAAAGTGATATGTCTTACTTTGTAGTTTTTTTTCCCTCGGGAATTCTTTACTGCTGGGTCAATTGTTTTTTATGAACATAATAAAATAGGCAGCATATATTTACATTACAAGGAGTTAATCATACCTTGAATCAAGCAGCAATATGTTTATGTTTATGTCTACTAGCGAAGTGATTTCGCCAATAATCGCATTCATATTGCTGATTGATTCAAGGTATGATTGACTCTTTGTAATGTAAATATATGCTGCCTATTTTATTATGTTCATATATATATATATATATATATATATATATATATATATATATATATATATATATATTACACGAATCATTCATACGAAAAGCAGATAATGAAGTTAATGATATGGCAAGAATAACTCTCGCAAACAATTTTTAATAATAAAATACATTAACCTCGAATTCAAAAATTCAACCTCAGCGTCGTGACTGCACGCTCCAAAAGTATTCTTACAGTTAACAATATCACATTTCTAAAAACACTTCTTTCGGATAACACTTTATCTTTCGATGTCCTGTTATTACCTGGATATAAAAAAACTTACCTATTTCCCTAACTGAGGATGATCGTATAAAACGATTGAAATCTAGTAGTACAAAAAGACCTGATAAAACCGGAATTTATAAACAAGGATCATACCATTCATTAACAGATTCGAGGTTAATGTATTTTATTATTAAAAATTGTTTGCGAGAGTGATTCTTGCCATATCATTAACTTCATTATCTGCTTTTCGTATGAATGATTCGCGTAATATAAATTGAACCCGCACCACATAATTGATATATATATATATATATATATATATATATATATATATATATATATATATATATATATATCGACATGCCTCATTAAATAATTTAGATAAGTTAACTTATTTTTAATAGGATCCTCTCATAATTATGGACAATTTTCTTTGTATCCTTATTAAAGAAAAATAGAAAATTGCCATGTTGATACATTTTCATTTTATTCCGAGTACTTTCGACATTAGCACAATGTCGTCATCAGGGTCTTGTTTTTTCTAATATAAAAAAAAATTGTTGTGTTCGTCATTTTTCTAGGACAAAATTGTTGCGTTTATCTGAAAAATTATTTTTTTTACTTCTGAAGTGAAAAACACCCAGGATATGTACTGTGCGAATTTTTAAATTTTAGTAAGTAAACCGCAAAGAAGGTAACTAAATTATTGAAATGGCTAAATATTTAACAAAAATCAATTTAAAACTATTAGTTAAAACGTAGATATTTTAAACTCTCAACTGTAAACATTTTAAAACATTTGTGCAGCACTCATAATTATATATTTAATTTTTATTAAGGGTTGTTTTCAATTCTTTAATATAGATAGCTTCAAAAATATATATATATATATATATATATATATATATATATATATATATATATATATATATATATATATATATATATGTAAAGCTCAAACACTTTGAATTTGTTGGTCTGATGAACTGGATCGTAATTACGAAATTATTCTTGCTCTGTCTTGTACATAGAGCTCTAACTGTATTTTATTCTCTTGGAAAAAATAAATATATATATATATATATATATATATATATATATATATATATATATATATATATAGTTGAAGCCATAAAATTGTGTTGGAAATATTTTCGCCATTAAATGATCCATAGGGAGTTGATATAACTTTAATATATATTGACCACTAATATTATCTATCTATCTATCTATCTCTCTCTCTCTCTCTCTCTCTCTCTCTCTCTCTCTCTCTCTCTATACATATATATATATATATATATATATATATATATATATATATATATGAACATTATATTCAACACTCAGAGGCGACGCAATCGTCAGGCCGCGAGTGTTGGATTTTTTCTTGCGGCCTGGCGTTTGCTTTAGCATGAACAGCCTGTCGCCTCTGAGTGCTGACTTCAATGTTCACTTTTATATCTATATTTACATAGGCTCTATCTCTGATACCGAGCACTTTATCCCATAAATATAGCACACGTTAAAATTATATTTCTTCATATATATATATATATATATATATATATATATATATATATATATATATATGTATATATATTAATCAATTCATTCTAAGGAAGGCGATGAAGACATTAGGACGTAGGGGGTTACAGAGGGTGAAAGATAAACAGAAGACTTTAGTGAGAAATAAGGAGAGGACAAAAAAGGAGCGGGGTTCAAGAAGACAGAAGATAACGATTCAAGTTGCAGTTAAATTTTGGAAGATTGTAGTTATCAGGGAAGCAAGAGAACGGAAGGGAATTTCTCAGGTGAGAAGTGTAAGAAAAAAACTATTAGAATAGAAGTGGCACTTGAATCTAGGTAGAAAGTTGCCATTCTATTAGAACACTTAAAATCGTGCAGTCGAGACACTAAGGAAAAAACTATTTGCTAACGATGAAAATCTTTTCGGTTGCTCGCGAAGCCACGTCTTCATCGCTTGCTTGTTTGGGCCCCCAACGCGCGTAAAACTTATGGAGACCTGTCATTATGCAATATACCTGTACCCGTTGCGGCATTCCACCGGCCGACTGAGCCGTTTCCGTCAAACAAACCCGCCGAAAGCTGACCAAGCGTAGCGGAGGTTGTATTCATTTGGTCGTGCAAATCCATATTCGGAGTTTCAGTGGTGTAGTCCTGGGTATGACGATAAACTACATCCAGCAGAAAGGCGATTATCAGTTTTGAGGGCGTGTGAAACCACCTCTTAATTGTTGTTGTTCCCAGGTTCACCCTGACCCGGAGTGGTAGCACCTATTAAGGTCCCAGCTAATAGTGAACCCCTAACAAAAAAAAAAACACTTTGAAAGTATAAAAATACATTTTATAGTAGAATTACCAACAATCAATTTTTATAGCAAAATGACCAACTAATTGTAGCCATTTTATCTGTAGTTGAAGGCATGCAATTTAAATATATATATAGATAGATAGATAATTAAAGCCATGAAATTGTGTTCAAAATATTTCAATTAAATTTCGGCATTAAATGACCCATAAGGACTTGATGTGCCGTTAAACTTTCAATGTGAATTTGTAGAAAGACAGGGAATTTGGTCCCCAGCCGCATGTATACACCTATTTTGGATAGTGTGATCCGTTTTGAATCCAGAGTTTCCGTCTCCTAGGCTGGTTGCCACCCAAGAATACGGTCTGTCATGCTAATTTATCCATAGGAGAAACGATGGGTTCATGCCTTTCCCACGAGTATTAGCACACAAGTGAATGTAATGAACTCGAACTTGGCTCTCCGATTCCTCAATCCGAGTCGAGAACCATTACCATGCTTCCATTGTGTGCAGATCCACTGTTAATGCCGACATTCGCCGCCACTTGTCCTAACGTGTTTCGTCGATCAAGTTATCGACGGGATGCTTTCTTCCGAGCGTGATTTTGACCAGATCAGTTTTCGTGAGGTTAACCAGATCAGCTTTCGTGATTTTGACCAGATCAGCTTTCGTGAGGCTGACCAGATCAGTGTTGTGATGTTGACCAGATTAGCTTTAGTGATGTTGACCAGAGCAACTTTCGTGATGTTGACCAGATCAGTTTTCGTGATGTTAACCAGAGCAGCTATTGTGATGTTGACCATATCAGAATTCGTCCGTTAAACTTTTTTTTTGGCTTTAAAGCGAGGTTCCACGTGCCACGCCTTTTTCGGATGTCTCAAGGACATATGTCCCAGTGGATAAAGGGTTTGGTTAGATCCAGTGACTAGACCCAGAGGGTTGTGAGTTCAATAGAAGGCCACAGCACTGGTGAACCAAACTTGGAGAGTTGAGTTAAAGGGAAATAACCGAGACACCCGGAAGAGACATGGCACGTGGAACTAGAACAATCTACCTCGGTGGATGCAATAAAGGGTTCGATTCGAAATCCCAATCACCTGAAGAAAACCGGAGCGTACAACGGCCGAAACGTTGTGAATATGGTTGTGTGGATGTGGACAACAGTCCGAATAATGTAAATAATGTAAGTAATGAAAATACCTCATCTCAGAGATATAGACAAACACTCTGAAATAATGGATTTATTTATTTATGAATCTGACAGAGATTATACGTTATTTTTAGTTGATACTCTATATTTTTAAATCGATTTCACCCCAAGCAACGCAGTAAAGCTATTAAATCACAAGGAGTTATTGAATTAGAAAATGGAAGAGTTGATAAGGCGCAAGAACAAAAGAAGAGTAATCAGGAGGACAGTAAAAAGCGATTGATATTGCATATAAATTTTTTTAAAAGATTAAAGTTGGCCGAAAAGCATGGAACCGAAAAAGAGTTCCACAAGCGAGAAGTGTGAGAAAAAAATGTTAGTATAGAAATTACAGTTGCATCTAGCCAACTCAACTGTAAATTCGTGAGACCTCGTGGCTAGTCTAGTACGGCACTTAAATTCATAAAGTCTCGGTACCATGGCGAAGAGCTCATGGGAACAATTGCCATGAAAATACTTTTAGAAAAGGCAAAGAAAAGCAAATTAACGGTGCTAGGAAAGAGAGTGAAGCCGAGACGCCAGGTCAGGATTAATGATATTGCAGAATCTTCTTTAGATTTTATCATGGGTCTCCAGATATATAGCAGGGGCACAAGGTGCAACGTGTAACTCACGTGGAGGTTAGCATCAGAGAGTCTCTCAGATGGTTAACAGAGAGCAGTTTAGTTCTGCAGGCGTTAAAATAAATATCTTTTGCCTCAGTTAACAACAGATTGATTGTTATTTTTTATACAAGCCACCAACTTGACCTTATCGGACCGATCAGACTTAACATCGAAACAAGGGTAAATGTATAGATTCCAAGTTGAGAGCTGATGCCAGCGGGAAGGTCATTAATGAAAATTAGTAGACACCGTGTTTATTTGTTAAAAAGGATATTCATTTTTTTTTGTCTGCCGGCTTGAATATTCGAATAATCTTGTTAAAGACAAATATGCGATCTCCAGCAGAGATCGAACCTGCGCCCCCACTTTAGCAGGAGAAATCGTTGTCGTGCTTTAGACTGACTCGGCCAGGAAAGGCGTCGCCGAGCAGGCAAGGCCGAATCGTGACATATAAACGCAAATCCTTTTCAGATTATCGAAAGTTCATATCTGTTCATTCTTTTATTCGAACGAATACGCTTTAAAAAATAAACGAAGCGTCTTTTCAAATATGTGCATCCACTAAAAATAGCGTCTTAAGAGATAAAGACGAACTTGAGCTTTATACATTAGGTTATTTATTTTTGCTTGAAACAAATGAAGACTATGAAGGTGTTTTTCGCGCTCTTTCCGAATTTGTGTTGTATTAACCCTTGCCGTGGCGAGGATTCATCTGCAGTTTTTGTAACGTGCGGTGGCCGTTAATAATTAAGTATAACCCAAGGCTTCAAAGTTAAGATAAAACTATTTAATTACAACCGTAAATAAATACTTAATAAGAACAAAGGCGTAAATGTTAACCAAAAATAATTAACCATTTCAGTGAATACCTTGTTAGTAGAGCGACGTGGAAAGAGGAGGAAAGACGCTACTTGGTTTCACTGAGAAAATGAATAAAAGAAAGAAAGAAAGAACGAAAGAAAGAAAGAAAGAAATAAAGAAGGGAAAATAGAAATATTTAACGTCTCCTTTCAGTACTTCATAAATAATATTTCGTTTGGATCGCATGAAAAACATAACAGCGAAGTTACTAGGTTTCAATGAGAAAATGAAAGAAAGAAAGGAAGAAAGAAAGAAGTGTTTGAGGTCTGTTTGAGCACAATGGAAAAGGTTTTCATTTTCAAAATCTTTTCATTTTTGTGACGTATAGTGGCCATTAATAATTAAGTATAACTCAACACTTCAATGGATAAGATAAAACAGTATTTAATTACAACCGCAAATCAATACTTAACAAGAACAAAGACGTAAAAGTCAACCAAAGATAATTAACCATTTGAGTGAATACCTTTTTTGGAGCGCGTTCCGGCTTAACGTCCGGTAAATCCTAAATCAAAACCCAAATCCTCGACGCACAATAATTCACACTAATTCGACTGGATAGTTCCACTCAATAGTCACTCAGTAATCACTCCAGTCAGTAGCCTGACACCGATATTCATACACCTAGCGGAAAACATATATTCATAAGTCCAGAGTGTCACGCACGAACCTCGATGTTGCTAGTTACTTATTTTCTTCCAATATGACACAAACATAAATAAAATTTCAATCAAAGTTAGTTAGACATTTCAGAGAATCAAGAGAAGAGAAAAATGCATTAAATGGAAAGAAAAAACATTATATTTCATTCGAAAGTGATTGAATTCGCCCATTTTAACACCGGCACGTTCTTCTTAACACTGACTTTTGACGAAAAGTAAGAATTATGGGATATGCCACTAGATGCCAAAGGGTTGGGATTATGGAGGCGGGGGTGGGCAGTCTCGGCTTTCTACTTCTTCTTTTTTTGGGTGGGGCGTGGCGGTGTCTTGCCGGTCCTACATTTTATATCTTTATTTATTTTTTTTTATTTTTAATGAAAAATGAAATATGTTCAAGATGGCTCTACTAGTGAGGCACCCTTGACGATCGAACTGACTCTCAATTCCGCCTCTCTCCCTCTCACTGTATTCTGTCCCTTCAGAAAGAAGCAATCATGGTTCTCCACGTCTTCCTTTTTTGTTGCTCTCAGCAATGCTTATTTTTTTTTATGGACTCTCTTTCTCCATTTGCACCAAGTTATTTAGAACTTTCCTCTGCTCCTCTCCATTTCGAAGCGTCCTATGAGTGTTAAATTCTTCAAGCCTTCTTTCCTGATGATCTGATCGCAGACTTTCAGCTCCCACTTTCTGATTGCTAGCAACAATCTCTTTACAGTTCCTGTTCTCTTTAGAACTTCCATATCTGTCGCATGCGCTGCCCATGTTATTTTCAGTATTCATTGGTAGAAGTACGCCTTGCTTGCCTAATGTCTGAGCGGTGAGTTCGTTAATACTAACACCATGATAGACATCCAGTTATATACACTTCGGCACTTAGTCTGCCAAAGACATAATGAAGGCATCCTGGCGAATTCGACACCAGCGTGTTAACCATCACCCTAGAGTAGTCGCTCATTAATAACCACTGACAGTCGATGGTTTAATTAGACAAGGCGGTAGGTTCAGATCGAAAGTGATTGAATTCGCCTATTTTAAGACCGGTACGTTCTTCTTAACGGCGACTTTTGACCGAAAGTAAGAATTCTGGGATATGCCACTAGACGACAAAGGGTTAAGATTGAGGAAGGGGGAGCTCCGGATTGCTACCACTTTTTTTCACACTAATTCAACTGGAAAGTTCCACTCAATAATCACTACAGTCAGTAGCCTGACACCGCTATTTATACACCTGGCGGAAAACATATTTTCATAAGTCCAGGGTGTCACGCTCGAACCTCGGTAGTTACTCATTTTCTTCCTATATGAGAGATATCCACTAAAAATAACATTTTAAGTGATAAAGACGAACACTCGTACAAACCTGTAGCTTTATATATAAGATGCGGTTATTTATTTTTTGCTTGAAACAAATGAAAACTATGAAAATTTTTTCACGCTCTTCCCGAATCATGTTGTATTAACCCTTGCCATGGCGAGGATTCGTCTGTAATGTAGATGATTTGGAATTTATTCGTTAATACAAAATGGGAAATGTACCGCAGAAAATGTTTGGAAGAAAAAGAGGATGAAGGCTCGAGAGGAAATATGAATGTGGGCAAGAGAAAGGGAGGGTTAAGAAGAGAAAGAAAGCAATAAAGAGACAGAGTTAGACATTGGGAGAGAAAGAGAATGAAATAGAGAGTGGGACTCGAACAAAATGAGAGAGGCAGACAAAATAAACAGAGAATGTCAAAAAGAGAGGGAGCGGAAGAGTGAGTGAATTCAAAATAGAGAGGGAGAAAAAAGAAAGTGAGAGAAAATGAGAAAGAGAGAGAAAGACAGAGAGAGAGAGAGAGAGAGGTAGAGAAAGAAACTGAAAGCGAAAGACTGATAGGGACATGAACAGAAAAGCGGGAGAAATAAAGAGAGAGAGTTTAGAAAGATAGAAAAGGCAAAAGAGAGGGGTAGTTAGAAAGTGAGAGGAAAGAGAACGAAAAAGGGAGAAAAAGAGAGCCGGTCAGAATGAGAGTGAGAAAGCGAGAGAGAGAGAATAAGAGTAAAGAGAGAGAGAATAAGAGTAAAGAGAGAGAGAAAAAGGGGTGGTGGAGAAAGAGAGAAATAGAAAGTCGAAGACAGTAACGAAATAGATAGTTACAAAGAGAGAGAGAGAGAGGGGGGGAGGAAGCGAGTAAGTCAGGAACAGAATGCGATAAAGAGAAAGAGGGAGAAAATACGAGCGTGAAAGCGAGAGGGTAAAAGAGAGAAAAGCAAGAGGGCTAGAGAGAGCGAAAAAAGGGGACGAGTGTGAGAGCGAGAGAGAGAGAGAGAGAGCAAGTTGGGCAATATCCAAACATCAGAACAAGATGGCCAATTACAAAGCAAATAAACATTAAAAGTCGAGAAGAAACGAAAGTTTAAAGGAAAACGCGCAAAAGCAAATTTCATTTAAAAAGAAAAATTATGGCGATAAATTAAAAAAAACAAACGAAAAAAAAAAAAAAAAAAAGAAAGAAAAAAAGAGAGAAAAAGTGTGCGAGTATAATGGAAGGAAAGCGAGAAATAATGAAAGTGGGTGTGTTTGAGAGAGAGAAAGAGATAGAGAAACATAGAGAGAGTGGGAGAGAAGTGTGTCAGAAAGTTAGTGAGCGATGAATACAAAATCGGGAGAGAAAGATAGATATAGAGAATGAGTGAAAGCGGGAAAGAGACAAAGAGAGAAGAAAGAGAGATGAGAGAGAGCAAAAAGTATTGGACTCGAATGCGCCTGCGCGCGTGAGAGAACTGGACGAAGGTTCAAGAAAAACGATAAAGGGAAAAAAAAACCACAATAGTGCGTGTCAGAAATCGAAGAAAGAAGAAAAAGTGCGAAATAGAGAGAGAGGAAGAGAGGAGAAAGAGAGAGAAACAGAGAGAGAGCGAGATAGAGAGAGAGAGAAACAGAGAATAGATAAAGTAAATGGAAAAGGATAGGAAGAAAAAGATGTAAGAGAAAGAGGAAAAAATAAAAAGAGAGATTAAATAAAATGAAGCGTCAGAGATAGATAAGATAGAGAGAGTGGAAAATACGACGAAAGAGAGAGAGAGAGAGAGAGAGAGAGAGAGTGTGTGTGTGTGTGTGTGTGTGTGTGTGTGTGTGTGTGTGTGTGTGTGTGTGTGTGTGTGTGTGTGTGGAAAATGCAAAGAGAAAGAGAGAGAAAGAACTAGCGAGCGTGGGTCCGTCTTTGCGTTTGTTCAATACGGGTCGATACAGGCCGGCCACTCCCGTTTCGAACTGATATCACTTATTGGGTCGTTATCGCCCCGTTTGTGTCTGCAAACTGACTCAGAAGCGCCAACAAGGTCAATATTTGAAACTAAAACGAAAAAAAAAAAAAAAAAAAAAGGAGTGGGAGGTAATCATCCGAGGAGTAGAAGGGAGAGGAGGCGAATAGAGACAAACGACAAACGGAAGGAGTAAAGGGAAGCAAAGTAACGGGACAAAAGAAACTGGAAAGCAAGAATTTCAGAGCAATGGAGAAGGCGAAGGATAATTAGAAAGGGAAAATACGAAGAAGTTAGACAACAACAATAGCAACAATCAATGCTGCCACTACTACTTCTACTACTACTACTATTACTACTACTACTAATACTACGACTAATAATAATAAAAAGAAGAAAAGGAATGAACTAATAATAATAAGAAGACGAAAATTTCAATATTAATAATAATAATGATAAAAAAACTACTACTAGTATTAATAAGCGGAAAAAAGAAGAAAAAGAATAAACTATTTCTAATAAGGAGAAGAAAAAGTAAAAGAATAATGTAGTAGTAGTTATAATAATAATAAGACTACTACTACTGTTAATAATAATTATACTCATAAGTAGAAATATAATAAACTACTAAATTACTAATAATAATAAGAAGAAGAAGAAAAAGAAAAGGAAAAGAATGAACAAGTAGTAGTAGTAATAATAAAAAAGGTGAAAAATAAGGAAAAATGAAAAGAATAAATTACTAATAATGAGAAGAAAACTATTCTTACTAGTAATTATAGTAATAATTAAAAAATAAAGAATACTACAACTACTACTACTACTAATAATAATAATAATGTCTGCATATTTCCGAGTATACACTTCTTCAAGTATGACTGGTTGGTTCCTGTTGCAGATGCATGATTGTATTTCTTCGGGACCCCCTCAGAGGTGACATGGGGTTTTACTGGGCGGACATTAGTTACAGTTTCTGAAAAAGGGGGCACATAATCTGGCGTGACGATGACTTCTTGCTTCGGGCTAGCACAACCACTGACGGCTTCAGAACAGATTGGTCAACGCAATTTCAGCCACAAGGCGTGGGCCGACCCCTGCTTTGTTCTTTAGACACTTCTCAAATGTATTATCAAGAAAACGTCTCTGGAAAAAGCTACGAAGTAAGATTCGAACTCGGACCGCATAGTCGTAATGTCAATATTCTCACCTCTTGGTCACGTGCCTAGTACGCGAATTAATAACAAAACAAAAAATGTAAACTATTATTACTACTACTAATAATAATAATAATATTGAGAAGAAAAGGGAAAAGATGAAAAAGAAGCAATTAAAACTATTATTATTATTACTACTACTACCTAATACTGCTACTGCTATTATTACTACTACTACTACTACTACTACTACTACTAATAATAATAATAATATTGAGACGAAGAAAAAGGAAAAGATTAAAAAAGAAACAAGTAAAAAACGATAACGTTAAAACAAGAAAAGTGAAATAATAAGAAAGGATGTTTGAAGAAGAAGAAGAAGAAGAAGAAGAAGAAGAAGAAGAAGAAGAAGAAGAAGAAGAAGAAGAAGAAGAAGAAGAAGAAGAAGAAGAAGAAATTTCAAAAAGAAGATGAGAGAAGAAAGATGAGTAATAAAACTACGACAAGGTGAGAATGAGGAAGAAAAAAAATGACAACAAATAAAAGCTAAAAAGAAAGAAAAGATACCCATATTTGAATAGACGCCCCGTTTAATTATTAAACAGTGTATTCATCCATTTTCATCCACCGGCGTGAATATTCGAGATATCTTATTAAAGAAAAATGTGCACCCTACAGTAAGATTCGAACCCGCATCCATCTTAACGGGGGGAAGGGTTGGAATAATGTCCAAGTTTATAAAATCTGTAGGATCAATAAATAAATATCCATCAGTTCTTTAGAAGTTGCTTTGTTTACCTTAGCATACGATACTGAGCATATCCGTTTTTATATACCTTACCTATCAATACTAATGGGTATGTCGCAATCCTCATAAATACGTTGGATACTACTGTTAGTGGGGGTGATATGCTGTCTAAGTAGTCCACCACTAGCAGTGGTTTACCTACTTCATGTCGCTGGCGAGTATTGTATTTTGTTGATGTTATAAAGATTACCATTTTCATTTCCAACCTTCATTTAGGTTATTCCTCATAACTTTTTCTAGGTTACGATGGTTTTCTCTGCCAAGGGTGATGCAGGTTCGAATCCTGATGAAGAGCGCATGTTTTTCTTTAATCAGCCCCTTCAAATATTCAGGCCGGTAGACAAAAATAAATAACTATCCTGTTTAATAAATAAACGAAACGTCTACTCAAATATGGGTATCCACTAAAAATAGCGTTTAAGTAATAAAAGGACGAAAAAAGTGTTAATTAAGAATTAATAAGATTAAAGGACAAAGAGTAATCGTTATGTCAATAATAGGAAAGGACAAACCAGAAAGGGAAATAAGAAGAGAAGCAAAAAGAAAAATTGGAAGAAAAGACGAAGAAAAGACCAAGAAACATGAGAAGAAGAGACAACACTTATTATTATTATTATTATTACTACTACTACTACTACTACTACTACTACTACTAATAATAATAATAATAATAATAATAATAATATTGAGAAGAAGCAAAAGGAAAAGATGAAAAAGGAGAAGCAAGTAAAAAACGATAACGTTAAAACAAGAAAAGTGAAATAATAAAGCATGTTCAGGCTGATAATGATTTATCCGAAATCCTTGGGACCGGAAGTGCTTCGGTTTTCAGATTTTTTCGGAGTTTGGAATACAGGTTATTTAATTAGTATATAGCATCTATAAAATGGGGCAGCTTGGGATTGGGACCCAAGCATAAACACGATATCACGTTACATTTCATAACACATCTTATAGATATACCCTGAAGGTAGTTTTATATAAGCGACATATGTTCACTCCGACGCTGACGATATACGATCGAGATCATCATTCTTTGCTCTGTGCAGTGTTTTTGTTTTTTTGTTGTTTTTTTTCATTAATTTCTGTTCATCACTTTGACAATTTGTCCTTATTTCTTTGGCTCGTATATAGCGAATGTTCCAATGCCAAAGTCCTTGGTCAGACGCTTCTCCCTTAGACCACTGTCTAATTTTTCCAAACAGTTTGACTTTCTGTGATATTGATAAACATAAATTCTTTCTCTCTTTTTTTTCTTTTCGATATACATCGTGAGCACAGGATATACCAGTAGACTTGCTTTGGGAATTACGAGCCTGCTAACGGATTCTCTGTCTTTCAGTAGTGTATTCTCTTTTACAATAAACCTCTTTCTTTCATCTATACTCATGTTGCTGTTCCTTTCACTCAAATACCTCATTTGTCTGTCTGTAATCTTCTTTAAGGATACAACAATGACAAAGGATGAAAGAATCAGAGCGGGCAATAAAAGAACAGGTTTTAATGATTGGCATTGCATTTAAGGTAAGCTAAATGTCCTTGCTTCGGGTATTACTAGCCTTCTAACCGATTCCGTCTTTCGGTAGTGTGTATTCTCTTTGACAATAAACCTCTTTCTTTCATCTACACCCGTGTTGCTGTTCCTTTCACTCAAATACCTGCTTTGTCTGTCTGTAATCTTCTTTAAGGATACAACAATGACAAAGGATGAAAGAATCAGAGCGGGCAATAAAAGAACAGGTTTTAATGATTGGCATTGCATTTAAGGTAAGCTAAATGTCCTTGCTTCGGGTATTACTAGCCTGCTAACCGATTACGTCTTTCGGTAGTGTGTATTCTCTTTGACAATAAACCTCTTTCTTTCATCTACACCCGTGTTGCTGTTCCTTTCACTCAAATACCTGCTTTGTCTGTCTGTAATCTTCTTTAAGGATACAACAATGACAAAGGATGAAAGAATCAGAGCGGGCAATAAAAGAACAGGTTTTAATGATTGGCATTGCATTTAAGGTAAGCTAAATGTCCTTGCTTCGGGTATTACTAGCCTGCTAACCGATTCCGTCTTTCGGTAGTGTGTATTCTCTTTGACAATAAACCTCTTTCATTCATCTACACCCGTGTTGCTGTTCCTTTCACTCAAATACCTGCTTTGTCTGTCTGTAATCTTCTTTAAGGATACAACAATGACAAAGGATGAAAGAATCAGAGCGGGCAATAAAAGAACAGGTTTTAATGATTGGCATTGCATTTAAGGTAAGCTAAATGTCCTTGCTTCGGGTATTACTAGCCTTCTAACCGATTCCGTCTTTCAGTAGTGTGTATTCTCTTTGACAATGAACCTCTTTCTTTCATCTACACTCGTGTTGCTGTTCCTTTCACTCAAATACCTGCTTTGTCTGTCTGTAATCTTCTTTAAGGATACAACAATGACAAAGGATGAAAGAATCAGAGCGGGCAATAAAAGAACAGGTTTTAATGATTGGCATTGCATTTAAGGTAAGGTAAATATCCTTGCTTCGGGTATTACTAGCCTTCTAACCGATTCCGTCTTTCAGTAGTGTGTATTCTCTTTGACAATAAACCTCTTTCTTTCATCTACACCCGTGTTGCTGTTCCTTTCACTCAAATACCTGCTTTGTCTGCCTGTAATCTTCTTTAAGGATACAACAATGACAAAGGATGAAAGAATCAGAGCGGGCAATAAAAGAACAGGTTTTAATGATTGGCATTGCATTTAAGGTAAGCTAAATGTCCTTGCTTCGGGTATTACTAGCCTTCTAACCGATTCCGTCTTTCAGTAGTGTGTATTCTCTTTGACAATAAACCTCTTTCTTTCATCTACACTCGTGTTGCTGTTCCTTTCACTCAAATACCTGCTTTGTCTGTCTGTAATCTTCTTTAAGGATACAACAATGACAAAGGATGAAAGAATCAGAGCGGGCAATAAAAGAACAGGTTTTAATGATTGGCATTGCATTTAAGGTAAGCTAAATGTCCTTGCTTCGGGTATTACTAGCCTTCTAACCGATTCCGTCTTTCAGTAGTGTGTATTCTCTTTGACAATAAACCTCTTTCTTTCATCTACACTCGTGTTGCTGTTCCTTTCACTCAAATACCTGCTTTGTCTGTCTGTAATCTTCTTTAAGGATACAACAATGACAAAGGATGAAAGAATCAGAGCGGGCAATAAAAGAACCGGTTTTAATGATTGGCATTGCATTTAAGGTAAGCTAAATGTCCTTGCTTCGGGTATTACTAGCCTTCTAACCGATTCCGTCTTTCGGTAGTGTGTATTCTCTTTGACAATAAACCTCTTTCTTTCATCTACACTCGTGTTGCTGTTCCTTTCACTCGAATACCTGCTTTGTCTGTCTGTAATCTTCTTTAAGGATACAACAATGACAAAGGATGAAAGAATCAGAGCGGGCAATAAAAGAACAGGTTTTAATGATTGGCATTGCATTTAAGGTAAGCTAAATGTCCTTGCTTCGGGTATTACTAGGCTTCTAACCGATTCCGTCTTTCAGTAGTGTGTATTCTCTTTGACAATAAACCTCTTTCTTTCATCTACACTCGTGTTGCTGTTCCTTTCACTCAAATACCTGCTTTGTCTGTCTGTAATCTTCTTTAAGGATACAACAATGACAAAGGATGAAAGAATCAGAGCGGGCAATAAAAGAACAGGTTTTAATGATTGGCATTGCATTTAAGGTAAGCTAAATGTCCTTGCTTCGGGTATTACTAGCCTTCTAACCGATTCCGTCTTTCAGTAGTGTGTATTCTCTTTGACAATAAACCTCTTTCTTTCATCTACACCCGTGTTGCTGTTCCTTTCACTCAAATACCTGCTTTGTCTGTCTGTAATCTTCTTTAAGGATACAACAATGACAAAGGATGAAAGAATCAGAGCGGGCAATAAAAGAACAGGTTTTAATGATTGGCATTGCATTTAAGGTAAGGTAAATATCCTTGCTTCGGGTATTACTAGCCTTCTAACCGATTCCGTCTTTCGGTAGTGTGTATTCTCTTTGACAATAAACCTCTTTCTTTCATCTACACCCGTGTTGCTGTTCCTTTCACTCAAATACCTGCTTTGTCTGTCTGTAATCTTCTTTAAGGATACAACAATGACAAAGGATGAAAGAATCAGAGCGGGCAATAAAAGAACAGGTTTTAATGATTGGCATTGCATTTAAGGTAAGCTAAATGTCCTTGCTTCGGGTATTACTAGCCTTCTAACCGATTCCGTCTTTCGGTAGTGTGTATTCTCTTTGACAATAAACCTCTTTCTTTCATCTACACCCGTGTTGCTGTTCCTTTCACTCAAATACCTGCTTTGTCTGTCTGTAATCTTCTTTAAGGATACAACAATGACAAAGGATGAAAGAATCAGAGCGGGCAATAAAAGAACAGGTTTTAATGATTGGCATTGCATTTAAGGTAAGCTAAATGTCCTTGCTTCGGGTATTACTAGCCTTCTAACCGATTCCGTCTTTCGGTAGTGTGTATTCTCTTTGACAATAAACCTCTTTCTTTCATCTACACCCGTGTTGCTGTTCCTTTCACTCAAATACCTGCTTTGTCTGTCTGTAATCTTCTTTAAGGATACAACAATGACAAAGGATGAAAGAATCAGAGCGGGCAATAAAAGAACAGGTTTTAATGATTGGCATTGCATTTAAGGTAAGCTAAATGTCCTTGCTTCGGGTATTACTAGCCTTCTAACCGATTCCGTCTTTCGGTAGTGTGTATTCTCTTTGACAATAAACCTCTTTCTTTCATCTACACCCGTGTTGCTGTTCCTTTCACTCAAATACCTCCTTTGTCTGTCTGTAATCTTCTTTAAGGATACAACAATGACAAAGGATGAAAGAATCAGAGCGGGCAATAAAAGAACAGGTTTTAATGATTGGCATTGCATTTAAGGTAAGCTAAATGTCCTTGCTTCGGGTATTACTAGCCTTCTAACCGATTCCGTCTTTCGGTAGTGTGTATTCTCTTTGACAATAAACCTCTTTCTTTCATCTACACTCGTGTTGCTGTTCCTTTCACTCAAATACCTGCTTTGTCTGTCTGTAATCTTCTTTAAGGATACAACAATGACAAAGGATGAAAGAATCAGAGCGGGCAATAAAAGAACAGGTTTTAATGATTGGCATTGCATTTAAGGTAAGCTAAATGTCCTTGCTTCGGGTATTACTAGCCTTCTAACCGATTCCGTCTTTCGGTAGTGTGTATTCTCTTTGACAATAAACCTCTTTCTTTCATCTACACCCGTGTTGCTGTTCCTTTCACTCAAATACCTGCTTTGTCTGTCTGTAATCTTCTTGAAGGATACAACAATGACAAAGGATGAAAGAATCAGAGCGGGCAATAAAAGAACAGGTTTTAATGATTGGCATTGCATTTAAGGTAAGCTAAATGTCCTTGCTTCGGGTATTACTAGCCTTCTAACCGATTCCGTCTTTCGGTAGTGTGTATTCTCTTTGACAATAAACCTCTTTCTTTCATCTACACCCGTGTTGCTGTTCCTTTCACTCAAATACCTGCTTTGTCTGTCTGTAATCTTCTTTAAGGATACAACAATGACAAAGGATGAAAGAATCAGAGCGGGCAATAAAAGAACAGGTTTTAATGATTGGCATTGCATTTAAGGTAAGCTAAATGTCCTTGCTTCGGGTATTACTAGCATTCTAACCGATTTCGTCTTTCGGTAGTGTGTATTCTCTTTGACAATAAACCTCTTTCTTTCATCTACACCCGTGTTGCTGTTCCTTTCACTCAAATACCTCCTTTGTCTGTCTGTAATCTTCTTTAAGGATACAACAATGACAAAGGATGAAAGAATCAGAGCGGGCAATAAAAGAACAGGTTTTAATGATTGGCATTGCATTTCAGGTAAGCTAAATGTCCTTGCTTCAGGTATTACTAGCCTTCTAAACGATTCCGTCTTTCAGTAGTGTGTATTCTCTTTGACAATAAACCTCTTTCTTTTATCTACACCCGTGTTGCTGTTCCTTTCACTCAAATACCTCCTTTGTCTGTCTGTAATCTTCTTTAAGGATACAACAATGACAAAGGATGAAAGAATCAGAGCGGGCAATAAAAGAACAGGTTTTAATGATTGGCATTGCATTTAAGGTAAGCTAAATGTCCTTGCTTCGGGTATTACTAGCCTTCTAACCGATTCCGTCTTTCGGTAGTGTGTATTCTCTTTGACAATAAACCTCTTTCTTTCATCTACACCCGTGTTGCTGTTCCTTTCACTCAAATACCTGCTTTGTCTGTCTGTAATCTTCTTTAAGGATACAACAATGACAAAGGATGAAAGAATCAGAGCGGGCAATAAAAGAACAGGTTTTAATGATTGGCATTGCAATTAAGGTAAGCTAAATGTCCTTGCTTCGGGTATTACTAGCCTTCTAACCGATTCCGTCTTTCAGTAGTGTGTATTCTCTTTGACAATAAACCTCTTTCTTTCATCTACACCCGTGTTGCTGTTCCTTTCACTCAAATACCTGCTTTGGCTGTCTGTAATCTTCTTTAAGGATACAACAATGACAAAGGATGAAAGAATCAGAGCGGGCAATAAAAGAACAGGTTTTAATGATTGGCATTGCATTTAAGGTAAGCTAAATGTCCTTGCTTCGGGTATTACTAGCCTTCTAACCGATTCCGTCTTTCGGTAGTGTGTATTCTCTTTGACAATAAACCTCTTTCTTTCATCTACACCCGTGTTGCTGTTCCTTTCACTCAAATACCTGCTTTGTCTGTCTGTAATCTTCTTTAAGGATACAACAATGACAAAGGATGAAAGAATCAGAGCGGGCAATAAAAGAACAGGTTTTAATGATTGGCATTGCATTTAAGGTAAGCTAAATGTCCTTGCTTCGGGTATTACTAGCCTTCTAACCGATTCCGTCTTTCGGTAGTGTGTATTCTCTTTGACAATAAACCTCTTTCTTTCATCTACACCCGTGTTGCTGTTCCTTTCACTCAAATACCTGCTTTGTCTGTCTGTAATCTTCTTTAAGGATACAACAATGACAAAGGATGAAAGAATCAGAGCGGGCAATAAAAGAACAGGTTTTAATGATTGGCATTGCATTTAAGGTAAGCTAAATGTCCTTGCTTCGGGTATTACTAGCCTTCTAACCGATTCCGTCTTTCAGTAGTGTGTATTCTCTTTGACAATAAACCTCTTTCTTTCATCTACACCCGTGTTGCTGTTCCTTTCACTCAAATACCTGCTTTGGCTGTCTGTAATCTTCTTTAAGGATACAACAATGACAAAGGATGAAAGAATCAGAGCGGGCAATAAAAGAACAGGTTTTAATGATTGGCATTGCATTTAAGGTAAGCTAAATGTCCTTGCTTCGGGTATTACTAGCCTTCTAACCGATTCCGTCTTTCGGTAGTGTGTATTCTCTTTGACAATAAACCTCTTTCTTTCATCTACACCCGTGTTGCTGTTCCTTTCACTCAAATACCTGCTTTGTCTGTCTGTAATCTTCTTTAAGGATACAACAATGACAAAGGATGAAAGAATCAGAGCGGGCAATAAAAGAACAGGTTTTAATGATTGGCATTGCATTTCAGGTAAGCTAAATGTCCTTGCTTCGGGTATTACTAGCCTTCTAACCGATTCCGTCTTTCAGTAGTGTGTATTCTCTTTGACAATAAACCTCTTTCTTTCATCTACACCCGTGTTGCTGTTCCTTTCACTCAAATACCTGCTTTGTCTGTCTGTAATCTTCTTTAAGGATACAACAATGACAAAGGATGAAAGAATCAGAGCGGGCAATAAAAGAACAGGTTTTAATGATTGGCATTGCATTTAAGGTAAGCTAAATGTCCTTGCTTCGGGTATTACTAGCCTTCTAACCGATTCCGTCTTTCGGTAGTGTGTATTCTCTTTGACAATAAACCTCTTTCTTTCATCTACACTCGTGTTGCTGTTCCTTTCACTCAAATACCTGCTTTGTCTGTCTGTAATCTTCTTTAAGGATACAACAATGACAAAGGATGAAAGAATCAGAGCGGGCAATAAAAGAACAGGTTTTAATGATTGGCATTGCATTTAAGGTAAGCTAAATGTCCTTGCTTCGGGTATTACTAGCCTTCTAACCGATTCCGTCTTTCGGTAGTGTGTATTCTCTTTGACAATAAACCTCTTTCTTTCATCTACACCCGTGTTGCTGTTCCTTTCACTCAAATACCTGCTTTGTCTGTCTGTAATCTTCTTTAAGGATACAACAATGACAAAGGATGAAAGAATCAGAGCGGGCAATAAAAGAACAGGTTTTAATGATTGGCATTGCATTTAAGGTAAGCTAAATGTCCTTGCTTCGGGTATTACTAGCCTTCTAACCGATTCCGTCTTTCGGTAGTGTGTATTCTCTTTGACAATAAACCTCTTTCTTTCATCTACACCCGTGTTGCTGTTCCTTTCACTCAAATACCTGCTTTGTCTGTCTGTAATCTTCTTTAAGGATACAACAATGACAAAGGATGAAAGAATCAGAGCGGGCAATAAAAGAACAGGTTTTAATGATTGGCATTGCGTTTAAGGTAAGCTAATGTCCTTGCTTCGGGTATTACTAGCCTTCTAACCGATTCCGTCTTTCGGTAGTGTGTATTCTCTTTGACAATAAACCTCTTTCTTTTATCTACACCCGTGTTGCTGTTCCTTTCACTCAAATACCTCCTTTGTCTGTCTGTAATCTTCTTTAAGGATACAACAATGACAAAGGATGAAAGAATCAGAGCGGGCAATAAAAGAACAGGTTTTAATGATTGGCATTGCATTTAAGGTAAGCTAAATGTCCTTGCTTCGGGTATTACTAGCCTTCTAACCGATTCCGTCTTTCGGTAGTGTGTATTCTCTTTGACAATAAACCTCTTTCTTTCATCTACACCCGTGTTGCTGTTCCTTTCACTCAAATACCTGCTTTGTCTGTCTGTAATCTTCTTTAAGGATACAACAATGACAAAGGATGAAAGAATCAGAGCGGGCAATAAAAGAACAGGTTTTAATGATTGGCATTGCATTTAAGGTAAGCTAAATGTCCTTGCTTCGGGTATTACTAGCCTTCTAACCGATTCCGTCTTTCGGTAGTGTGTATTCTCTTTGACAATAAACCTCTTTCTTTCATCTACACCCGTGTTGCTGTTCCTTTCACTCAAATACCTGCTTTGTCTGTCTGTAATCTTCTTTAAGGATACAACAATGACAAAGGATGAAAGAATCAGAGCGGGCAATAAAAGAACAGGTTTTAATGATTGGCATTGCATTTAAGGTAAGCTAAATGTCCTTGCTTCGGGTATTACTAGCCTTCTAACCGATTCCGTCTTTCGGTAGTGTGTATTCTCTTTGACAATAAACCTCTTTCTTTCATCTACACTCGTGTTGCTGTTCCTTTCACTCAAATACCTGCTTTGTCTGTCTGTAATCTTTAAGGATACAACAATGACAAAGGATGAAAGAATCAGAGCGGGCAATAAAAGAACAGGTTTTAATGATTGGCATTGCATTTAAGGTAAGCTAAATGTCCTTGCTTCGGGTATTACTAGCCTTCTAACCGATTCCGTCTTTCGGTGGTGTGTATTCTCTTTGACAATAAACCTCTTTCTTTCATCTACACCCGTGTTGCTGTTCCTTTCACTCAAATACCTGCTTTGTCTGTCTGTAATCTTCTTTAAGGATACAACAATGACAAAGGATGAAAGAATCAGAGCGGGCAATAAAAGAACAGGTTTTAATGATTGGCATTGCATTTAAGGTAAGCTAAATGTCCTTGCTTCGGGTATTACTAGCCTTCTAACCGATTCCGTCTTTCGGTAGTGTGTATTCTCTTTGACAATAAACCTCTTTCTTTCATCTACACCCGTGTTGCTGTTCCTTTCACTCAAATACCTGCTTTGTCTGTCTGCAATCTTCTTTAAGGATACAACAATGACAAAGGATGAAAGAATCAGAGCGGGCAATAAAAGAACAGGTTTTAATGATTGGCATTGCATTTAAGGTAAGCTAAATATCCTTGCTTCGGGTATTACTAGCCTTCTAACCGATTCCGTCTTTCGGTAGTGTGTATTCTCTTTGACAATAAACCTCTTTCTTTCATCTACACCCGTGTTGCTGTTCCTTTCACGCAAATACCTGCTTTGTCTGTCTGTAATCTTCTTTAAGGATACAACAATGACAAAGGATGAAAGAATCAGAGCGGGCAATAAAAGAACAGGTTTTAATGTTTGGCATTGCATTTAAGGTAAGCCAAATGTCCTTGCTTCGGGTATTACTAGCCTTCTAACCGATTCCGTCTTTCGGTAGTGTGTATTCTCTTTGACAATAAACCTCTTTCTTTCATCTACACCCGTGTTGCTGTTCCTTTCACTCAAATACCTGCTTTGTCTGTCTGTAATCTTCTTTAAGGATACAACAATGACAAAGGATGAAAGAATCAGAGCGGGCAATAAAAGAACAGGTTTTAATGATTGGCATTGCATTTAAGGTAAGCTAAATGTCCTTGCTTCGGGTATTACTAGCCTTCTAACCGATTCCGTCTTTCGGTGGTGTGTATTCTCTTTGACAATAAACCTCATTCTTTCATCTACACCCGTGTTGCTGTTCCTTTCACTCAAATACCTCCTTTGTCTGTCTGTAATCTTCTTTAAGGATACAACAATGACAAAGGATGAAAGAATCAGAGCGGGCAATAAAAGAACAGGTTTTAATGATTGGCATTGCATTTAAGGTAAGCTAAATGTCCTTGCTTCGGGTATTACTAGCCTTCTAACCGATTCCGTCTTTCGGTAGTGTGTATTCTCTTTGACAATAAACGTCTTTCTTTCATCTACACTCGTGTTGCTGTTCCTTTCACTCAAATACCTGCTTTGTCTGTCTGTAATCTTCTTTAAGGATACAACAATGACAAAGGATGAAAGAATCAGAGCGGGCAATAAAAGAACAGGTTTTAATGATTGGCATTGCATTTAAGGTAAGCTAAATGTCCTTGCTTCGGGTATTACTAGCCTTCTAACCGATTCCGTCTTTCGGTAGTGTGTATTCTCTTTGACAATAAACCTCTTTCTTTCATCTACACCCGTGTTGCTGTTCCTTTCACTCAAATACCTGCTTTGTCTGTCTGTAATCTTCTTTAAGGATACAACAATGACAAAGGATGAAAGAATCAGAGCGGGCAATAAAAGAACAGGTTTTAATGTTTGGCATTGCATTTAAGGTAAGCCAAATGTCCTTGCTTCGGGTATTACTAGCCTTCTAACCGATTCCGTCTTTCGGTAGTGTGTATTCTCTTTGACAATAAACCTCTTTCTTTCATCTACACCCGTGTTGCTGTTCCTTTCACTCAAATACCTGCTTTGTCTGTGTGTAATCTTCTTTAAGGATACAACAATGACAAAGGATGAAAGAATCAGAGCGGGCAATAAAAGAACAGGTTTTAATGATTGGCATTGCATTTAAGGTAAGCTAAATGTCCTTGCTTCGGGTATTACTAGCCTTCTAACCGATTCCGTCTTTCGGTAGTGTGTATTCTCTTTGACAATAAACCTCTTTCTTTCATCTACACCCGTGTTGCTGTTCCTTTCACTCAAATACCTGCTTTGTCTGTCTGTAATCTTCTTTAAGGATACAACAATGACAAAGGATGAAAGAATCAGAGCGGGCAATAAAAGAACAGGTTTTAATGATTGGCATTGCATTTAAGGTAAGCTAAATGTCCTTGCTTCGGGTATTACTAGCCTTCTAACCGATTCCGTCTTTCGGTGGTGTGTATTCTCTTTGACAATAAACCTCATTCTTTCATCTACACCCGTGTTGCTGTTCCTTTCACTCAAATACCTCCTTTGTCTGTCTGTAATCTTCTTTAAGGATACAACAATGACAAAGGATGAAAGAATCAGAGCGGGCATTAAAAGAACAGGTTTTAATGATTGGCATTGCATTTAAGGTAAGCTAAATGTCCTTGCTTCGGGTATTACTAGCCTTCTAACCGATTCCGTCTTTCGGTAGTGTGTATTCTCTTTGACAATAAACGTCTTTCTTTCATCTACACTCGTGTTGCTGTTCCTTTCACTCAAATACCTGCTTTGTCTGTCTGTAATCTTCTTTAAGGATACAACAATGACAAAGGATGAAAGAATCAGAGCGGGCAATAAAAGAACAGGTTTTAATGATTGGCATTGCATTTAAGGTAAGCTAAATGTCCTTGCTTCGGGTATTACTAGCCTTCTAACCGATTCCGTCTTTCGGTAGTGTGTATTCTCTTTGACAATAAACCTCTTTCTTTCATCTGCACCCGTGTTGCTGTTCCTTTCACTCAAATACCTGCTTTGTCTGTCTGTAATCTTCTTAAAGGATACAACAATGACAAAGGATGAAAGAATCAGAGCGGGCAATAAAAGAACAGGTTTTAATGATTGGCATTGCATTTAAGGTAAGCTAAATATCCTTGCTTCGGGTATTACTAGCCTTCTAACCGATTCCGTCTTTCGGTAGTGTGTATTCTCTTTGACAATAAACCTCTTTCTTTCATCTACACCCGTGTTGCTGATCCTTTCACGCAAATACCTGCTTTGTCTGTCTGTAATCTTCTTTAAGGATACAACAATGACAAAGGATGAAAGAATCAGAGCGGGCCATAAAAGAACAGGTTTTAAAGTTTGGCATTGCATTTAAGGTAAGCCAAATGTCCTTGCTTCGGGTATTACTAGCCTTCTAACCGATTCCGTCTTTCGGTAGTGTGTATTCTCTTTGACAATAAACCTCTTTCTTTCATCTACACCCGTGTTGCTGTTCCTTTCACTCAAATACCTGCTTTGTCTGTCTGTAATCTTCTTTAAGGATACAACAATGACAAAGGATGAAAGAATCAGAGCGGGCAATAAAAGAACAGGTTTTAATGATTGGCATTGCATTTAAGGTAAGCTAAATATCCTTGCTTCGGGTATTACTAGCCTTCTAACCGATTCCGTCTTTCGGTAGTGTGTATTCTCTTTGACAATAAACCTCTTTCTTTCATCTACACTCGTGTTGCTGTTCTTTTCACTCAAATACCTGCTTTGTCTGTCTGTAATCTTCTTTAAGGATACAACAATGACAAAGGATGAAAGAATCAGAGCGGGCAATAAAAGAACAGGTTTTAATGATTGGCATTGCATTTAAGGTAAGCTAAATATCCTTGCTTCGGGTATTACTAGCCTTCTAACCGATTCCGTCTTTCGGTAGTGTGTATTCTCTTTGACAATAAACCTCTTTCTTTCATCTACACCCGTGTTGCTGTTCCTTTCACTCAAATACCTGCTTTGTCTGTCTGTAATCTTCTTTAAGGATACAACAATGACAAAGGATGAAAGAATCAGAGCGGGCAATAAAAGAACAGGTTTTAATGATTGGCATTGCATTTAAGGTAAGCTAAATGTCCTTGCTTCGGGTATTACTAGCCTTCTAACCGATTCCGTCTTTCGGTAGTGTGTATTCTCTTTGACAATAAACCTCTTTCTTTCATCTACACCCGTGTTGCTGTTCCTTTCACTCAAATACCTGCTTTGTCTGTCTGTAATCTTCTTTAAGGATACAACAATGACAAAGGATGAAAGAATCAGAGCGGGCAATAAAAGAACAGGTTTTAATGATTGGCATTGCATTTAAGGTAAGCTAAATGTCCTTGCTTCGGGTATTACTAGCCTTCTAACCGATTCCGTCTTTCGGTAGTGTGTATTCTCTTTGACAATAAACCTCATTCTTTCATCTACACCCGTGTTGCTGTTCCTTTCACTCAAATACCTCCTTTGTCTGTCTGTAATCTTCTTTAAGGACACAACAATGACAAAGGATGAAAGAATCAGAGCGGGCAATAAAAGAACAGGTTTTAATGATTGGCATTGCATTTAAGGTAAGCTAAATGTCCTTGCTTCGGGTATTACTAGCCTTCTAACCGATTCCGTCTTTCGGTAGTGTGTATTCTCTTTGACAATAAACGTCTTTCTTTCATCTACACTCGTGTTGCTGTTCCTTTCACTCAAATACCTGCTTTGTCTGTCTGTAATCTTCTTTAAGGATACAACAATGACAAAGGATGAAAGAATCAGAGCGGGCAATAAAAGAACAGGTTTTAATGATTGGCATTGCATTTAAGGTAAGCTAAATGTCCTTGCTTCGGGTATTACTAGCCTTCTAACCGATTCCGTCTTTCGGTAGTGTGTATTCTCTTTGACAATAAACCTCTTTCTTTCATCTACACCCGTGTTGCTGTTCCTTTCACTCAAATACCTGCTTTGTCTGTCTGTAATCTTCTTTAAGGATACAACAATGACAAAGGATGAAAGAATCAGAGCGGGCAATAAAAGAACAGGTTTTAATGATTGGCATTGCATTTAAGGTAAGCTAAATATCCTTGCTTCGGGTATTACTAGCCTTCTAACCGATTCCGTCTTTCGGTAGTGTGTATTCTCTTTGACAATAAACCTCTTTCTTTCATCTACACCCGTGTTGCTGTTCCTTTCACGCAAATACCTGCTTTGTCTGTCTGTAATCTTCTTTAAGGATACAACAATGACAAAGGATGAAAGAATCAGAGCGGGCAATAAAAGAACAGGTTTTAATGTTTGGCATTGCATTTAAGGTAAGCTAAATGTCCTTGCTTCGGGTATTACTAGCCTTCTAACCGATTCCGTCTTTCGGTAGTGTGTATTCTCTTTGACAATAAACCTCTTTCTTTCATCTACACCCGTGTTGCTGTTCCTTTCACTCAAATACCTGCTTTGTCTGTCTGTAATCTTCTTTAAGGATACAACAATGACAAAGGATGAAAGAATCAGAGCGGGCAATAAAAGAACAGGTTTTAATGATTGGCATTGCATTTAAGGTAAGCTAAATATCCTTGCTTCGGGTATTACTAGCCTTCTAACCGATTCCGTCTTTCGGTAGTGTGTATTCTCTTTGACAATAAACCTCTTTCTTTCATCTACACTCGTGTTGCTGTTCTTTTCACTCAAATACCTGCTTTGTCTGTCTGTAATCTTCTTTAAGGATACAACAATGACAAAGGATGAAAGAATCAGAGCGGGCAATAAAAGAACAGGTTTTAATGATTGGCATTGCATTTAAGGTAAGCTAAATATCCTTGCTTCGGGTATTACTAGCCTTCTAACCGATTCCGTCTTTCGGTAGTGTGTATACTCTTTGACAATAAACCTCTTTCTTTCATCTACACCCGTGTTGCTGTTCCTTTCACTCAAATACCTGCTTTGTCTGTCTGTAATCTTCTTTAAGGATACAACAATGACAAAGGATGAAAGAATCAGAGCGGGCAATAAAAGAACAGGTTTTAATGATTGGCATTGCATTTAAGGTAAGCTAAATATCCTTGCTTCGGGTATTACTAGCCTTCTAACCGATTCCGTCTTTCAGTAGTGTGTATTCTCTTTGACAATAAACCTCTTTCTTTCATCTACACTCGTGTTGCTGTTCCTTTCACTCAAATACCTGCTTTGTCTGTCTGTAATCTTCTTTAAGGATACAACAATGACAAAGGATGAAAGAATCAGAGCGGGCAATAAAAGAACAGGTTTTAATGATTGGCATTGCATTTAAGGTAAGCTAAATATCCTTGCTTCGGGTATTACTAGCCTTCTAACCGATTCCGTCTTTCGGTAGTGTGTATTCTCTTTGACAATAAACCTCTTTCTTTCATCTACACCCGTGTTGCTGTTCCTTTCACTCAAATACCTGCTTTGTCTGTCTGTAATCTTCTTTAAGGATACAACAATGACAAAGGATGAAAGAATCAGAGCGGGCAATAAAAGAACAGGTTTTAATGATTGGCATTGCATTTAAGGTAAGCTCAATATCCATGCTTCGGGTATTACTAGCCTTCTAACCGATTCCGTCTTTCGGTAGTGTGTATTCTCTTTGACAATAAACCTCTTTCTTTCATCTACACCCGTGTTGCTGTTCCTTTCACTCAAATACCTGCTTTGTCTGTCTGTAATCTTCTTTAAGGATACAACAATGACAAAGGATGAAAGAATCAGAGCGGGCAATAAAAGAACAGGTTTTAATGATTGGCATTGCATTTAAGGTAAGCTAAATATCCTTGCTTCGGGTATTACTAGCCTTCTAACCGATTCCGTCTTTCGGTAGTGTGTATTCTCTTTGACAATAAACCTCTTTCTTTCATCTACACCCGTGTTGCTGTTCCTTTCACTCAAATACCTGCTTTGTCTGTCTGTAATCTTCTTTAAGGATACAACAATGACAAAGGATGAAAGAATCAGAGCGGGCAATAAAAGAACAGGTTTTAATGATTGGCATTGCATTTAAGGTAAGCTAAATATCCTTGCTTCGGGTATTACTAGCCTTCTAACCGATTCCGTCTTTCAGTAGTGTGTATTCTCTTTGACAATAAACCTCTTTCTTTCATCTACACTCGTGTTGCTGTTCCTTACACTCAAATACCTGCTTTGTCTGTCTGTAATCTTCTTTAAGGATACAACAATGACAAAGGATGAAAGAATCAGAGCGGGCAATAAAAGAACAGGTTTTAATGATTGGCATTGCATTTAAGGTAAGCTAAATATCCTTGCTTCGGGTATTACTAGCCTTCTAACCGATTCCGTCTTTCGGTAGTGTGTATTCTCTTTGACAATAAACATCTTTCGTTCATCTACACCCGTGTTGCTGTTCCTTTCACTCAAATACCTGCTTTGTCTGTCTGTAATCTTCTTTAAGGATACAACAATGACAAAGGATGAAAGAATCAGAGCGGGCAATAAAAGAACAGGTTTTAATGATTGGCATTGCATTTAAGGTAAGCTAACTATCCTTGCTTCGGGTATTACTAGCCTTCTAACCGATTCCGTCTTTCGGTAGTGTGTATTCTCTTTGACAATAAACCTCTTTCTTTCATCTACACCCGTGTTGCTGTTCCTTTCACTCAAATACCTGCTTTGTCTGTCTGTAATCTTCTTTAAGGATACATCAATGACAAAGGATGAAAGAATCAGAGCGGGCAATAAAAGAACAGGTTTTAATGATTGGCATTGCATTTAAGGTAAGCTAAATGTCCTTGCTTCGGGTATTACTAGCCTGCTAACCGATTCCGTCTTTCGGTAGTGTGTATTCTCTTTGACAATAAACCTCTTTCTTTCATCTACACCCGTGTTGCTGTTCCTTTCACTCAAATACCTGCTTTGTCTGTCTGTAATCTTCTTTAAGGATACAACAATGACAAAGGATGAAAGAATCAGAGCGGGCAATAAAAGAACAGGTTTTAATGATTGGCATTGCATTTAAGGTAAGCTAAATGTCCTTGCTTCGGGTATTACTAGCCTTCTAACCGATTCCGTCTTTCGGTAGTGTGTATTCTCTTTGACAATAAACCTCGTTCTTTCATCTACACCCGTGTTGCTGTTCCTTTCACTCAAATACCTGCTTTGTCTGTCTGTAAACTTCTTTAAGGATACAACAATGACAAAGGATGAAAGAATCAGAGCGGGCAATAAAAGAACAGGTTTTAATGATTGGCATTGCATTTAAGGTAAGCTAAATATCCTTGCTTCGGGTATTACTAGCCTTCTAACCGATTCCGTCTTTCGGTAGTGTGTATTCTCTTTGACAATAAACCTCTTTCTTTCATCTACACCCGTGTTGCTGTTCCTTTCACTCAAATACCTGCTTTGTCTGTCTGTAATCTTCTTTAAGGATACAACAATGACAAAGGATGAAAGAATCAGAGCGGGCAATAAAAGAACAGGTTTTAATGATTGGCATTGCATTTAAGGTAAGCTAAATATCCTTGCTTCGGGTATTACTAGCCTTCTAACCGATTCCGTCTTTCGGTAGTGTGTATTCTCTTTGACAATAAACCTCTTTCTTTCATCTACACCCGTGTTGCTGTTCCTTTCACTCAAATACCTGCTTTGTCTGTCTGTAATCTTCTTTAAGGATACAACAATGACAAAGGATGAAAGAATCAGAGCGGGCAATAAAAGAACAGGTTTTAATGATTGGCATTGCATTTAAGGTAAGCTAAATGTCCTTGCTTCGGGTATTACTAGCCTTCTAACCGATTCCGTCTTTCGGTAGTGTGTATTCTCTTTGACAATAAACCTCTTTCTTTCATCTACACCCGTGTTGCTGTTCCTTTCACTCAAATACCTGCTTTGTCTGTCTGTAATCTTCTTTAAGGATACAACAATGACAAAGGATGAAAGAATCAGAGCGGGCAATAAAAGAACAGGTTTTAATGATTGGCATTGCATTTAAGGTAAGCTAAATATCCTTGCTTCGGGTATTACTAGCCTTCTAACCGATTCCGTCTTTCGGTAGTGTGTATTCTCTTTGACAATAAACCTCTTTCTTTCATCTACACTCGTGTTGCTGTTCCTTTCACTCAAATACCTGCTTTGTCTGTCTGTAATCTTCTTTAAGGATACAACAATGACAAAGGATGAAAGAATCAGAGCGGGCAATAAAAGAACAGGTTTTAATGATTGGCATTGCATTTAAGGTAAGCTAAATGTCCTTGCTTCGGGTATTACTAGCCTTCTAACCGATTCCGTCTTTCAGTAGTGTGTATTCTCTTTGACAATAAACCTCTTTCTTTCATCTACACTCGTGTTGCTGTTCCTTTCACTCAAATACCTGCTTTGTCTGTCTGTAATCTTCTTTAAGGATACAACAATGACAAAGGATGAAAGAATCAGAGCGGCCAATAAAAGAACAGGTTTTAATGATTGGCATTGCATTTAAGGTAAGCTAAATGTCCTTGCTTCGGGTATTACTAGCATTCTAACCGATTCCGTCTTTCGGTAGTGTGTATTCTCTTTGACAATAAACCTCTTTCTTTCATCTACACTCGTGTTGCTGTTCCTTTCACTCAAATACCTGCTTTGTCTGTCTGTAATCTTCTTTAAGGATACAACAATGACAAAGGATGAAAGAATCAGAGCGGGCAATAAAAGAACAGGTTTTAATGATTGGCATTGCATTTAAGGTAAGCTAAATGTCCTTGCTTCGGGTATTACTAGCCTGCTAACCGATTCCGTCTTTCGGTAGAGTGTATTCTTTTTGACAATAAACCTCTTTCTTTCATCTACACTCGTGTTGCTGTTCCTTGCACTCAAATACCTGCTTTGTCTGTCTGTAATCTTCTTTAAGGATACAACAATGACAAAGGATGAAAGAATCAGAGCGGGCAATAAAAGAACAGGTTTTAATGATTGGCATTGCATTTAAGGTAAGCTAAATATCCTTGCTTCGGGTATTACTAGCCTTCTAACCGATTCCGTCTTTCGATAGTGTGTATTCTCTTTGACAATAAACCTCTTTCTTTCATCTACACCCGTGTTGCTGTTCCTTTCACTCAAATACCTGCTTTGTCTGTCTGTAATCTTCTTTAAGGATACAACAATGACAAAGGATGAAAGAATCAGAGCGGGCAATAAAAGAACAGGTTTTAATGATTGGCATTGCATTTAAGGTAAGCTAAATGTCCTTGCTTCGGGTATTACTAGCCTTCTAACCGATTCCGTCTTTCGGTAGTGTGTATTCTCTTTGACAATAAACCTCTTTCTTTCATCTACACCCGTGTTGCTGTTCCTTTCACTCAAATACCTGCTTTGTCTGTCTGTAATCTTCTTTAAGGATACAACAATGACAAAGGATGAAAGAATCAGAGCGGGCAATAAAAGAACAGGTTTTAATGATTGGCATTGCATTTAAGGTAAGCTAAATATCCTTGCTTCGGGTATTACTAGCCTTCTAACCGATTCCGTCTTTCGGTAGTGTGTATTCTCTTTGACAATAAACCTCTTTCTTTCATCTACACCCGTGTTGCTGTTCCTTTCACTCAAATACCTGCTTTGTCTGTCTGTAATCTTCTTTAAGTATACAACAATGACAAAGGATGAAAGAATCAGAGCGGGCAATAAAAGAACAGGTTTTAATGATTGGCATTGAATTTAAGGTAAGCTAAATATCCTTGCTTCGGGTATTACTAGCCTTCTAACCGATTCCGTCTTTCGGTAGTGTGTATTCTCTTTGACAATAAACCTCTTTCTTTCATCTACACCCGTGTTGCTGTTCCTTTCACTCAGATACCTGCTTTGTCTGTCTGTAATCTTCTTTAAGGATACAACAATGACAAAGGATGAAAGAATCAGAGCGGGCAATAAAAGAACAGGTTTTAATGATTGGCATTGCATTTAAGGTAAGCTAAATGTCCTTGCTTCGGGTATTACTAGCCTTCTGACCGATTCCGTCTTTCGGTAGTGTGTATTCTCTTTGACAATAAACCTCTTTCTTTCATCTACACCCGTGTTGCTGTTCCTTTCACTCAAATACCTGCTTTGTCTGTCTGTAATCTTCTTTAAGGATACAACAATGACAAAGGATGAAAGAATCAGAGCGGGCAATAAAAGAACAGGTTTTAATGATTGGCATTGCATTTAAGGTAAGCTAAATATCCTTGCTTCGGGTATTACTAGCCTTCTAACCGATTCCGTCTTTCGGTAGTGTGTATTCTCTTTGACAATAAACCTCTTTCTTTCATCTACACTCGTGTTGCTGTTCCTTTCACTCAAATACCTGCTTTGTCTGTCTGTAATCTTCTTTAAGGATACAACAATGACAAAGGATGAAAGAATCAGAGCGGGCAATAAAAGAACAGGTTTTAATGATTGGCATTGCATTTAAGGTAAGCTAAATGTCCTTGCTTCGGGTATTACTAGCCTTCTAACCGATTCCGTCTTTCAGTAGTGTGTATTCTCTTTGACAATAAACCTCTTTCTTTCATCTACACTCGTGTTGCTGTTCCTTTCACTCAAATACCTGCTTTGTCTGTCTGTAATCTTCTTTAAGGATACAACAATGACAAAGGATGAAAGAATCAGAGCGGGCAATAAAAGAACAGGTTTTAATGATTGGCATTGCATTTAAGGTAAGCTAAATGTCCTTGCTTCGGGTATTACTAGCCTTCTAACCGATTCCGTCTTTCGGTAGTGTGTATTCTCTTTGACAATAAACCTCTTTCTTTCATCTACACTCGTGTTGCTGTTCCTTTCACTCAAATACCTGCTTTGTCTGTCTGTAATCTTCTTTAAGGATACAACAATGACAAAGGATGAAAGAATCAGAACGGGCAATAAAAGAACTGGTTTTAATGATTGGCATTGCATTTAAGGTAAGCTAAATGTCCTTGCTTCGGGTATTACTAGCCTGCTAACCGATTCCGTCTTTCGGTAGAGTGTATTCTTTTTGACAATAAACCTCTTTCTTTCATCTACACTCGTGTTGCTGTTCCTTACACTCAAATACCTGCTTTGTCTGTCTGTAATCTTCTTTAAGGATACAACAATGACAAAGGATGAAAGAATCAGAGCGGGCAATAAAAGAACAGGTTTTAATGATTGGCATTGCATTAAAGTAAGCTAAATATCCTTGCTTCGGGTATTACTAGCCTTCTAACCGATTCCGTCTTTCGATAGTGTGTATTCTCTTTGACAATAAACCTCTTTCTTTCATCTACACCCGTGTTGCTGTTCCTTTCACTCAAATACCTGCTTTGTCTGTCTGTAATCTTCTTTAAGGATACAACAATGACAAAGGATGAAAGAATCAGAGCGGGCAATAAAAGAACAGGTTTTAATGATTGGCATTGCATTTAAGGTAAGCTAAATGTCCTTGCTTCGGGTATTACTAGCCTTCTAACCGATTCCGTCTTTCGGTAGTGTGTATTCTCTTTGACAATAAACCTCTTTCTTTCATCTACACCCGTGTTGCTGTTCCTTTCACTCAAATACCTGCTTTGTCTGTCTGTAATCTTCTTTAAGGATACAACAATGACAAAGGATGAAAGAATCAGAGCGGGCAATAAAAGAACAGGTTTTAATGATTGGCATTGCATTTAAGGTAAGCTAAATGTCCTTGCTTCGGGTATTACTAGCCTTCTAACCGATTCCGTCTTTCGGTAGTGTGTATTCTCTTTGACAATAAACCTCTTTCTTTCATCTACACTCATGTTGCTGTTCCTTTCACTCAAATACCTGCTTTGTCTGTCTGTAATCTTCTTTAAGGATACAACAATGACAAAGGATGAAAGAATCAGAGCGGGCAATAAAAGAACAGGTTTTAATGATTGGCATTGCATTTAAGGTAAGCTAAATGTCCTTGCTTCGGGTATTACTAGCCTTCTAACCGATTCCGTCTTTCAGTAGTGTTTATTCTCTTTGACAATAAACCTCTTTCTTTCATCTACACTCGTGTTGCTGTTCCTTTCACTCAAATACCTGCTTTGTCTGTCTGTAATCTTCTTTAAGGATACAACAATGACAAAGGATGAAAGAATCAGAGCGGGCAATAAAAGAACAGGTTTTAATGATTGGCATTGCATTTAAGGTAAGCTAAATGTCCTTGCTTCGGGTATTACTAGCCTTCTAACCGATTCCGTCTTTCGGTAGTGTGTATTCTCTTTGACAATAAACCTCTTTCTTTCATCTACACTCATGTTGCTGTTCCTTTCACTCAAATACCTGCTTTGTCTGTCTGTAATCTTCTTTAAGGATACAACAATGACAAAGGATGAAAGAATCAGAGCGGGCAATAAAAGAACAGGTTTTAATGATTGGCATTGCATTTAAGGTAAGCTAAATGTCCTTGCTTCGGGTATTACTAGCCTTCTAACCGATTCCGTCTTTCGGTAGTGTGTATTCTCTTTGACAATAAACCTCTTTCTTTCATCTACACTCATGTTGCTGTTCCTTTCACTCAAATACCTGCTTTGTCTGTCTGTAATCTTCTTTAAGGATACAACAATGACAAAGGATGAAAGAATCAGAGCGGGCAATAAAAGAACAGGTTTTAATGATTGGCATTGCATTTAAGGTAAGCTAAATGTCCTTGCTTCGGGTATTACTAGCCTTCTAACCGATTCCGTCTTTCGGTAGTGTGTATTCTCTTTGACAATAAACCTCTTTCTTTCATCTACACTCATGTTGCTGTTCCTTTCACTCAAATACCTGCTTTGTCTGTCTGTAATCTTCTTTAAGGATACAACAATGACAAAGGATGAAAGAATCAGAGCGGGCAATAAAAGAACAGGTTTTAATGATTGGCATTGCATTTAAGGTAAGCTAAATGTCCTTGCTTCGGGTATTACTAGCCTTCTAACCGATTCCGTCTTTCAGTAGTGTGTATTCTCTTTGACAATAAACCTCTTTCTTTCATCTACACTCGTGTTGCTGTTCCTTTCACTCAAATACCTGCTTTGTCTGTCTGTAATCTTCTTTAAGGATACAACAATGACAAAGGATGAAAGAATCAGAGCGGGCAATAAAAGAACAGGTTTTAATGATTGGCATTGCATTTAAGGTAAGCTAAATGTCCTTGCTTCGGGTATTACTAGCCTTCTAACCGATTCCGTCTTTCGGTAGTGTGTATTCTCTTTGACAATAAACCTCTTTCTTTCATCTACACCCGTGTTGCTGTTCCTTTCACTCAAATACCTGCTTTGTCTGTCTGTAATCTTCTTTAAGGATACAACAATGACAAAGGATGAAAGAATCAGAGCGGGCAATAAAAGAACAGGTTTTAATGATTGGCATTGCATTTAAGGTAAGCTAAATGTCCTTGCTTCGGGTATTACTAGCCTTCTAACCGATTCCGTCTTTCGGTAGTGTGTATTCTCTTTGACAATAAACCTCTTTCTTTCATCTACACCCGTGTTGCTGTTCCTTTCACTCAAATACCTGCTTTGTCTGTCTGTAATCTTCTTTAAGGATACAACAATGACAAAGGATGAAAGAATCAGAGCGGGCAATAAAAGAACAGGTGTTAATGATTGGCATTGCATTTAAGGTAAGCTAAATGTCCTTGCTTCGGGTATTACTAGCCTTCTAACCGATTCCGTCTTTCGGTAGTGTGTATTCTCTTTGACAATAAACCTCTTTCTTTCATCTACACTCGTGTTGCTGTTCCTTTCACTCAAATACCTGCTTTGTCTGTCTGTAATCTTCTTTAAGGATACAACAATGACAAAGGATGAAAGAATCAGAGCGGGCAATAAAAGAACAGGTTTTAATGATTGGCATTGCATTTAAGGTAAGCTAAATGTCCTTGCTTCGGGTATTACTAGCCTTCTAACCGATTCCGTCTTTCGGTAGTGTGTATTCTCTTTGACAATAAACCTCTTTCTTTCATCTACACCCGTGTTGCTGTTCCTTTCACTCAAATACCTGCTTTGTCTGTCTGTAATCTTCTTTAAGGATACAACAATGACAAAGGATGAAAGAATCAGAGCGGGCAATAAAAGAACAGGTTTTAATGATTGGCATTGCATTTAAGGTAAGCTAAATATCCTTGCTTCGGGTATTACTAGCCTTCTAACCGATTCCGTCTTTCGGTAGTGTGTATTCTCTTTGACAATAAACCTCTTTCTTTCATCTACACCCGTGTTGCTGTTCCTTTCACTCAAATACCTGCTTTGTCTGTCTGTAATCTTCTTTAAGGATACAACAATGACAAAGGATGAAAGAATCAGAGCGGGCAATAAAAGAACAGGTTTTAATGATTGGCATTGCATTTAAGGTAAGCTAAATGTCCTTGCTTCGGGTATTACTAGCCTTCTAACCGATTCCGTCTTTCGGTAGTGTGTATTCTCTTTGACAATAAACCTCTTTCTTTCATCTACACCCGTGTTGCTGTTCCTTTCACTCAAATACCTGCTTTGTCTGTCTGTAATCTTCTTTAAGGATACAACAATGACAAAGGATGAAAGAATCAGAGCGGGCAATAAAAGAACAGGTTTTAATGATTGGCATTGCATTTAAGGTAAGGTAAATATCCTTGCTTCAGGAATTACTAGCCTGCCACCAAATTCCCTGTATTTTAGTAGTGTGTATTCTCTTTGACAATAAACCTCTCTTTCATCTACGCGCGTGTTGTTCCTTTCACTCAAATACCTGCTTTGTCTGTTTGGAACCTCTTTAAAGGATACAACACTAACTATTCGCATTAAAGAAACATCCAACATCAGATTCCTTTGGCAATTCCTGAAGAAGTATCTGAAATGGCAAAGTCTTTTTCATTTATCAAACCCAGCCAAATTTGAAAAGTCCACTTGTAGAGGTGAGTTGACAGGTTCCATAATTCAGCCAATAGAAAGTTTACACTATATACATAAAATAAGGAAAAATATCTTCATAATTGTTAATTTTTGACAAAAATATTTTAGAGATTAATTCGATATATGATAAATAAAAAATATGATTTTAAGGCTTGCTATATTTATGTGCAAAAGTGTCCAATATCAGGGATTAAGAATGTGTAAATATAAAAGTGGACACTGAGGTCAACACCAAGAAGTGACAGTCTGTTTCATATTTGAACACAATCATAAGGTCTGAAAAATGTATTCAAGCATAAAACAGATTGTTGATGTCAATATTCACTCTCTCTCTCTCTCTCTCTCTCTCTCTCTCTCTCTCTCTCTCTATGTATATATATATTATTTATACATTTTTATAGACAAAATATTTAAGTAAATGCTCTATTTATAATAAATGAGCAGATATGAGCATTCGACGAAAATCATAGGAAATTTATAGTTTAAAAGCAGTAATTCGACTTTGCTAGCCAGACGCTTCCTCTGTAGCTAAATGGCATAGCACGTCAGGCTATGTGATGGTTCCTTGCCTAATCAAGTTCCGTTATTATTACTTTATATCCTGAAACAAAGCCGTAAATATGAAATTGTGGTTCTACAGGGAAACAGTCATCTTTAATAAAAAGCATCACTAAATGTTGTGTAATGGCTAAAAAGCTGCAGAGAATGCATAATGATTTCGATTCTCACTGTGTACCACATATCTGTGACCTTGTGCCCAACCAAAGCTAAGCATGGTAACTAGCAAAATCAAACGAATTGGCTGCGGTGGTGTTTATTTATGAAGACTGCTGGTAAGAACTCGTTTGTAGTATAAAAGTCACAAAATATACAGCTGTGGGAATGACTCTAAACACACAAAGACAATGTTTGAATAAATCTTTGAAAAACTTTGTTGGCTTCTGTCTCAAGAATGATGAAAAATGAAGCTGATGACCGTATTGTGTGGCATGCGAGTATTTTAGACAAAAGAATGTTAATTAACGCTGACAAAAAACAAATAAAGTAGCAGAAGTATATCTGGGCGACTTCTTTTTCTTTCTGTAATGTCCTTTCAGGACCTGGGTTGTCATGGATCTCCACAACTTCACATCCTTTGTAAGTAAAGTTTCTTCTTTTAATATTCCTCCTAGACCATTTCTGCCATTAAAAAAATCACAAAACAAAAAGAATATTGTCGACAAAAGACGAAATCTGGTATCCGCTAATATGGTGCTACTATAATGTGAGGTCTACCTCAATATGTTGTGCCCCTCCCTTCACGTGACTATCAGTTCAGTTGAGGTCTAACATGAATATTTATAGCTGTCTCACATTTTCTACACACGTGAAACGGGAGGTAGCACCGCTAATATCATGTACACGGACAAAAGTTAGATTTACATGTTACTGAGTTTAATCCAACGTATCTAGAAAGAGGTTTGATGGTGCTTTTATAAGCGTAGCTTAGATGTGGCACAAGGTCGAAAGTATGGGGCACGCCTTGAGGATTGAACTCATTATTAAAGACTGCGCATCTCCGGCGCATTTATGACGGTGATACTGCATTTTCGGTCTGGCTCCAGTAATCATTAATTTAGTGGATAGTGTGATCAAATGCATCTTATTAAAAACATGATATGTATACGTGTAATAAAGTGTTTCGCGGTGAGAAAACTAATCGGCACACACATAGAATTACGACAGCTTCTTTTATCGTCCGTCTTTATACTCGTGAGTGGTGACAAGAACCACACCCACTCAAAAAGTGTAGAGTGAAGCACTTGCCACTCAAGAAGCAAAAACACGAGCTTTAATATTCATTGAATTAAGTAAAATAAAATTCCCACATATTATTATTATTATTATTATTATTATTATTATTTTACTTTCGCTTTTTCACGAAGGAATAAACTGACTCAAAAAAACCTTGTTCACATGTCTACATTTGCTAACTTCCGGTCCTTTTTTTTTGAGACAGCGTTATAATTCGGAATTTTTCTAACAAGCGAAATCTGAAAGATTTAGAGCCTACCTTTCGAGCTTTATAATCTTCCACTCGAAGATAATGGTTTTTATTTTTCTATCCCCATATGTATTTTGACAGTGTTGTGCTATTTTCGTATTGTTTATTACGGAAATAGGTTTTATAATTGTTAAACATTTTTTTCCCAAGAATATTCGGCCGGTCCTGAATAAATCTTATTGGGTTCACTGGCAGCATTTACGGTAGCTTTGTGTATTACATTTTTGTGTAGACAGGCGCCCCTAGCGAGACAATCCTATTTGGGCCGGCAGTTAGAAGTGCGGGGTACTGATGTTACACAACACTTTATAATTACGGTTCTAATTAACTACATAATATTTTCCATGCAGTTAAAACTCTGTTTGACTGAACTCTTCTCCTTCTTCTCCTTCTATTTGACATGTCCGTTCAGGACATGGGCGATCATGGCTCTCCACAACTTCTTATCCTTTGCAGCTCTTTAGTAAGGTTTATTTTATCGTTGTCTCTGCCAGTCTCTATTCTGAAATTCATTTATACAAGCACGTTAGGCAAGTCCCTCGCTGATTTCCCCCGTTTCCTCTTTCAGTATGTCCTGTGAGTCTCAGATTCTCCAAGCCCTTTATTCTCATTATGTGCCCTAGAAATTTCAACCGTCTATTTCTGATATAAGTATATGCGACAATTTTTGTTTCCATTTTCACTAAGTCTTTGCTGTTGTTCAGTCCATATTATTCTCATCTTCCTTCTGTAGGATGATATTTCTATTCCCTCAAGTTTCTTCTTCATCTGTCACGATATTGTTCACCTCTCTCTGCTGTAGAGAAGCGGTGATATTACATAACTTTTTAATTCTCTTTTCTTTGTTTCTAACGAAATTGTCATGTTTCTTAATATTTTACTTAGCTTTTGGAAGGCATTTTCGCTATTCCAATACGCCTTCGGATTTCGATATCATATTATCTAATCTCTGCTAAAACATTTCGCAGTTATTTCAATTTCTATATTTGCTTGATTTCGAAATTTCCAGTTCGTTGTTCGCATTTTGGGCTGTTCCGTTTGCTCACAAGTATACATCCTGTCTTCAAATTGATAGTTAGTCTTTTCTTCCCTCTTTCTTTTAATATTTTCTGAACCAGGTTGTATTTCTTCCTTTTCTTCGCTTTCAGGAAGTATTTTTCTTTCTCTTTTATAACGGATATCTTGAAATGGTATCGACTACTTTTTAGTTCCCTTATATAATCCGTTTTTGAAGAATGGAAAATTGCGCTGTCACTAGAGTTTACTGATCTGAGCACTTTTAAAAAAATTCTTCCACTCAATACAAGGCCTGAGGGCCTTTCAAGCTGGTGGTCCAGACACCGAGATAAGGGACGTCACTGAAAATAACTTCCGTTCAAGCGCGAAACACGATTCTTTAAAGAAATTGATCATCTTTTTCCTTATGGCATCGGCTGACCTCCCTTTTTATCTGTAAGAAGAAGACCATCAATTCTATAAATACTTACACCGTTTTGAACTATAATATTACTTAATCTGGCTAACAAGTAAATCCCCATCAATTCGCACAGCCTCTCTTCATTCAGATTTCCCACAGCAATGCCAAAGAATCCCGAAGTTTCTTACTTTACACGTACCTTCTTACTGGGATATATCGGTTAGAGACTATGTTATAGAACTATGGTTTATTTATCAGATATGTCGGTGTATTCTCGTGCCATATTCAAAGCTTTCTCCAGTCTCGTCTCGGGGAAACTGACTCCGTGATCTATAGGGAATTTTTGCTACGGGCTCGGATACCCCACTTTAAAACTCGGCCATGTGCCACATCTTGCTGCGTGGGGCAGCGGGTAAATAATTATATATCTATAATATTATCTACTACTAATACTTAATATATTATACTAATACTTAATATATTATACTTATATTTAATACTAATACTTCAAATAATTCACTAAACGTAAATGTCTAGGGGAGTGCCTTGATCGCAAGGTGATCCACAGTAAATTTGTGCCCACGGGCTTTTATAACATTTACAACATTTCACCATTATGGCAGAACTTCTATTATCACAGTGTGGGTGTTGGGGGGGATGTCTACTAGCAAAAGTGATGGAAAGAAAAAGGAAAAGAATCTAAATGAAATTAGCTAGATTTAAAAAAAAAAAATCCCAGCCCCCTTCGTTCATACGCATGCGCATAGTTGCACCAACAAATGCAGTCTGATAAAGTTCTAAAGGATGAAACACGTCACAAGAAAACTTTTTCCAATTTTCATACAATATTGTTCTTGATATATAAAAAATATATATCCTTATGTCATTCATATATATATATATATATATATATATATATATATATATATATATATATATATATATATATATTGCTGTTTTTTACAGATATCATCAGAGGTAATTAATGAAAATACATTAAAATGGCAGATCTATCAGACTTTAGAAGCGCTCAAATCGTTGGTGCTCGTATGGCAGGTGCTGGTGTAACGAAAACCGCTGAATTATTTAGTGTAAAAGCATTTGAGAAAGAAGGAATAAATCTCAGTGAAGCAAAACTCTGGAAGAAACCGAAAGCTGTCTGAGAGGGACTGTCGGACTCTTACGCGAAGGATCCCAAGAATACAGCTCCGAAAATACAGCAAAGATCTCGAGAACTCAGTTTCCTCAAAAACTGCAAGAAGGGAGCTGCGCAAAGCTGGATTTCACGAGAGGACTGCAATCAGAAAACCACTCCTTTCAGAAAGCAATATTGCAAAATGTTTAATGTGGAGTAGAAACCTACAGAACTGGTCCCTGGTCGAGTATACGTGTGGAGACAGGCTAAAGAATCATTTGATCCAGACTGTATTCTTCCAACTGTTAAACATAGAGGAGATTCTGTTGATCATTTTACTATATCTTGGAAATCTGCCAGGCCAATGGCAGGATCAAAAGTCAAGAATATTTAAAAATTTTATCAGATCAAATTCCTCCTATGGTCGCGGAACTGTTT
>OZ038490.1:15688776-15726276 GCA_964036315.1 Acanthosepion esculentum | reverse complement strand
CCCATGCTTTATCCTTTTTTAAAAGTTCGTTGAGAGGTCCTCTCAAATTCTGCATGTTCTTAATGAAACCTTGGTAGAAGTTAGCAAGGCCGAGGAAGCTTTGTAACGATTGAACGTTAACTGGGACTGGCATGTTTCTGATTGCATTGGCTCTTTCTGCATCCGGCCGACGGCCGTCTCTATTTATAATGTGACCTAGATATTTGATCTCTGGTAAGAAAAAATCACACTTTGCTTCCTTAACCTTAAGCCCGTATTCTTGTAACTTCTTGAATACGTTTATTATATGGTTCCGGTGCTCTGCCGACGTTTTACTGGTCACCAGTATATCATTCAAATAGGCTGTTGCGTAGTCAAGGACGCGCTGCATGGCGTCCATGACCTGCTGAAAGATTGCAGGCGCAACATTGACCCCAAAAGCCAGTCTGTTATATTTGTACAGAACTTTATGGGTGTTTATGCAGAGCAATTTAGAACTCTCTTCATCCACCTCTATATGAAAGTATGCGTCTGAGAGGTCTATTTTGGAAAATATTTTTCCGCCATTCAATTTGTTGAAGATTTCTTCAGGGCTTGGGAGGGGATGATGATGATTCTGCAAAGCATCGTTTAGCCCTGTGGAAAAATCTGCGCATACTCGTATTTGGTTGGACTTTTTTTTACATAGACCGTAGGTGCTGCCCATTCGCTAAAATCTGTTTTTGATAGAATACCCGCCTGTTCGAGTCTATCTAATTCTTTGTTGATCTGCTCTAGAGCAGCGAAAGGGACATTCCGTTTCTTTTTGAAAACTGGTCTTGCACCATCCTTCACCTTGAAGTTAGCTTTAAATTTAGAACATTTCCCAAGGCCGCCAGAAAAAACCTGGGGCAATTGTTGTTTGAGTTCCTTTTTGAGATTTGTACTTTTTATTTTTCGGCAAAAAGTGCTCATTGGGCAATCCCATAGATTGAATTTTTCTATCCAATCTGTTCCGAATAGGTTATCTGAATTTTTTAGTACGTAGGCTTTCAGCTTTTTGGTAACTCCATTTAGTGTTACTGTAAGGATCACCTGGCCTAAGATGTTAATATTATCGTCAGTTACGGATTTTGCTGTTTTATCCGTCTTTTAATAGGGTCGGCTTGTTTAACTTTCGCCAAGTACGCCAGTTGATAATCGAGAGGTCAGAACCCGAATCAAGCTGGAATTTTATAGAGTTATTGAAAATATCAACAGTCACATATTTTCTTAAATTCCTATCGACTATGTTGTCTGTTTACAGCCGGTCATAATGACCGGTAATTTCAATTTCCCTACCACCAGACAGTTGGGGATGGAGCGGAAGGCCTGTTCATCGAGTCGAATATCAAAGCTCCACCCTCCCGTTCAGGCTATCGCAGGAAGCTCCCAGTATTTCGCCGTACTGGGACAAGTAGGCCGCGAGATGTTCCCCGATAACCTGAGGAGGGACCTCATATATTGCTACGATAGTCCTTCTGCGGCCTTCATATTCCTTGCGTATTATCAGGTCTTTAGTAATGAGGTCTCGGCTCGAAGCCGCTACGCAATCTTCCGCAGTGGGTAACAATACGTCCCACATGAAAAACTTTTGTCCCTTAACAACTCTAAGGGGTTTAAACCCCAAGGACTACAGTGATTTTATCACCGTGCTTTTCATCGCCCGACAAATTTTGCGCGTACGCTTGTCGATGACGAAAACTGACACAATTCTTTTTTCAATTTTTCTCAGTCCTTGGGCTTCTACTAAGAGTCCACCTTCTACTACAAGGTGTGCGTAACTCCTAGCCCGCTCCAAGAATTTCGCCACATTGATTATACAACTCGGTGGGGGGACTTCGAACAAGAGGGCGATTCCCCAGCCTCTGAATTTTTACTATTCATGACATTAAGTGAGGCACTATTGGCCTCCATTTTACTTTCGTTTTGCTTTTATTGGTCTCGTTATTTTCAGAACTTTGGCCATTATTGGCTTCCGTATTTCTAGAAACTTGGCCATTTTTGGCCTCCATAGAACTTTGGCCATTATTGGCCTCGGTAGTTTCAGAACTATGGCCATTATTGACCTCCATATTTTTAGAAGCTTGGCCATTATTGGCCTTAGTAGATTTTGGGGGGTATTTTTTACGTCTATAGACATGGCTGGTAAGACAGGATATTCATCCATATCGTCTTTGTCAGGGTTTTTTTCTTGATAGCAAATAAATGCTTTTTAACTGGCCGTTTTAGGCCAGAAATAATTATTTTTTTCTTTTTAATAAGAAAAGACGATGAACTTTTTTCGTTTCCATTTTTAAAAAGCAATACAAAGGGAATTGGAGGGGAGGGAATGGGGGCAATGGAGAAGGGGAGGTGTGATAAAAATAAATAAATTCCGCCTATAGACGGTGTGTGCGAGGGGGAAAATAAATAAAATAAAACTGGTTAAAGAAATAGGAAAAAAAACGCCCGAAATCGAGGCAGGAAATAAATTCACAAATAAAAAGGTTTTACAATTGAATACAAATGACAAAGAACAAACAATAAATCATGGTTTACGTAAAAGCAAGACAAAAAAATTACAGACTAATAAATAAATGACAAATTTCGCCTAAAGGCGAAAAATAAATATATTTAAAACACTAAAAACGAAACAAACAATAAAACGCTAGACAAAGAAAAAAATGTAAACGAAAAAAATACGAAACTTTCAAAAATAGCCGGAGCTATTTACAAAACAAAAATGGCTGACGTTAAGAATTTAACGAGTTACACAAAATAAACAAAGGAAAAGAAATGCACAATTTAGACAATAACAAGGGATAATACAAAGATTAGAACAATATTTGGCACGGTGAAAAATTTAAAAGCAGTAAACAAGAAAAACTAACGGCTATTAATAGAATTTTAAAAAAATAACGAGATATTAATCGTTAGTCACAAACGTAAAACACGGACAGTAGTTACAACAATACAGAGAACGAAGATAAATTAAAATAGAAAATTTAAAAGAGAAAATAAGGAGAAAGAAAACTCAAAAAGGAAAAACTGGAATAAAAGAGAAAGAGCAAAAAAATTAAGGAGGTAAAAACAAAATTAAAAAATAGGAGGGGGGTAAAAAAATGAAAAGAAAAATCTAAAACTTCTTTTTTTTCAAAACAGTCGTAAAAGCAGTAAATAATAAAAAAAGAACTCAACCAAAGTTAATGTTCAGTAACAGTTCCAAAAACAGACGGGCAGCAAAGTAGGAATCAAAAAACGAGGTTCAAAAACACACAAGGGTAATTATCCAAAACCCTGTCAAGCAGCAGTCTGAAAAATGTAACAATTAAAGTCAAACCATTACTGATGCTTCGATATTTAACAACCCCCCCCCACACACACACACACGGATCGAATATGGCACAAGGTCGGTTTAACGTGGGCTTACCGAGCCCGTAGGCTCGGCCAAAAATATGCCCATTTACAACCCGTATACACGAGTTTAGGGACTGTCTACCTCCCCGGACGAAACTTTGCCCTGCGGCAAATCCTCGTCCGAGTTCCTCTCTGCCAAACAGAGAGTTCGACAGCAGAGCACCATTACTGGTGCGACTCCCATGATACTACCATTCACATAATAATATAGTACTGGGAGAGTCCATGATGTAGGAAAGTATCGGTCTCACAACAGAAAGTGGGACTGGTAAAAAGGAAGAAGCAAAAATAAGAGGGAGTGTAAATAATTGTAGAAAGAAAGAAAAGACAAAACAAATAAAATAATGTAGTTCGGTGCAAAAGAAAGAAAGAAAGAAAGAAAGAAAGAAAGAAAGAAGGAAAGAAACAAACGAAGAAAGAAAGAAAGAGAGAGAGACTGGTAGAAAGTATGAAGCGAAAATAAGCGGGAGTGAAAATAATTGTAGAAAGAAAAAAAGACAAAAATTAAAAAATGTAGTTCGAGGGAAAAGAAAGAAAGAAAGAAAGAAAGAAAGAAAGAAAGAAAGAAAGAAAGAAAGAGGGATTAGAAAATAGTGAGTTAGTTTGTGAGGAGCCATGACAGTTGGAAAAAGAAACAAGCATCGGCCTAATACAATCTTTCATGGTGGAAATAAGATTAGCCGCATTGAACTAATATACTTTTCGCTGTTGCCATCAACTTTTACCAATTTTCTTCTACCATAGCTTTTGTTGCAACCGCGCACCATTAGGTGTGATCCTGGTGGAAATTTGGTTGACGTCAAGAGACAAATTAGACACTGGTTTGGATAAAAGATCAAAGATTTATTTTCATTTACAAGCTATGAAAACGTCACTGGTAAATAGTATAGTATAGCGTTCGAATGTACGGTGTACGATGTGTGAAATGATAGCATAAAAAGGGTATGCTTAAACCGGCTGACTGCTTGTTGGCTATCGGTTTGGACTTGTCGCGTCGATAATGGAGTTCGTTCTCTTTCTGTGTTGACTAATGTCTTGACGGGAAGTCAGCCGTGTTCTCGTGTAGCGTATGTGTGTGAAGTCTCTCTCTCTCTTTCTTCTCTATGGTATCTCTCTTCTCTCTCTCTCTCTCTGTTCTATGCTCTATATTCTCTCTGCCTTGTCTGGCTTCTCTTAAAGCATATAAAAGGGAAACGCAGGGACGTAGTTGTAAACATCTGTGGCAAGAGAGAGTCGCGTCGATAATGGATAGCACTCTGGTATAATAATGCTTTTTTATTTGTTTTGAGTAGAGTGTGGCGTGTGTGTGACTCAGTTAAACAAAAATTGATGTATCGTTAGAGATAAGGTTTTCTAATAACTATAAATTTAGCTTTAATTTGTTATCTCTATGTGAAAATTGTATTTTTTTTTGTCCACTAGCCAATTTTCTCGTCTTTGTGAAGTAGCTTATATTGTTTTTTTTTCTCCCACTAGTCTTATTACCTATTAGAATGTAACTTTATTTTGCATTCATCACTAAAATTACTTTTTGCCACTTTCCGGCATCCCATGTTAGATGTTCTTTTGACCATTTCAATCTTCAATTCCGATGTTTTTTTGGTTAATTATTTCTTTTTCTGCTATACGCCCGTTGAAGCTGGGTTTTTTTTCGTAATACCATGCCTGTATGAATTGAAACCTCATTGTTAAGTCTGCATTCACCCCTCACTTGCCTGGCTGTTAATTTAGGATTACCTAACAAGACTCTCGCAATTTTTCTTTCATCTCTGTTGTTTAACTTTTGTCGTCTTCCGGTTTTCTTCACACTTAAAACACTTCCGGTAGTAGCAAACGGCGGTTTGTATGGTTTGAACACTGTTTCTAGGAAATTCCAAGCCGCTTGTCGAGTCATATTCCCGTTCACAGTCACAACCTTCATCTTTGTTTCAGCAGAAAAATTAGCCATGATTTTAGTGTTAAAAAGTAAGCTTAAATTCAACTCCAATGACTTGCCAAGGAATCTTGCACATGCTAATGAGATGAAACGATTCCTACTCAGAAATTTGCATATGACTTTATCATCTCAGATCTTTTACTAATCCAATAGTTTTACATACCCCCTTTTTCAGCTCCAAGTTACTTAAAGCCGTGTATCTTCTGTTACACAGTTCCTACGGAAATGCAACACCTTATTTTCCAACCTTCAGGATCCGGAACATAGATAAAAGCATACTGCTAAAAAATTAATTTAAATTATTTTTTAAAATCAATTCAATTTTTTTAAATCATTTCAATTTCACCGCAAACAAGGCAATAAAGCCACAAGGTGCACGGGGTTACTGAGTGTTAGAGAATATGAGAAAAAAAACATTATCAAGGAGAGAGAACAATAAAACAACAGGAAATAAAGAAAAGAGCAGATAAATTTAAATTTTCGAAGATCAGAATTGACTGGGAAGCAAGAACCTGAAAGACTGTCTTATAAGCGTAAAGTGCGATAGAAGAAACAGTTAGAATAGAACTTACGGTAACATCTAGCCAATTCAATTGTAAAATGATGGGACCTTTCCGCCAAACTAGTACTGCGCTGAAATTCATAAAGTCCAGATACCAAAGAGGAAAGTGATATTTATTCTGTACAAATTACAGAAATGTGGCACAAGCCCGAAAAGGGGGGGAGATTGGGGGAGAGGACGGCCTTCTTCTGTCTTAACCATAACTTAGCTAGCCGCAAACACTGACCCAATCGTACGATCAATATTCCTTCCACCAAAACAACACATTCATACGTACCTTTCTTACTGCAACCACCATAATACCTCATGTCTCTATGAAACTACTAACTAGTCCCCGTATTTACAATGCCAAATCAGAACAATTACCATGAAATTATTTATAGAACAGATACAGGGAAGCTACACTATGGCGCTTGGGAAAGTGACAATAGCTGAGATGCCAGCTCAGAACCAATAACATTGCAGATTATACTTGGATTTTATCAAGAATCTCTAAATATATAGCAGGAGCACTAGACCAGATGTGGCAGCAATATTCAAAGTTAGGACGAATGGTAGGCTTATAAATAATTAAGATAGATACTGTCGAAAAAAATTAATAAAATATTGGTGTATAATAATTTTATGTAAAACTTTTAACCAAAGCTTTGCGCGCTAGTATATACCATCACTCGGTTAGTAAACATTTTATTACTAATGAGTAGTTATTGTAGTTACTTCTGTTCACTGTTACACACATTCGAATACTTCGGGATATACGAAATTTATCTGTCGCTCATCATCGAGCTTACCATACCAATCAGGCCCCAAAACTAATTCATCCACGCATTCCCTTTTGTTGTCGACTTCCCGTGAGATGTTATGGACATACGAGATTTGAATAACAGTGAAGCCGATGGTCAGGACGAAAGGTTTATGCCACCTGTCGCCTAGCAACAACCGTCCGATTAAATGTCACAAAGAGACAGACAGTTATCGGCGAACCTCGGTATTGATGAAATGCAAATACTCTGTGAGTATCGAATGTAGAGGTCGTGAAATTTATTACTTCCAGAAGGATGTAATGAAAAGTTCTCGACCTGATCCATTTCCAAAAATCTAGTCAAATAAGCAAATATATATATACCATATTTTTTAATTTTTTTTTTTTTTATATTCTTGTTTAGTCTTTTTTTAGGGCCGAAAAAGAATCCAGTACTCTTTCTTAAAGTTATTTTTGGTGGAAGCAAAAAAAATTATGAAAAAAAAAGAAAAAGAAAACGAATGAAAAAAGATGGATAAATACGCACCTCTTTTCCCATCTTTTTTCCTTCTTTTTTCTTTTTCTTTCTTTTTTCCTTCTTTCTTTTTTACTTTCTTTTGTCTTTTTTCTTTCTTTTTCTTTTCTTTTCTTTCTTTCTTTCTTTTCTTTTTCTTTCTTTGTTTCCGTTCATTCTTTCTTTTTTCTATCTTCCTTTCTTTGCTTCCTTCCTTTCCCCTCTTTCTTTTATTTTTTCTCTCTTTTTCTTTCTTTCTTTCTTTTTCCTTTTCTTTTCTCTTCTTTTCTTTCTTTCTTTCTTTCTTTCGTTTCTTTCTTTCGTTTCTCTCTCTTTCTTTTGTCTTTCTTTCTTTTGTCTTTCTTTCTTTCTTTTGTCTTTCTTTCTTTCTTTTGTCTTTCTTTTACTTTTTATTTCTTCTTCTTTTCTTTCTTTCATTCTTTCTTTATTTATCTATTTCCGTTCATTCTTTCTTTCTTCCTTTTATTTTTCTCTTTCTTTTTCTTTCTTTCATTCTTTCTTTCTTTCTTTCTTCCGTTTCTTTTTCTTTCCTTGTTTCCGTTCTTTCTTTCTTTCTTTCTTTCTTTGCGCTTACGGCCACATCACGTTGAAACACCGGTTCCCGTACGCTTACCAAAATTAAGCAATGTCGAAACTAGTCAGTTAGTTTATCATTATTATTATTATTATTATTATTATTATTATTATTATTATTATTATTACGAATAGAGCAACTGAGGAAGCATTCTGGTGCGCAATATCTGCGTATAAAAAGATATTGTTTTTCTGGGTTATCGACCATATCACCTTGAAACACCGGTTCTCGTACGATCAACGAAACTGAGCAACGTCGAGCCTGGTCAGTACTTAGAATGGGTGACCGCTTGGAACTACAAGATGATGTGAACTTGGATGTGCGGGTGATGTAATGGACAATGGTGCGGAATTGTTAATCGGCGAGCCGAGTTCGAATTCAAGTTGAATCCATTCCATTTACTTACGTGCTAATAACCTTGGGAAAGGTATGAATCCTCTTCTTCACTCCCTAGCTATGGATAAATAGCAGGACAAACTGGGTTGCCTTTGGTAGCAACTGGTCTAGGGGAAGGACAGCTCTGAATTCAAAACCTGATCCTCCAGGTTTGGGGTTGTGCACTTAAAAACTGGTTTGTTATAGAAACCGCAACGAAGTCGCGCGGCCCTATGTTCCCCAAGAATATTAAAGATATAAATATATCAAGGATTTCAAGCGCCCGGAAGAGGTTTCTTTCTTCCTATCTTTCTTTTTCTTTCTTTCTTTTTTTAGGCTTATGGACACATCACGTTGAAAAACAGGTTCCCGTACGCTCACCAAAATTAAGCAGCGTCGACTCTGGTCGATAAAAGAAACCTCATGTTCGCTCAGAAGATAAACAATAAAAAAATTAAAAAAGGTAAATATATATATATATATATATATATATATATATATATATATATATATATATATATATATACCGGGTGTAGCAGCAAAATTGTCCCAATCGTGTAACAGCCTGGGATAAATGTCAATCACACCAAATGTTTAATATCTAAACTAATTGAGTTTCTGTTTTCCATATTTTCAGATAAGATGGTTAGCCTTCTTGACACAATTTGTCTTGAAAATCACTGAAAGATCCTATGAGTCTTCCAAACTGAACAATGACGAGAAGAAAAAGATGATTCAGGCTTTCAGTAATGGTACCAATATTCATATTCTGGCTTCCGTCTACCAAAGTCCATTCAAGAACCATCAGGAGACGGGTGAATAAGTTTAAAACAAGATGAAAAGAGGAAAAACTTGATTAGGAGGTCACAACAGCAAGAGGTATCATCTTTTTAATTTAGAGCTAAATATATTCAACGTTCTTCACTTCAACAGTAAAAAAATTTGAACTTTCAAGTGAACACAGCAATTTTGTCTTTGAAAATGACAAACACTACTCTATTTATCTTGAGAAAAAAACGACATCCTGATGATGACATTATGCGAATGTCGAAAGTACTCGGTATAAATAATATGTAACAACACAGTAGTTTTCTCTATTCCTTTAATAATGACACCAAAAAGCTTGTTCGTGAATATGAAAGGATTCAATTGAAAATAAGTAGACAAAACTTGTCTAAATTAGTTAATGAAACATGTCTCAATATGTGTGTGTGTGTGTGTGTGTGTGTGCGTGTGAATTTTTAGATATAAACAGTGTTATTACAGAGATTATCAATATATATATATATATATATATATATATATATATATATATATATATATATAATGTAGGCACATACTAAGGAACCGGTGACCTGGGTTCGAACACCAGTCGAGTTCCTTACATTCATTTATGTGCAATTAAGCTTGAGAAAAGTATGAATGCATTTATTCTGCGTTCTGTAGCCTTGATGGGGAAGGAGAGGTGAAACTCTGAATTCAAAACCTGAGGAGGGTCGTTTGGGGTTGATGTGGCACACTATGTGAACCAGTTCTATGTATTCGGCTCTTCCCTGACATATGCTTATTTCCGCATCAGCCACCACCATTATAATCAGTCTGGCAAGTAGTATATATATATATATATATATATATATATATATATATATATATATATATATATATATATATGCATAAAATGTGCTATATTTATGTGATAAAGTGCTCAATATCAGAGATAGAGCGTGTGTAAATATAAATGTTGGCCTGACGATTGCATCTAGCATGAAACAGACTGTCGCCACTAAGTGTTGACTTCTATGTTCACTTTTATATACATATATATATATATATATATATATATATATATATATATATATATAATTAAGTAATTCATTGAGTCTGAAAGAAACCTAATCAGAATGCACTGGACGGCCATTTCGTCCTATATTTGGGACTCATCAGCAGTGCGCATCCACTACCGAGAATTGAAACCCGGACAGTTAGGTTATCAAGCAAACGTCATACCGACTGTTCAACGAGGCCCGTTGGAACAGTTGGTATAACGTTTGCTTGATAACCTGTCCGGGTTTCAATTCTCGGTAGTGGATGCGCACTGCTGATGAGTCCCAAATATAGGACGAAACGGCCGTCCAGTGCTTTCTCCATTCTGTTGAATTACTTAATTATAATTATCAAATCCTCCTAACAATTTCTATCATATATATATATATATATATATATATATATATATATATATATATATATATATATATGAAGTAGAGGTAATATCTGTTCGAACGAAAGAAAAGTTTTTATTTTAAAGAGAAGAGAGAAGTCGCAAACGTTTTTAGGTTTTATGTGGATTTTTAAAATATATATTATACTTTGATTTCCATATTTTTGCTACGCGTGTTTTGGGTCTTTAAAACTTCATCAGGCGAAAAATTAATTCCTTTAAATATTATGTGAAATAACCATTCTTCAAACACAAACGTGCTTGAGCAAGTGTCTGCAGTCTGCAATGGGGATTAGCTAGCCGCCGTAGTTGACGGTTATCCTCGAATACCAGTGGCCAAGTATATATATATATATATATATATATATATATATATATATATATATATATATATATATATATATATAGTAAAGAATCATTGTCCACGTATGCTTCTTATAATATGTAGAAATAATAGGCCCATGGAAGAAATTCCAGAGATAAAAAAATAACTAAAATAATAATATTGATATTAGAAATTAAAATACGTGGGACATTTTTTCCGGGATAATTTTTTTTTTTAAATATCAAGAATCTCTAGCTGAATATCCAAAGCAACAGAGGAAATGTGGTAGCGTTATTCGATGGTAGACTTATAAACGTGGAAGATAAATTCTGGTAAGAAAAATTATCTAGTGCGACACATAGCACTGAAATCGTTCCATTTCATGTCAAAGCAAAAACTTACTCCCAGAAATTGCAACGAGCCATTCACCCGGGGGTTAGCATCAGCCATGATGATATAAAGCCACCAAAAAAAAAAGAAAAAAAGAAAATAAATTCTCTAATAAGATGAAAAGAGAGCAGTTTCATTTTGGAGCGTTAAAAGTAACAAACCATTTCTTGCCATAGCTAACAGTAGATTGAATTTATATTTCAAATACTAACCAGGAAAATGGCTATAGAAAAAATAATTTTAAAAAATCGGGTACGACGATAAACTACATCCGGCAGCAAGGCTTCGGATCAGGAGAATGGAGGTGTTGAGCAGCGTGGAACCACCTCTTAACTGCTGTTGTTCCGAGGCTGACCCTGAACTGGGGTTAAAACACTTGGTAGGTTTCCACTAATAGGCAAATAGTGAACCCTCAATAAAAAATCAAAACACTAGGAAAGTATTATGTTCATCAATACATTTTTATATCCAAATTGAAAACATGGCATACATTGTCAAAATAACTTTATAAAAATATACCAATAATACATTTTTATAGTAAAGTTAGCACTAAGATATTTTCATAGTAAAGTATCAATAATAAATTTTTTTATAGTAAAACTACCAATATTAAATTTCATAGTAAAAGTATCAATAATACATTTTTATAGTAAAATTACCACTAAGACATTTTTATAGTAATGTTATCAATAATACATTTTTATAGCAAAAGTACCAGTATTACATTTTGTAGTAAAAGTATCTATAATACATTTTTATAGTAAAATTACCACTAAGACATTTTTATCATAAAGTTATCAATAATACATTTTTATAGTAAAAGTACCAATATTACATTTTATAGTAAAAGTATCAATAATACATTTTAATAGTAAAATTACCGCTAAGATATTTTTATAGTAAAGTTATCAATAATACATTTTGTATAGTAAAGGTACAGTACCAATATTACATTTTATAGTAAAAGTATCAATAATACATTTTAATAGTAAAATTACCGCTAAGATATTTTTATACTAAAATTAACAATAATACATTAATACAGTAAACTTACCAATAATACGTTTTTTTACTAAATGACCAATAATACATTTTCATAGTAAAATGACCACTAATAATTTTATAGTACAATTTCCAGTAATACATTTTTATAGTTAAAGTACCAATAAACCATTTTTCAATAAAAATACCAATAATACATTTTTATAGTAAAATTGACAATAATACATTTTTATAACAAAATGAGAAGCGATACAACAATAAAATAAAAGTATAAAAATATATTTTCATAGTAAAATTAGCAACAATAAATTTATCATCTACAAGCTTTATATCAAAAAATACGTTTGCCTTGAAAGTACAAAATTATGTCCAAAATATCTTTAGCTAAATTCTTAAATTGCGTACAAAATATTTAGATTTCTGCAATAAATAATCCATAGAATCATTACAAAAATCAACCAACCAACGAATCAATACACACACACAGATACACCTACACAGATACACACACACACACGCACACACACGCAAATATATATATATATATGTATATATATATATATATATATATATATATATATATATATATATATATATATATATATATATATATATATATAAAGGGAAAAGGTTATAGTGGTTCCAACGAGAGAAAAGTGTGTGTATTAAATAAAAGAGAGAAACCGCAAACGTTTTTGCTTGTAATGTGGATTTTTAAAAAATATATATTATGCTTTATTTTCCATAATTTTGGGACAAGTGTTTCCGGTCACACGACCTTCACCAGGCAAGGAGTGGATATTTCCACATATTATTGAAAGGACTTAATTTTTCTTATGTTTTTCGATGTTAAATACTCTCGATATTAGACATTCTCTTTTTTGTGTGTTAGTGACCGACATGTCTTTCTTGAACTGGCAGTGAAAAATTTCTGCGTGAATGGTAATAAAAAAAGTAAGACTGGTCCGAGAAAAGGTGAGAAAGATATCTTTATTCTTATCTTTTAATGACCCCTGTGTGTTCTTAGATCTATTTTTCATTTTTTTTGTGTTTTTCTTAGCATGCGTATGTATACGCATATTCCCTCTCCATACATACATACTGTCATATTATAAGGAATTAGTATACACGTATGTACACGTATACACATATATATATATATATATATATACACACACACACACACATGCATACACGTACACACAAGCACACACACAGACACACTTCATTGTGTAAGGTTCGCATGTGTACCCGTGAGCAGTTTTGTTTTTTGCAATATGTGCATATATGTATCAGTCCGCGTATGTATACGCCCACTCCCTCTCTATACATACATACTGTCTTATTATAAGGAATTAGTACACACACACACACACACACACACACACACACACACACACACACACACACACACACACACACATGATGTTTTTCAATCCAGAATGGCAATTTCATTCTGGACTGAAAAACATCCAGAACCAATACATTCCAGAATCCCTAAGGAATTCATTATCGATAGAATAGACCTAATTCTAAACAATAACACCTTTGAATTTCACAACAAAAACGATATCCAAATCCTGGGTACAGCAATCTAAAAACCTCTAAACTCATATTAACCTCATCTAAATTTAACCAACATACAGGGAGTCACAAAAAGGCAAAAAAAAGATGTGGGGTTTGTGATAACATTATAGAAGGAAACTCCTACACTTTTGAAAACCCCAAAACGACATTTATAATAAATAAAAAATTAAACTGCAACTGAAAAAATGTGATTTTGCACTGAAATGCACAAAATGCAAGAAGTCATATATAGGTATCAGCTAACAACTAAACAATAGGGTCTCCCTATTTGTAGGTAAGAATAATTGTCTGTTTGATATATTGGCATAATTTTAAATTCACCCTGGTTACATTTATAGATGTGTTGTGATACAAAGAGTTTTCTGTCGTCTGGTAATTTGATGTTGCTTTTGTACACAAAAGTTTGGTAGAGTACCTAAGGTTTGCTAGCTTAAAAAACGACCTATGATTGTACCATCTACGTGTAAAAGTACCTTCCGTACATCCTATGTGCGTTTTATTTTGGCCATTAATATCTGTTACCTCTACTTTATAAATTATAGCTTTTGTTTTACAAGCTCCATTTAATGGACATCTATTCTTATTTGTGTAGTTGCATAAAATACTAATGTTATTTTGTTGCGTGTTACTTTAAGATTCCTTGCGTTTTGTCTATTATTATTTCTAAATTACTAGTGCAACTGTAGCTTAATTTAACTTTGTTCTTATTGAATATCTTATGTAATTCTAAATTTTTGGGGAAGTATTTAGTAAGAAACTTGAAAAATAATTTAACTATTTTACATTTTACCTCTAAGTTAAAGGGGGAGGGTTAAACCAAATAATGTTTTTTTTCTTTCCATTGAATTGTTTTTCATATGTTGTTTAATTTGCTGAGGTTTAAATTCTAGTTTGGTTTTGTGACCCTCTACCTTTAAGTTCTTCTCATATTCTTCCTTTTTATCCTCAAAAATTATTTTACTAGAAGAGTTTCTGGATAACCTAGACTCTATTCCTTTAGGGATGTGCTTTATTATGTGTGGAGGTTGGTTAGATCTAATGTTCACATATCTTACTATTGCATTTGGTTTCATGCATAGGAAGACACTGCCATCTTGAAGATTGAATTCTACGTCCAGATAGTTGACAACAATTTTTATACATTTCGACTTCTATTTCAAAGCCGAAGCTTTTGAAGAGTTTTAAAACGCAATAAATTTAAAAATAAGTTATTCCAAAATTCGCTTGAAGATGAAACAGAACTAAGGCTTTTATTTAATTACATAATTAAATTTGAAGTGTTTAGCTTCGGTTTTTGAAATATGGTAATTCCTGTGTAGCGAAGGAACAATATTTTTAAATCAGTTAATTTACAATACATATATATATATATATATAAATATATATATATATATATATATATATATATATATATATATAATTGTCATCCACAGATAGACTGTTTCGCTGTATCACAGCTTTTCAGTGTGACTAGACATCCGGTTGCCTCTAACTAGGATCGAAATCCGTCAGTCGGAAATTCTACCACTAAGCCGTCGGCGCACGGTAGGGATGAAGGTGAATTTTAACGTATTTATTTTTAGATTTGGATACACACACAGTGACTGAGAGGACACAATTCTGCCGAAGAGTCATGCTATATTAGCTTTAATAGTCATTGTTTACAAACCCACGCTTCCTTCCCACAGAGCTCAACCGAAATTAATTTTCAGGAGCCAATATTATTGTCATCCACAGACTGACTATATATATATATATAGGAAATCATCACACACACACACACACACACACACACACACACACACACACACATATATATATATATATATATATATATATATATATATATATATATATATATATATATGTATGTATGTATGTATGAAAACATATCGTTTTAAGGTATGCTATATTTATGAGTTAACTGAGCTGCGGTAGTTGTGCTGGAACGCAATATTAAGTCCTAAAATAGAACGAAACTATTTGTTTCAGTGTTCAGTCGTGGCTCAAACCAGTTGGAGTGTTCTCTTCTACAATGTTGACACGAGGTTATTTTAGTAGTATCCCTCTCCCCACTTCGTTCGGCCGTAAGAATTGTCGCTCCTGCCCTAAACTTTCATCTAAGTGAGGAAGAATAGACTCACCCATCATCCTTGTATGTATCCCTTTGAATTTAATTCTCTATTTATTTTACTTTCTCTTCGTCCCTCTCTCTTTCCCGCGTTACTAACGTTTCCTTCCTTTTTTATTTTGGTTATTGAACTGAGTTTATTTTACCTTCTTTTTCGCTGTTTGAAAACTTTGAATATTATGTCTTTGGCGATTTTTCGGGTTCCTACAAGCACCGGACGTTATTATTTAATCATCACTCACAGACCGTTGGAGTGTTCTCTTCTACAAGAAGTGAATGTTGCACTTTAAGTTTATAAACTTTATATTTACACTCCAGATTCCCTATTCATACTCCCACCCACGACTCATATGCTTCTCCTCGATCCATCTATTGTAAGTCATAAGCGCGGGTGTAATGAATGCTCAAGCATTTCCCTCTATCCTCTCTTCCCAATGTGACTTTTAGACCTCTAGCCCACTAGCTATTTATACATACATAACTCTCGCCATTGCCCCCAACTCAGCTTGGCTCTCCAGTTGTATTTCCATGCTGGTTGTTGTTGTTGTTGTTTTTGTCTGTTTCTTCTTCTTTTTTCTTGAATAGTAGTAGATAGGCTTTCCTATCACCCGTTTAATACACCGCCCCCTTTTTTGAACAGGAGTAGAGGCTCATCCCTTGTTTCCTGTTTAGGAACAGATTCCAGCCTCCTTTTCTTTTCTCTGTCCTTAGTAGTAGTGCTGCCGTGAATCTCTTGTGATGTGTGCGGTTTGCGGCAAAGTCTCTTCATACTGAGGGTGCCGAGTTGACAGTTTTCAAGTTGCTGTTGCCGACTGGTAGTTACGAGCCCGAACTCTTGCGTAGCGTCTGGAGTGGCTGCTCTGATCAACAGTTGCATAATATCGGGGTTCTTGTAGTGCCATGTCACGCATGGAAGGGTGTCCCTGCAACTCCAAGGCTACATTATGTTGTAGACTGCGCCAGTTCGTTTCTGCTCGTGCCACATTTAGGTTTTTTCTTAACCAACGTAACTCAACATTACCAAAAGCAACCAAAATATAGACTTAAACCAGGTAAAAAATCATCTAAACCCTTTGACATTTCCTTCTCCAACATCCATGGTATTCGCACCAATTTCTGCAATGTGGAATCGTTTCAATTTGATAAGTTTCCTGATTTCTCTGCGAGACTAAGCTTAACTCCTCGATCCCTTTTTCGATTCCTGGCTACCTTCCTCTCCTTAAAAAGAACTCTAAAATCCACATGCATGGCCTGGGAGTTTATGTCCGCGATCATGTCTCGCCGGCTAGAGAACTCTCTTTGGAATCTCCAGGCGATTCGTACATATGTCTCCGTCTATCTGTCTTCAATTCAGTAAGCTATCTCTTTCTCTACCGTTCCCCTTCGTTTTAAGACTGTTGTGTACTCGACAGCATTTCTGATAATATAGACAAAGGTATCTCTATACATCCATTGACAAACATATTCATGTTCGGTGACTTTTACGCCTACAATAACATGTGGCTTAAACAGTTTGTGACTGACCTCGCTGGCATCCAAACCCTTAACTTTTCAATCACTCAATCCCTCACACAAGCGGTTGACTTTCCTAAGCGTTTCCCCAGTAACCCTGACGGTAACACTTCCCTTCTCGATCTCTGTTTTTACTTCCATTCCTGATTCTTGTCTCGCTATGCAGCTCTGCCTTCTTGGCAACTCTGATCATGCGGTGGTGTCTGTTAACATCTCCTTCCACTCCTCCTCTAGCCATGAACCTCCTACTAACAGAATATCTTTCTGTTATCAAACAGACTGGGACTCGTTCCGTGATTTCCTACGCGATGTCCCTTGGAAAATAGTTTTTAATCATCCCGTACAAAAATGTGCATCTGAGGTCTCCTCCTGGGTAAAAGCCGGCAGCGAGATTTTCATCCCAGAAAATACTAAGTTAATTCGCGCTCATCTCTTTGGCTCTCACCTGCTTGCTCTTCCGCTATAGCCCATAGGAATCACTTCTTCCTTCTGTACCGGAGTGACATGTCTGATTGCAACAGACCCTTTGTCTCTGCTCATAATGTGTGCAAGCGTGTCAGCAATGAAGCAAAGTTACTGTTTGTGGATAGGATGAAACGGCTTATTGCATCTCACAAGTTTGGCTCGAAAGATTATTGGCAAATCTTGAATCCCTCTTCTATTCCAATCAATTCGAAGTCTGATAAGGCTGAATGCTTTGCTCGGAAACTTTCGTCCAACTCAACTCAACACGACTCCTCCGGGGTGCCCACACCTGATTTTAATATATTCGTGTTCGGTGACTTTAATGTCCACCATATCATATGGCTTAAAAACCGACCTCACTGGCATTCAAACCCTTAACTTTTCAATCACTCAATCCCTCAAGCAAGTGGTCGACTTTCCTATGCGTTTCCCCAGTAACCCTGACGGTAACTCTCCCCTTCTCGATCTCTGTTTTATCTCTATCACTGATACTCACGCGAAGTAGCTCTGCGCTCTTGGCAGCTCTAGTCATGAATCTCCTACTAACAGAATATCTTTCTGTTGTCAACGCGCAGAAGGGACTCGTTCTGTGATTTCCTTAGCGACATACCTTTGGAATGTGGTTTTTAACTCTCCCGTACAAAAATGTCCGTCTGAGGTTTCCACCTGGGTAAAAGCCGACATCGAGGCTTTCATCCCAGCAAGAAAATATAAAGTTAAATTGCGCTCATCTCCTTGCTTCTCACCTGCTATAGCTCATAGGAATCACATCTTCCGTCTGTACCGGAGCGACATCTCTGATTGCAACCGACGTTTCTTTGTCGCAGCTCTTAATGAATGCAAGCGTGTCCTCAATGAATCACAGTTACTGTTTGCTTATAGAATGAAACAACGCATTGCATCTTGCAGGTTTGGTTCTAAAGATTATTGACGACTCTGCAAGAATGCGCTGAACTACAGCACATCCTCAATCCTTCATCTGTTCAATCAATGCGAAGTCCTAACGAATCCAACTGATAAGTCTGAGTGCTTTGCTCGGAAATTCTCATCAACCTCAACACATGACTCAGTCAGTGAGATGTGCATAACCCCTTCGAAAATGTTACCTCTTCCGAAAGTTAAAGGGGTGGGTGAACATAAGGTCTGAATTAAAATCACCAGTTACTTACCATCACCTGAAGAAATACAATCATAGTATTGAAAAAGGAAAGCTTTTGTGTAGCTATTTCAACATGTTTTTTATAATCTCTTATAATAATAATAATAATAATAATAATAATAATAATAATAATAATACAATTCTATGGGACTACACAATACACACTGACAGAACAATCAAAGCCAACCGCGCAGACATTGTCATTAAAGACCACAAACAAAATAAGTGCCTCCTTATTGATATGACAATCCCTGCAGACTGCAATGTGTCTTTGAAGATATTCGAAAAACTGTCAAAATACAAGGACCTTGAAATAGAAATCTCAAAAATGTGGCACATGGGAACATCAACAATTCCTGTTGTAGTTGGAGCCCTTGGACTGGTTGGAAAAGGTTCCAGTAGGCTGATTGAAGGGATCCCTGGAAGTCCATGCCTCAAAGAGATACAAAAAATTGTTCTGACAAGTACAGCCCACACTTTACGAAGGGCTTTATCTATGTAATTATTTTTTTATTTTTTTTTGCAGTGGAAAGTATCATGATGCCATTTCTAACCTTAGGTCCCTGGGCGGGACCCGGAAAGAAATGTGTAAACGCCAGATATCAAAGGAAAAAAAAAATAATAATAATATTTTGCTCTACTTTGTATTGAGCACTTTTTTAAAAAGGAAATGAGACGAACTTTTACTCCATCTGTTCCTTCTCTCATTTGAATTTTAATATATATATATATATATATATATATATATATATATATATATATATATATATATATATATATATATATATATTGATCTGTTTTAATTTCTAACTGGGAATTTTCATTTGGGAACAGGAAACCAAACGAAATTCTTTATCATGAAAAATCGAAAACGATTTTAGCTGAAGTCCTAAAAATCATGAATTCATTCACGAACAGAGGCAGCTAATTCATTAATTTAATTGAACTGACATTACTTGTCGTCTGCCTTCTGCAGTGAGAATTGCTTTAAAAAACACCTTGTCTGATACTGTGATATCGTAAACTTTTTTATTTATTTCACCTGGCTATATATTATTCAGGATAAATGTCTAGTTTTCAGGTGTGCTTGCTTTTATCGTCGACATATCGGTTTGGAAAGAAATTTTTTTTTCTTTTTTTATCTTTTTTCGGTCTTTTATTTATTTTTATTTAGCTTTCTGTCGGAAGTCTATTAATCGTCGCTATCCAGCCAGCGCCCCGCCATACGCCATTGCCTTTCACACCATTGCTATGCAGACCTCATTTAAGCATAAGACATCTTTTCTTTTCTTTTTTCTCTTCGAACTTTTCTGTTGTTTCTCGATAAATCTTCACCGAAAATCCATTCATCAAAATTTTGGAAGAAATCAAAGGACAAGGGGAGGGAGTAGGGAAAGCCAAGTAAATAAAGAAAAAATAAACTTAAGAAAAATAAAACTCGTAGTAGTTTACAAAATGTCGGCACTTAAAGACGCGGAGTGGATCGACTTTGTTACGATAGAGAACGCTTAAAAATGATGGGAACGTCCAAATGCCATTTATCTGGTTGACACTCTCGACAAAATTCAAAGAAAGATCTGTCATGTTATCGGCCCCGACCTAGCATTTTCACTTCAGTCAATTCCCCACAGCCTTCTCATATATATATATATATATATATATATATATATAGTCATCCAAAGATAGACTGTTTCGCTGTATTTAGACGTCTGCTTGCTTCTAACTAGAATCGAAACCCGGCTGAATTTTCGTCAGTCGGAGAATCTTCCCCTAAGCCATTGGTGCACAGTAGCGATGTCGGTTAATTTAAGCGTATTCATTTCTTAAATAAACACGCCAGTGAATGAGAGAACTCGATTCCTTTTATCGAAGAGAATTGCATTAGTAGCAGTAATAGTCATTGTTTACAAACTCACACTTTCTTCCCCTAGACCTCAACCGAAATAATTTTTCAGAACCATATATATATATATATATATATATATATATATATATATATATATATAGGTTTCTGAAAAATTATTAATGTGGCCTGACGATTGCATCTAACATGAAACAGCCTGTCGCCTCTATGTGTTGACTTCAATGTTCACTCTTATATTTTTACCCGCTCTATCTCTGACATTGAGTACTTTATCCCATAAATATAGCACAACTTAAGAGTATATTTCTTTATATATATATATATATATATATATATATATATATGCCAAATGTTCTAATCAGTTTTCTTCTTTGCTACTTCGACTGCATTAATTTAAGCGTACTACTAGATAGGCTGTTAGGTCCCATCGTTTTATTGTTGAAATAGCTTGATATAACCGCAAGTTCTATTCTAATAGTTTCTTTTCTTGCCTGTGAAACTCTCTCCCGGTTTCTCTGCCAGATCTGACCTTCAAAAATTTAAATGCAACGTCAGTCGCCATCTTCTGTCTTCATGAAATCTGTTCTTTTATTGTTCTTTCTTCGCACTAATGTCCTTTCATTCTCCTTCACCTGCGTCTTAGTGGCATCATCGCCTTGCTTAGGAGCAGTTATAACAAATTTAGTATAGCAGATAAGGAATTTGAATTCTAAAGAGTTTGGGCTCAGGGTTCTTCAGACAATTCTGTAGAATGGTACGCAACGAGGACAATATTTGTCACTTCCACAGAATCACACTCAGTCCAAACAGACGAAAAATGTTCCACGTAGTTTGTTTTTTTCTCAAGAACTACCACTTTTGGAACATGGTACCGCGTACATGCTTCACTGTCGATAGTCAATCATTATGTATCCTCTTTATCGTTATAAACTTTATTCGCTACCATTCTACGTGCTATTTATATCACTGTACCGCCCCAGTAAGTAACTGACTCACCTTGCTATACTCTACTTTTACAAGAGCCCGATGGAATTTTGCCGCCCTATCCTTACTTGTTTTACTTGATACCGTTCAAAAGCATCTATGCCCCATTTTCTCAAGAACTGCTGCTTTGTAGAACAGACTCCCGGACTTACTCGACCTTTTCTAGGTTTAGCCATTATCTTATCTGCGTAACCTTATGAAGTTCACTTCAGCCTTTTCTTACTATCGTACAATACCATGCAGTAACCCTCTATCCGGAGCGGCCATTCGGCCATGTATTGGGTGAAGATTAATTTAATATAAAAAATTCTCAACACAGAAAATAGGTTACATGCATTCTCTCAGACTCTTTAAAAGATTATTTTACGAAAAGCCCTCTTCTAACAAATCAGGAGCAGGAGCACACCTTTCATCTACGGAGTCTATGAAAACTATACTCACAAGCCTGAGGCACATCATTTCACCACCGGGACCCACAATGCCACAAGGACGAACCATCTCCGTCCCCTTTGTCCTCTATTAGTAACGAGAAAGTTCCACTCAGACAACTTCCTTCCAAGAACTGCTGCTCTGGGGAACAGGCACCCGGTAGGACGTGTTCCCAATCACTACAATCTTCAAGTCTAGGGTTAACCATTACCTCTCCTATGACCTCAAGTGGAACTCATATACAAGATCCATCATTAAAGAAGCTAAAAAAATGGTCAGTTCATAGTATCGTTCCAGTAAGTATCTGACTCCTCCTCCTGCTATACTCTATCTTTAGAAGAGCCCGACGGAGTTTTGCCGCCAAGTCCTCACTTGCCGTTCAAAAGGATCTATGCCCTATTTTCTCAAGAACTGCTGCTTTGTAGAACAGACTCCCGGACTGACTTGACCTCTTCTAGGTATAACCATTATCTTATCTGCGTAACCTCATGAAGTTCACTTCAACCTTTTCTAACTATCATACAACACCACACTGTAACCCTCTATCCGGAGCGGCTCTTAAGCTATGTGTTTGGTGAAGATTAATAAAAAAAACATGTCAACATAGAAAATACGTTACATGCCTTCTCTCCTTCTATGAAGTTTATGAAAACTATCCTCAGAGCCTGAGGTACGTCATTTTGTCACTGCGACGCGCCATGACACGCACACAAGGAAGAACCATTCCCATTCCCTTTGTCTTCCACTAGTAAGTAGGAAGTTCCACTCGAACAACTTCTTTCCAAGAACTACTGTTCTGTGGGACAGTCTTTCGGTAGGAGGTTTTCCCTATCACTACAATCTTCAAGTCCAGGGTTAACCGTTACTCTTCCTATAACCGCGAGTAGAACTCATATATAAGATCCATCGTAAAAGAAGCTAAAAAATAGTCGGTTCATTGTATCGTCCCAGTAAGTATCTGACTCCCACTTTACAAGAGCCCGATGGAATTTTGCCGCCCAGTCCCCACTTGCCTTTCTTGATACTGTTCAAAAGCATCTACACAACATTGTGGATGATTATTTTTTTCTGCTCAGTCACTCCTTTCCCTCAGATAAAACTTCTCAAGCCTCTCGCTACTCCATCTCTATTTCCATGACGTGTGTCCTGGTGAGCTATATTCCTTGGAGCCATTAGCCCTGATCTTTACCACTGGGACCCGCCATGCCACGCACGCAAGAGTGAATCATCCCCATTCTCTTTGTATTCCATTAGTAAGGAGTAAGTTCCATTCAGACAACAAGAACTGCTGCTTTGTGGAACAAACTCCTGGCAGGACTTTTTCCCAGTCGCAACAATTTTGACCTCTTCAAGTCTAGGGTTAACTTTTATCTGTCCTTGATAACCTCATGAACTGCCCTTCCTGCATTTTTCCTACGCTCATACAACACCACATAATAACCCTCTACCTTGAGTGCCCTTGGGCTTGTATTGCGTGAACATTAGTATATGCCGGGCGTAACAGCAAAATTGTCCAAATCGATTAACAGCATGAGAAATAATTGTCCATTCCACTAAATGTTTAATATATATAAACAAAAAAAACCACTAAACTAATTGAGTTTCTTTTTTCCAGGTTTATCTCTTGTTTTCTGTTTAGGATTGTTTTTCTGGTTCCATCGAAAGTCTTTTCATTCTCTTGCATTCTCAGTAGCTACTTGAGTCTTAGTGACATTATCGCCTTGCTTGAGGTGAATTGATTAAAAAAAATGTTGCTACATTCCTGGGTTCCCACAAGTCCTGACTTTTGCCACTGGGATCCGCCATACCACGCACACAAGGAAGAACTATTCCCTTTGTCTTCCATTAGCAAGAAGAAAGTTCCACTCGAACAATTTCTTTCCAAGAACTGCTGCTCTGTGGAACAGGAATCCGGTAGGATATTTTTCCAATCACTACAGTCTTCAAGTTTAGTGTTAACCGCTATCTTTCCTATAACCCCGAGTGGAACTCATGGATAAGATCCATCGTTAATGAAGCTAAAGAAGTGGTCGATTCATTGTGCCGTTCCAGTAAGTATCTGACTCCCACTGCTATACCCTAACTTTACAAGAGCCAGGTCAGGTCGAAAACGGAATGCTGCTACTATATATTGGTAGGAGCTGCCCAGTCTTCAATTTCTTGTCATGATAGAGTCCAAAAACCTCACTGCGTCCTTGTGAGTGACAAATTATTTTCCACCCTACTACCTCTTTCCCACAGACGAAACGTCGAAAACTCTTGATGCTCTATCGCTATTTACCATGTAAAGTGTTCAGATGAACTATATTCCTTAGTTCATCAGTTCTAATCTTCACGGCTAAGAGCCGCCATGCTATGCACATTGTAACGAACCACCTTCATTACCTTCGTATCCCATTTTTGAAATATAAGTTCCACTCGAACAGCTTCTTTTCACGAATCGCTGCTCTGCGGAACCGACTCCCAACAGGACTCTTCTCCGATCGCTACAATCTTAAACTGTTCATGTCTAGCGTTCACCGTTATCTTCACTACATATTTCCATAAACTGTGCCTCTTAATCTGTAACACTCCACATCTAGAGCAGTGGTTCCCTACCGATTTTGGGCCATGCCCCACTTTGGTATTTTAAAATTCTGGTGCCCACCCTCGCCAGTAATATTTAATTCTTACAATTCGCGCGAAGGAAGCAAACTGAATGCTGATTGGCCGACAACAGCAACATGCATCACGCCCTCTCCTAACGCGCTGATGGGCCGATAAAACATGAGCTCTTCCAGCGACATGCATCCCGCCCTCTCCTTACGCGCTGATGGGCCGATAAAACATGGGCTTTTCCAGCGACATGCATCACGCCATCTCCGTACGCGCTGATTGGACGACAAAACATGGACTCTTCCAGCAACATGCATCACGCCCTATCATTACACGCTGATTAAACGACAAAACATGGACTCTTCCAGCAACATGCATCACGCCTTCTCCGTACGCGCTGATTGGCCGACAAAACATCGGCACTTCCAGCGGCATGCATCACGCCCTATCCATACGCGCTGATTGGCCGATAATACATGGGCTCTTCCAGCGACATGCATCATGCCCTCTTCTTACGTTCTGATTGGCCGACAAAACATGGGCTCATCCAGCGACATGCATCTCGCCGTATCATTATGTGGTCATTGGTCGACAAAACATGAGCCCTACCAGCGACATGCATCACGCCCTCACCTTACGGGTTGATAGGTTGAAAAAACATGGCCTCTTCCAGCGACATGTATCATGCCCTAACTTTATACCCTGATTGCCCGACAAAACATGGACTCTTCAAGCAACATGCATCACGCTCTCTCCTTACGCCCTGACTGGCCGACAATACATGGGCTCTTCCAGCGACAGGCATCACGCCCTCACCTTATGCGCTCATTGGGCGATAAACATCGGCTCTTCCAGCGACATGCATCACGCCTTCTTGTTACGAACTGATTAGCCAACAAAACATGGACTCTTCCAGCGACATGCATAAAGCCCTCTCCTTCCGCGCTGATTGGCCGACAAACATGGGCACTTCCAGCGACATGCATCACGCCCTACCTTTAAGCGCTGATTTCCTTATACAACAATGGGCTATTCCAGAGACATGCATCACGCTCTCACCTTGCGAGATGATTGGCCGACAAAACATGGGCTCTTCCAGCGAATGCATAACGCCGTCTTCTCACGCACTGATTGGACGACAAAACATGGCCTCTTCCAGCAACATGCATCACGCCCTCTCCTTACACGCTGACTGGCCAACAAAACATGGGCTCTTCCAGCGACATGCATCAAGCCCTCTCCTTTGTTGACAGAGATACGCGACATTGACGGAGACGGGAAATACCCTGTATGCCAATTACACATGTACGTACATACACACAAAATCTTTTTATATATGCATACTATATATGTATATGCATCGTGTGCATTAACACGCATTAACATTAACCCTCTCACTCAGACTCACTTGAAAACAATTCACTGTTAATAACTCATTCTCGAATTGACCCCTTATTCTGTTGGTATAGTAAGCCGAAGGTTGCACATCCTACGTATGCCCCACCAAAATATTACCATGACCTACTGGTGGGGCATACACCCCACGTTGGGAATCATTGGCTTAGAGGGTCCTGGGTGAACATTATTGTAAAAGGAAATTCTTTTATATTTACTAATTTATCGTATTTAATGTCACCTCTGTGTTTGTCTTCCCAATTGTTGTATTCGCAATATTACTGAATGATTTATCCCCCCTCCCAACCTCCGACTCAATGTTGCAAGCCTATCCGTACTCTATCGCTGTCGTCGTGACAAATATTCCGATGTGTTTTTTTTAATCAATTTATCCCAAGCAAGGTAATAATGCCGCTAAGACGCAATCTGCTACTAGGATTGAAAGAGAATGAGAAGTCTTTAGAAGGAACTGGAAACCCAATCTTAAACAGGAAACCAGGGATAAACTTCTGCTCCTGTTCAAAAGACTGCGGAGGAGTGTGAACCCATCTACTCTTGTTAATTTTATTCTTTAGTTTCACAACTTCAGACACTTACATCTAGGACGTGCCATATTACATTAGGGATCGAACTCCCTACCCCCCACTGTATTCCCCTTGCGACAAGGGATTTCCAGAAATAAGAACTTGAAAACAACAGTAGTTAGATCAGACCTGAAATCTAATATTGCTGCCATATCTGACCAGAACTGCTCATTCCATTCTATCCTATTTCATTGGTAAGATGTTTTTCAAGATAGACCAGAAAATAGATCAACTTCAAGTTGGAAATCAGTCAATATATATATATATATATATATATATATATATACATATATATATATATATATATATATATATATATATATATATATATATATATATACAAAATAGCAGTAATAAAAAACTTTCTAAAAAGAGCACACCAGAATTCATCCTCTCGACTACTCTTCCTCAAAGAACTTAATAATGTTAAACAAACACTAATCAACAACGGCCTTACCAACCACCTTATAGATCACCAAATTAGACTATTTCTTCCCAAAGTAAGTAATAACGATAGTGAACACACAGTCAAAAATTACATTTATTACAAAAACCAAATGCACATTAACTACAAACAAGACGAATCTTCACTAAGACATATCATAAAGAAATACACTACCCCAATTGACCCAAATACAAAAATCAAATTAATTATCTATTATAAAAAATTTAAGGCAGCTAACCATATCCTCAAAAATAACAACACACCAGCTAAGTCAAAATTACAAAGAACGAACATGATCAAATGCCCCTTAAGAAACTGTGTTTCTGATCAAACCGAACTCATAAATAATTACATCGGTTACACGACTACATGCTTATCCAGACGCCTCACGTTACACCTACCTGATCACAGCTCCATTAGAACCCATTTAAACAAACACAATGGAAGCTTTAATAATAAAAAAGAAAAAGCCAACTCTTAACTATATTAACTACGAACAAGGCCACAATGTGCTAACCGTATTCGGAAATTAAAACATCCCTACAACATACTGAACTATAAAACATTTGGACAGTTTTTACACACCCGTTGTCCTGTAAAGAAAGCTCTTGTTCGAACACAAGAAAAATTAAATAAAAAGTTTAACCGTAGTACCTTCTCTGTCGTTTTTAATGAAACATGCATAAACGAAGGTTGTGATCTGTGCATTGCAAAAAAAATTTTATCATTAAAGATAAGAATCAAGATGAGTTGCTAAATCTTCGTAGTGAGATCTTTTCTAAATGTAGACATAAAAAACGATTCAAAACATAAACACGGTTTTGTAACGTGTTGTCGCTTGTGACATTTCCATCTTGGTTCAATAACATCGGACATGACTTTTTAACGGAATGACTATTATCTATATGTATCTTTGTGTATGTTTATGTTATGCGCTATGTATTTCAAATTTTTGTTATTCTTTTTTCATGTGGTGATATATGTGTGAGGGGCTATGTAGGTATACGTTTCCCCTAGTAACTGATTTGCAAAATCAGATAGTATTATGATATTTATATACCTAGGTATATATACAAACGTAAGAGATAGATAAACGTTACTCACTCAGCCTGTTTTTAATATTTTTAATACTTTTAATATATTTAATATTCTTAACGTTGTCTTCCTCAATGTTCTTGAGGTATAAATTAATTTAATTCCACCCGTATATTTTTATGTTAAATGTATATATGGATGGATATGGTCCCCCAAAATTTTTAAATTAATTTTTTGATTTTCAGAAATTTTTTATCTCGTACATTTTGAGTTATATATTCATATGTGTGTGTATGTGTGTGTATATGTGTATATATGTATGTATGTATATATATATATATATGGGTGTGTGTATGGGTGTGTGTATATGTGTATATATGTATGTATGTATATATATATATGTATATATATATATATGTGTGTGTGTGTGTGTGTGTGTGTGTAGATATATAGATGTGTGTGTGGATATATGTGTATATGCATATATGGATGTATGTATATGTAGGTAGATGTAGATTTGTTTATATGTTTGTGTGTGCATGTTTAGGTATGTATGTATACATATATATCAGTATATAGGCGTATATGTACGTATGTATGTATAGTTAGACGGATAGATAGAGGGATTCATCGTTTACCTGTTTAGATGGGTGGGTGTAGGTATTTGTATGGAGATGTGTAAGATTTTATGTACATATTGTTTATGTGTACGTATGTGTATGTCCTTATTTATATATGTGTGTAGATGTATATATGTGTACGAGCGAATGTGTATGGATGTTTGTGTATATGTATGTATGTATATGTGTGTATGTATATGCATATATGTACGTGTATGTGTGTATGTATATATATATATGTGTATGTATTTATACATATATGTATATGTGTGTGTGTATATATATATATGTATATGTATGTATGTGTGTGGGTATGTACTTATGTTGTTGTGTATGTGTGTATACGTATGTATTTTTGAACAAAGAAATTGAGGTCCTCGCTAGGTTAGATAATCGTTATTTTTATATTTTTATGTTTATATTAAATTTGTAACCTGTTGTCGATATTACATTTGTCAAATTTTCTTGATTACGCAGCGGCCCTTTTATAAACGCAATTCGCTTTCTGTTCCCCACACCCCACCTCCTCCCACCCCCTTTTCTCCTTCTTTTCCTCTATTTCTCTCATCTCTGAGCTTTAAGATTATATCGTCTATTGTGTGTATATGTCACCAAGAAATGTTTACACTTTTCCGGTGTATCTTTGAACATTTGAAAATATGCATATTTTTCTCACTTAAACCATCTTTCACCCTCGACTTTAAAACTTCTGTCTGTTAAATTTTAATTACCCGTCATCTTTAGACCTTCCTGTTCTTCTCTCGACTGTTAACCCTCTATATAGATCTCATTTGCTCTAGCGTTGGTCCCACACTCTCATACATACTCTTTCACTAATTTTTTTTTTGTTTTTTTTTTTTTCCCGGGGTTGTTTTTTCTGTTTTCTTTTTGATTTTGTAGGTCTGATGAATTGGATCGTTTTCACGATTCCAATGGAATAAATTATGACCATGGAATATTAGTGTTTAAGTCTTTATATATATATATATATATATATATATATATATATATATATATATATATATATATATATATATATTATCGACTCTCCCGTCGAATTCGACGTATGAGGCAGATCAGTTCCTAGAAACTGAGAGCCCGACGCCGGTACATGAGATATGATTATAGTGGTGAAGGTTTCGTGCATGACCATCCACACTTTTGGGAGGGACGAATGCAGAGACCTGGTGCACAAAGTGCCACAAGGTCCCCAAACGACCTTCGACAGGTTTTGAATTCAGAGTTGTCCTTCTAGACCAGTTGCCATCCAAGGCTATAGAACCCAGTCTGTCCTGCTATTTAACCATAGATGGAGGGAGAAGAAGAGGATTCACACCTTTCCCAAGGGTATTAGCACGTAAGTGAACGTAATGGATTCGACTGGAATTCGAACTCGGCTCTCCGATTCCTCAATCCAAGCCGTTATCCATTACTCATATATATATATATATATATATATATATATATATATATATATATATATATATATATATATATATATATATATATATATATATATATATATATATATATATATATATATATATGTGATGGACTCTACCATCGAGTTCAACGTATGCATATCCGACAAACACATTTAGGTTTTATGTTTGTCTCGTATGTGACACTCCATTCACGCTAGTGACCTGCATCCAAGTCCACATATTGTGCAACAGCGAGGATCTCGGAACATAGCAACAGGAATATTTGCTGACGTTTATCGACGTTGTCTTCCCTCCCTTAGCCGGTTACTATAACTGATTTCAAAATTTCTGACACAACTCTCGCACAGATATCTTCAGTTATTTCTATCAAGGACAACTCACTCGAAGTTAGTATGAGGCACATTGACAGCCGAGAGGTTATTCTTTAGCCTGTCGTTATACCTGGGCCACGACTGTCCAACAGTCCTTTGTCCAATGTCAAGCTGGTTATATATGAGGACCGTAGGTAGTCTGCATTCACTCATCCTTGCAACATAACCAGTCTATCGAAGTTATAACTGCGTCAGGAAAGTCTCAGTTCCCCGAATGTTGCATTTTAAGAGTAGATCAGTATTGGACACCCAAAAAGTATAGCTAAAAGCATCACGAAAAGCATAGCCGCAGATCGCACGGAGACAACTTTAGTGGAAGACATCCAACTGTTTGATATGGGACCTACAGTAACACGCATAAGTATTGGATACATGTTATTTTCTGTTATAACTCTAGTTTATATTCGCCATTTTGCCTGATATTTGGTAAGTAATATCACGTAAAGTTGTTTTAGTTGTATGTGGATGGAAAATTAAAAACTCATGGTTCAATCCATTTTTTTTATCAAAGTTCAAAATTACCCAATGCAAAAGTATTGTATACATCAATTTAATATTTGTTGCTTAGCCTCTGTTTTGTTTCACTGCTTCCAGTCGCTTTCTATAGTTGGTCACAAGTTTTTTACACTGATCCACCGTTACTTTACCCCATTCTTCCTTGCATAATTCCTCTAATTGCTTGATATTTTGTGATATTACGAGATATTACTTACCAAATATCAGGCAAAATGGCGAACGTAAACTAGAGGTATAACGGAAAATAACATGTATCCAATACTTATGCGTGTCACTGTATATACTGAGCCGTACAGCCAGTGTGGTCAAAAAGACTGCTCTATAAAGACGTATTTTGGTGTGCAATTTGTTACCTATATTCCATAGGCGGTAGCGAAGATTCCCAAATTAGATTTGTCGATCCTATTTGTTATTTCGTCACAAACACAGACACACACACACACACACACACACACACACACACACACACACACACACACACACACACACACATATATATATATATATATGATATGATATGGTAGGGGCACGGTTGAGTAGTAGCACGGATTGAGGAATCGGAGAGCCGAGTCTGCATTCCTGTCGAATCCATTACATTCACTTGCGTGCTAATACCTTTGGGAAATGTATGAATCCTCTTCTTCTCCCTCCAGCTATGGGTAAATAGCAGGACAGGCTGGGTTCTATAGCCTTGGATGGCAACTGGTCTAGGAGAAGAAGCACCAGGTCCCTCTATTCGACTCTTCAAAATGTTTTGTCGTTTCTGAACAAAGCCGTCACTACTATAATCAAATATGTGCAGATGTCGGTTCTTAGGAACTGAGCTGCTTGACCCTCATACGTCGAATACGACGGGAGAGTTCACTATATATATATATATATGGGGGGTTACTTTGGGTGTTTGAGAACACATTTTAATTTGATTGTTTGATTCGTTTTCTACGGCTTATCACCCCTTTGCAGGTTATTTAAATCAGAAAATATTTTAAATTGTAAGATGTTTTTTTTGAGATAATTTGTTTTAACATAATATGCATATTAAAAAAAAATTCGTTCCCCTATTAGTACATATACACTACAGTTCAAAAGTTTGAGGCAGTCATTGGTAATTTTTGTTGTTTTGTACTTTAAATAAGAGAAAATTATTATACATCGTTAAAAAAGTGAGATTTTTTTCTTAGAAATTTTATTATGACAAAAAGAAAAAAAATTGATTCAATTTTGCTCTTGTCAAGATATCCTCCTTTAGCCTTGATTACTGCAGCATACATTTGTGGCATTCATAGAAAAAAGTTTCTCAAAGTATAAATTTGATAATTGATTCTTTTTTCAATGACTCTAAGAGCTCTTTTTCATTTTTTTCCTTCATTCTTCTACCAAGTTCATCCCATATTAATGATGGGGGTGACTTCAAACTTTTGAACTGTAGTTTACATTTACATGGATTAATTATATAGAATTGTTGGTTATATTGATAATACATGTACAAGTGTTACCCATCTAGTTACTGACCAGCCTCGACGTTGCTTAACTTCGGTGAGCGTACAGGAACCGGTGTTTCAACATGATTTGTCCATATGCCGTTGTCAGTCAATAAAACAGCACAGAGAAGAAGAAAACTGTAGTCAACAGAAATCTACTTCTACAGAAGGATACTGAGAATTCAAAATCATTTACGCGTTCTAGTGGGAAAGACTTAATTTCCACCCTACAACCTCTTTCCACGCAGACGCAATGTCGCAAGCTTATCTCTATTAAATCGTTACCTCCATAGTAAATATTCTGACGTGCTACATTCTTTACTTCCAGCAGGCATTCCAATTGTAAGGAGGAAGTTCTACCCAGATATCTTTTGCCAAAAAACCGCTGCTTTGTGGAAAAAACTCCCATGTGGATGCATGCTCTTAAAGCTGTACTCTCCTCAAGTCAAAGGTCAATAATTACCTAACCACGATATATACTCATAATGTTCGCTTCCTACTTTTTGGTCTTACATTATTCCACATGTCATTCAGAAACCCTCTCCCTTAAATGTCTCTTGAGCCTTGTGCAGTGTAACCTCGGTTCTCGAACGTCTCACATGTCGAACAAATCGGTTTTCGAACAGAATATTCCAAATGAAGATGCCTCGGTTATCAAACAAAATTTCTGTTCCCTAACAACATTGTTGAATCGAGCTGAACCGAGTTAACCCGAACGAAATCATTTCTGTGTCGACCGCCATATTGTATACATTCGTGTGTTGTGCTGTGCTTTTCCAATTTACCAATTTACCAATGTTATTGCACTATGCCTTTTTTTTCTCTTCATTAGTCCTCAGTCATGGTTCCAAAGAAAACTAACAGTGATACTGGTAAAGGAAAAAGAAAAGTCAAGAGAAAAACAATTGTTAATGATATTGACTCTTCTTACTCAGTTTCATATGGCAAAATCAACGATCTATACTATTCTTATAAAGAAAGAGACGATCATGTCCTTCCTTCCCTTTTCCAAACAATAACATCTCTTTTCTTCTCTGCCACTTACACCATCAACTCTCCTATTTACAGATACAGTAAAATTAAAATGTTCGTCTATATTTTATCTTTTTAGTATTGGGTTTATTTATTTTTTCTAGGATTTAATGATTTTCATTAGTTTTGTGTATAAACTTGTGCACAAAGTACTGTTGTTAAAGTTTAAATAAGCAATCATCTTGGCACCAGGAACGGATTAATCCAATTTACGTTGATTCATATTGGAAGAATAGTTTCGGTTAACGAACATTTCAGGTTTTCCAGCGGGCTTCAGGAACGAATTAAATTCGTGAACCGAGGTTCCACTGTATTGGGTGAATATTACTAACAAAAAATGAGTAAATGTAGCCCAAGTTCTTTCACATATCAATCTGTTTATTTAAGTTGTCAGACAAATATGTGTTTTTTTTTAATTTTATGTTTTTACGAAATTGTTTTACTGGGATAGCAACCGGAAAATTATCAGGGTAATTGAAATTCGTCCCATATTTTGGCTCAGCACTGTGCCTGTTTTACCCGCTCCCCCGGGAACTTGGAATAAGGTGCAGCCAGACACAACAAACACTTGCAGACGAAATTTCCGAGACGTCGCCAATCCCATGTCCGATCCTTAATTGTAAGTGATCCACAGCTGAATATTTTGTGATGCTAACATATGCGTTGGTAGGCGTGGTTTGCTCGAGCAGACAGGGAGACAGACAGAAAATACTTAATGAGAGAAATTGGGGGGTAGAGAGAGATATACACTGTAAGAAAAAGAGAGGAACAAGAAATATTTCTTTCTCTCTCACTTAATATTTATATATACATGCACACACACACACAGATATATATATATGTATGTGTGTGTATGTATGTATATGTATATATGTATATGTATATATATATGTATATATACACATACGCACACACACAAATATATATATATGTGTGTGTGTATATATATATATATATAAAATAAGCAGCATATAATTTTATATTACAAAGAGTTAATCATACCTTGAATTAATTAGGGATTTCGCCAATAATTGCATTAATATTGCTAATTGATTCAAGGTATGATTAATTCTTTGTAATACATATATATATACATATATATATATATATATATATATATATATATATATATATGTGTGTGTGTGTGTGTGTGTGTGTGTGTGTGTGTGTGTGTGTGTGTGTGTGTGTTTGGCGCCGATAGCTTCGGTGTTAGAATCTCCGACTGATATCAGGATTCGGACCCGGATTGAAGTGATCGGATGTCTAGCCACACTGATGAGCTGTGATACACCGAAACAGTCTGTCTTTGGATCACGATATATATATATATATATATATATATATATATGAGTTTATTGAGGGGGATTTGAAATCTCCCTAATAATTTCAATCACCTGTATATCCTTACTTGAACCGGCTTGTAATGCTCTGGATGGAGCGATTTCGGGATAGAAGACGTGATTCGTGAGGGCAGAATCCGTTGAGCTAAGTAAACTTGGATGAGATACACGACGTAATTTCTGAAGAGCGGCGCTATATAGAGTCTAGTTAGTTGAATCACTATGTCGCTTGCATCGTATCGTAACGGTCCGAGTTCGATTCTCGGTAGTGGATGCCCACTGCTGATGAGATCCCAAAATAGGACGAAGCGGCTGTTCACCGCTTTCAGTATTCTATTGAGGATTTTTCTAGACTCGATGAATTACTATATATATATATATATATACATATATATATGGGTGGATCTAATGGTGATTACAAAGGCGATTGGGGTGATCACTAGTGATGACCATGTTATACCTTCATCAATCTTCCCACATGGCCTCAGACTCAACACGGAGGCCTGCATCAAGTGCAATGAGGAGGTAGAGATCCCCTGGGTTAAGAAGGTGGCTGCTGGAAGACGCTATGTCTGGCAACAGGACTCTGCACCACATCACACTAGCAGGAGAACCTAGTCACTCCTTACATCTGCCAAACTAACTCCCCAGAATGCAACCCACAAAATTCTTTGTGACACCAATGATGATCTGAAGGCAAGGATTATGGCAGCATTCACCAACTTAAATAAGGAGACTGTTCAGAAGAGTTGCAGGAGATTCCGACGTCGTCTGGAGTCCGGCGTTGAAGCCAATGGCGATTTCATTGAATAAATTTACTCTTTACAATATCAAGATATTTTTTTTGTAATTTTAGTAAATATATGTCAAAATTATTTTTATTTTTGCGTCATTTAGATGACAATTTATCAATCGCACGTTGTATTGATAGAGACAAGACTATATAAAAAAGAGTGACATAGAACAGAGAAAGAGAGGAAACTGAGAAACATAACAATAAAGACGGGGGAGAACAGAACGAAGATATAAATACAATATATATATATATATTGTATTTAGGCAGCAATCCTTCATTTATGCATGTTTCATTAAAAACGACAGATATGGTACTACGATTAAGCTTTTTATTTAATTTTTCTTGTGTTCGCACAAGAGCTTTCTTTTTTGAACCCAGAGTGTGTAAAATCTGCCCAAATGTTCTATAGTTCTGAGGGCATTCGGCTATACCATTAGCCATTATCAAAGATGATTTTATTTTTCAGTTTAATTGCGTGTGTGCGTTATGTATATGCTTTTAGTGTGTTATAGAGATGTATAATTTTTCGAACACGGTTAGCACATTGTGGCCATGTTCGTAGTTAATATTGTTAAGAGTTGACTTTTTCTTTTTTATTATTAGGGCTTCCATTATTTTTAATCTTTTTTTACAAGTGGATGATGTTATGTTTTTGTTTTCTACTAGTATGTTTCGAATGGAGTCTGGTAAGTTTCTGTGTGTGTGTTTAAATGGGTTCTAATAGAACTATGGTCGGACAGGTGTAACGTAAGGCGTCTGGATAGGCATGTAGTTGTGTGACCGATGTAATTAATTAATTTCATCAGGAACACAGTTACATAAAGGGTATTTGAACTCATAGATAATGTTCGTTCGTTGGAATTTTGACTTAGCAGGGGTGTTGCTGTTTTTCGAGGATGAGGTTAGCTGTCTTGAATTTTTTTAGTAAATAATTTCAATTTTTTTATTCACATCGACTGCGGTAGTATATGTCTTTATAACATTTCTAAGTGAATATTCATCTTGTTTGTAGTTTTGTCTTGTTATAGTTTTTAATGAAACATATATATATATACATGGAGCATTAAAATATTCTGTTTTTCCTTTCAAATAATATATATATATATATATAGTTTTGTTATAGTTTTTAAGGAAACACACACATATATATATATAGTCTAGTTATAGTTTTTAATGAAACAAATATATATATAGTCTTATTATAGTTTTTAATGAAACATATATATATATATATATATATATATATATATATATATATATATATATATATATATATATATATATAGTCATGTTATAGTTTTTAATGAAACATATATATATACATGGAGCCTTAAAGTGTTCTGTTTTTCCTTTAAAATAATATATATATATATATATATATATATATATATATATATATATATATATATATAAATATATATATATAGTTTTGTTACAGTTTTAATGAAACATATAAATATATATATATATATATATAGTCTAGTTTTTTTTTATTTTTAATGAAACATATATACATATGTATAGTCTTGTTATAGTTTTTAATGAAATATCTATCTATATACATATATATATATATATGTTTCATTAAAACTATAACAAGACTATATATATATATATATATATATATATATATATAGTCTTGTTATAGTTTTTAATGAA
>OZ038490.1:15673776-15686276 GCA_964036315.1 Acanthosepion esculentum | reverse complement strand
GCACAGGCACACACACACACACACACACACACACACACACACGCACACACACATATATATATATATTCTTAAACGTTATTTTTTAGTGCACACTCGGATTTGAGAAGACGTTCCGTTTATTTATGTATATTTGTCTACCGGCCTGAATGAGCGAGTAGTCTTATTAAAGAACAATCTTGCGCTCTAGGCGACTCACGCTCGAATCCTGCGAGAAAGCGCAAAATTTTCTCCAGGATTGCATCCTAAAAGCAACTAGATCTGCTCAGTTTCAAATATCCGAACCGTAAGCAAAGTAATTTTCAAATAATTAATCGCTTTATTTTTAATCCGCCATTTTTATTATATATATACGTTATTTTTAGTCGATACAGGTGCGTCTATTTTAAACACGGATATCCACTAAAACTAATTAAAAATAATAAAAATGCCGGACAAAAATGTGCATCTTGTTGGAGTTTTGGGGTACCTTAGTGTGCTAGTGAGCCAGCCAAAATGAGCTGACTCATTTTATAGTTCACCAATAGAGGTAACCAATCAGAAGGCTCAAAATATTCAATAAGACGTGTATAAAGGCGGCCATATTTTTTTCCGGAATATTCACTGCCAGCCTTTGATGATATCGAACACTGGTATTGGCGATATAGTCAGATTCAGTAGAGTGTCTGACTCGGGAGTGTTAATCTTTAACGCTGTTTCATTGAAGAGATTACGTACTGCGCTGGATTCTATAGTCATAGACTATGGTGAACATGGTCAATACATCTTAACGATTTCCGTAGACAGTTTTTTCAAAATGCCATACCAAGCTCATATGAGATATATAGAATATCTTTGCGATATAGCATGTTATGTCATCTGGATTATATTTAGTCAGTCTTTCGATTTCGCCATCAACTTTCTCGGTTTTCCAGATCAAAATTCCCACTCCTGAACCTAGCGAATTATTTACGAACATTATTCTCAGCTATAGCACCTTGTGTATAAACGGCACATAACTTTTTCGCTGTTTGTACAACACTAGTCCTTTCCGCTAATCAAAGAACATTAAAAAATTAAAATCTTTCTCAAAATTCAGAATTGACACACAAGTCGTATCGAAAGATACATTGTAACCATTCAGAATAAGTATGTACGTCATCAATTTACGTCACGTGTGAAATGCTATAACGAATGCAAATGTGACTTATTCAAATTCGCTATGAATAATTTGCTCGAAACTAATACCTTTCCAATTAACGTATAATTTATCGCATATTCAGATCAGCTTTATAGAGAAGCTGTCCACAATTGATATTTTTGTTACAAGGGTCGACCGAAAAGTTCATAGGCTGACCAAGATACTCTTATGGAATCTGATCAAAATATTTCAAAATAGTCTCCATTGGGATCTGCACACTTCTTTCATTGGTATTTCAGGGCTTGGACCCCATTGGTGAAGAAACTTTAATCCTGTTGGTTAACATATCAACAACAGATATGTCGTCATCATCAGCTTGATACCGGTTCCCAACCAAGTGTTTTTCATGTTGGGGAACAGATGATCGTCAGATAGGGCCAAATCAGGAAAATAGGGAAGTCGATCAACAGGTCTAAAACCACAGTCACGCACAACATCCATTGAAACATCGGACTTCTGGGTTGGAGTATTGTCCTGGTGAAACAAGACTCCTTTTGTCCTTTTTCCTGGGCGTTTCATCTCGATAGCCTTTCGTAACTGCCTCAGCAAGTTGGCATCGTAATCTCCATTGTTGCTGTGGCACTTCTGAAGATTTTCAAAAAACACAATGTCTTTTGCATCTCTAAAAACACTAAGGCCATCACCTTCCCTGCAGGTGAAACGACCTTGGCCTTCGTTGGAGCAGGCGAAGATAGGCATTTCCCTTACATGTATTACGTCTTTGTCTCTGGCTCAAAGTGATGAACCAAACACTTATTCTGGTTTAGGAAACGTTCAAAGAAAGCAGCTCGATCTGCCTAAAAAAACTTCAGATTTTCCCGTGATGTGCTCTTTTGGTTTGTTTTGTTTTACGGTATATCAACACCTCAATGGGTCATTTAATGCCGACAACATTTTTAGGATAGATTCGTCTGAATAGAATATGTATTCTTTGGTTTAGATTGGTTTGGTTTATTTTGTTTTACAGCATTTCAACCTCAATGGGTTATTTAATGCCGACAACATTTTTAGGATAGGTTCGTATGAACAGAATAAGTATTCTTTGGTTTAGATTGGTTAGTTTATTTTGTTTTACGACACATCAACCTCAATGGGTTATGCAATGCCGACAAGATTTTTAGGATAGATTCGTATGAATAGAATATGTATTCTTTGGTTTAGATTGGTTTGGTTTCGTTTTGTTTTACGGCATATCAATCTGAATGGGTTATTTAATGCCGACAACTTTTTCTTTTTTTCCTGGTAATATTTTTTGTCAAAAATCTATTTCTGTTAATATTTTTTTTCCTCGAAAATGTATAGCTGGTAATATTTTTATCAAAAATCTATATATTTTTTTCCTCGAAAATGTATAGCTGGTAATATTTTTATCAAAAATCTATATATTTTTTTTCCTCGAAAATGTATAGCTGGTAATATTTTTTGTCAAAAAATCTATTTCTGTTAATATTTTTTTTGCTGGAAGAGCCCATGTTTTATCGGCCAATCAGCGCGTAAGGAGAGTGCGTGATACATGTCGCTGGAAGAGCCCATGTTTTGTCTGCCAATCAGCGCGTAAGGAGAGTGCGTGATGCATGTCGCTGGAAGAGCCCATGATTTGTCGGCCAAACAGCGCGTAAGGAGAGGGCGTGATACATGTGGATGGATGAGCACATGTTTTGTCGGGAAACCCATGAATCCATCTCTTCGCGTCCCATCTATGGGTTAAATTGCAGGACTAGCCTTGGTTAGAATCAGTCTACTGCAGAAAGTAACAACACCCTGCTGGGAGAAAATCTTCCCTAGTCAGCCATGGATTAAAACTGACACGATCTCCCAAGCGTGTATCACGTATGGCACTGAACTGAATTTTCAAGAATAGTTCTTCGAGCCTCCCGAGAGACATTCCAAGCTCTTCTTTGAATGATACCTGACTTTTTCTTTCGTTGTCTGTCATGACGGTTTCAAACTGCTTATAATAATGTTGAGGTGCGTGCTATGGGAATGTCAATAGAAGACTTCAAAAATAAGCTTTTAGTCTATCGCAGTGATTCCCAACGTGGGGCGCATGGTAATATTTTGCTGGGGCACACGTAGGATGTGCAACCTCCGGCTTACCATACCAACAGAATAAGAGGACAATTCGAGAATGAGTTATTGACAGTGAATTGACTTCTAGAATCTGAGTTAGAGGGTTAATGCGTCTTAATATATACGATGCATATACAGTAGGCATACATAAAAATATTTTGTGTGTACGTACATGTGTAATTGGCATACATGTAAGAATTAATTATTACAGGGGGAGTGGGGTACAAGAATTTTAGAAATACCAAAGTTGGGCATGGCCCCAAATCGTTTGGGAGCCATTGCTATAGAGTATCTTTTTTATGATCGTAAGTTGAAAATAGGCTGAAATATGAATAAATAAAATAAAGAAACGATAAAGCGTACGATGTTACCGGCATTGTAAGAACATGTCATTAGACACTTTGCATCCGGTTTTCTCGTGTCTGACCTTGAGAGTCCAACATGAGATTTGTTGACAAGCGATAGAGCGTGGTCTGTTATGAGTTCCAGATACGCATGCCTCTTGAGACAAAAACCACTTAGGACATCAATAGACTTTCGGCGAATGCATTTTGTAATACTTGAGAAAGGATTTTGAACTTTCGTCTATCAAAGGGGAAATATGTCTGGCTCACTTTGTCGATTGTCAACGCCCACCTCTAAATAGATGGCACTTATTACCAACACTCAGACAAATATCCCGTCTCCTCCTCCTCCTCGTCAAGTGTCCTATCCCTTCTGGACATAGACTTTCGTCTCTTTAGTTAGATTCATTTCCTTAATATGTTGTTGTGTTCCAGAAGTTTTGAGACGTTATTCAGTAGATACATTTGTACAAAGAAGTACAAAACTCTAACCTCCTTCAAAGTTGGATCCTCTGACCTCATTGCTCTTGTTCTAGATCCCCAGCCATTTCTTGAAGGCCCCATGGAAGATATCCAACGTGATGAAGGTGTCCAGGATCCTTGTCACAGCCTCCTTAATTTTCTCAATGCATTCAAAATACCTGTCCCTGATGTTCCTTTTCAGATTGGGGCGTGGGGATAGAAGGTAAAAGTCACAAGATGTAAAATCTGGACTTTAGGGAGAATGAGAAACAGTTTTGATAGCCCCCTCCCCTATCAACAAAAAAATTTATGTATAAATACTAAATTTAATATACTAAATTTAATGATATACTAAATTTACAATAATCTAAGACAGTTATAACTATCTCTTCTAAAAAAGAGTTTTAAAATTTTTAAATTGGCCATATATATATATATATATATATATATATATATATATATATATATATATATATATATATATATACAGAAGCAATCGGATGTCTAATCATACTGATGAGCTGCGAAACAATGTGTCTGTGGATCTATCTATCTATCTTTCCATATATATATATATATATATATATATATATATATATATATATATACATACATATAGTACACTGGGGTAGCAGATCATGATTTAAACATATATTGTTAAATAAAACAGACAATGAATGTCCGTTAAATCTAATCATGACCTCCATGGAAGACATTCAATGTGAAGGTGCTCAGGATTCTTGTCACAGCCTCCTTAATTTTCTCAATGCCTTCAAAACATCTGTCTCTGGTGTTCTTTTTCAGCTTGATGGTGGGAGCTAAAAGTTACAAGTTGTTAAGTCTGGACATTAGGGAGAATGAGAAACAGTTTTGATGACCCCCTCTATCAACACAAATCTTTATTGCATAGAGAGCTTCAAATTGTCTTCACGTCTCGATTACATTCTGCGAACAAGCAGTGGTTAATAAGGTGGCTCAAAGGGCTCCTAGGGTCCTTTCCCTCAATCTGAAAAAACGGAAGTTACCAAGTCAACTTCTTTGACATTTAATAATGACATACTAAATTTACAATGCCCACACACAGACACACACATATATATATATATATATATGGACAAAGTCCGACAATTATTTTAAGACATTTTTTGTTTATACGTTCTTTTAATAGATACAAATATTTAAGTAAATGCTCTGTTTATAATAAACAGAATTAACATTTACCGGCCTGAATGTCCGAGAAATTTTCATAGAAAATATGCGTCCTCCGACAGGAATCGAACCTGTATCCTATGTAACCGTCATATAGCCTGACTTTTCAAGTGATGGGTTTTCTGTTATTTGGTATCGTTCTTTGTGATTCTGTAGCGCTAGTCCAAAGAAAGATGATCTTGGCCAAGGCCCTGCAGGCTTCACCCCTTCAAAGCCTTTTTTCACCATTGATCTTACGAAATGGTTGTATACATCTGACAGTCTAGATATTCCTGAACATGTTACTATTTTACATGTACTATTTTGATTAATTGTACTAATTACTAATATAATACTACCTTATTACTAATATTACAACAGAAAATAGAAAGGAGTGAATTCATACGTTTTATCGAGGGCATTAGTGTCAATTGAACCTCAGTAAATTACAGTAGTAGTCTCGACGGGACGTACATACAAGCGGAAAAGCGCTTAGCGTCAGGTTTTATTTAAAATTCGATATGGGCACCCGATTTCGCTACCAGCTTCTCGAGCCGCCCAGGAACTCTAGTGGTTTGGAAGTCTTAACTTATTGAATTTGCCCTCAAAGTCTTAGTTTGGTATAGCAGACGTGCTCTTTTTAACCAACCCTAAAGAATAAAAGTCACCATGTATTACTGAACTCATTAACTCACTCTTTTTTGTCAACTATCGGGGTAGATATTTCGTCGTGGTATCTGGGTGACAAAACAGAAAATAGGGAGGAGTTAATTCATACCTTTTCTCAAGGGAATCAGTGTCAATTGAACCTCAGCAATCTCAGTAGTAGTCACGACGGGACATACATACAAGCGGAAAAGCGTTTAGCGTCAGGTTTTATTTAAAATTCGATATGGGCACCTGATTTCGCTACCAGCTTCTCGAGCCGCACAGGAACTCTAGTGGGATGGAAGACATAACTTATTGAATTCGCCCTTCAAGTTTTTCCAAAGTCTTAGTTTGGTATAGCAGACTTGCTCCTTTAACCAACCCTAAAGAAAAAAAGACTTAGATTGTTAAGTCAGGACTCCTTGCTGGCCACTCCTACACAAAATAGGGAGTTACTTTTCAATCACTCTGTATATATATTTGGGCAGCAAATAAACAAGTTGAATATGACAGACAAGGAAAAGTTGATCAGTTTTTCTGATATTCTAAATTTGTTTCCTTTAAAGGAATAAAGGAGCGTCAAAATTGTTTGTAGTGTCTATTGTCTCCCAAGTGCTTTCGGCCACTCCGTTAGCTATTTTAAGAGGTTTGTTTTAATTGTTATTGGTTTCTTTAAACGGTTGTCTTTTAACATGTATTGTGCCATGCATATTGTGTGATAGTAGCACTTTTATTCCGAGCCCCACGAAAGGAGCGTGTCTGGAATTCAAGTAGGCATCCTTCTGTTGTTAAATAAACTAAAATGAATGCCGAGTGGCAGATATTTTGGACAGAGTCCTCCGACAACGAGATGTTTTCGGTTACGGCATTTATGAAGTATGATCATTGTTATCAATCAGAATTTTCCTTCTGGATTCTTGTAAGTTGTGGGTGGCTAAAAGCTTTTTTTGGTGGCACTATGATCAGAAAAGTGACACGTGAGGCGTCTGGCCAAAAATGAACACTGCTTTGCCCCCCTCTATCAACACAAATCTTTATTACATAGAGAGCTTCAAATTGTCTTCACGTCTCGATTACATTCTGCGAACAAGCAGTGGTTAATAAGGTGGCTCAAAGGGCTCCTAGGGTCCTTTCCCTCAATCTGAAAAAACGAAAGTTACCAAGTCAACTTCTTTGATATTTAATAATGATACACTATATATATATATATATATATATATATATATATATATATATATATATATATATATATATATATATATATATATATATATATATATATATATATATATATATATATATATATATATATATATATATATATATTGTATTTTTCAATTTGCAGATAAAGTGTTAAATATCGTTCACAACCGCAACTTCCAACACAGTACTCAGCAACTTATCCGAAAATTGTAAAATAAATAAATAAATAAATAAATAAATAAATAAATAAATAAATAAATAAATAAATAAATAAATAAATAAATAAATAAATAAATAAATAAATAAATAAATAAATAAATGGTGGAGTAATGGATAACGGCTTGGATTGAGGAATCGGAGAGCCGAGTTCGAATTCCAGTCGAATCCATTACATTCACTTACGTGCTAACACCCTTGGGAAAGGTGTGAATCCTCTTCTTCTCCCTCCAACTATGGGTAAATAGCAGGACAGACTGGGTTCTATAGCCTTGGATAGCAACTGGTCTAGGAGAAGGACAACTCTGAATTCAAAACCTGCGGAGGGTCGTTTGGGGACCTTGTGGCATTCGTTGCACCAGGTCCCTGTATTCGTCCCTCCAAAAAGTGTGGATGGCCCTACACAAAGCCTTCACCACTATAATCAAATCTTGTGTGGGTGTCCGGCTTTCAGTTTCTGGGAACTGATCTGTCTGGCCCTCATACGTCGAGTTCGACGGGAGAGTCCATCATATATATATATATATATATATATGCAGTGTTACATTAGAACCCACTGCAAAACTGTACATCTTGTTTCAACATTAAAAAATTCTAACGTTTCATTAATGTTGAAACAAGATTTACAGCTTTGCAGTGGGTATGTGCATGTTCTAATGCAACACTGCAGAATAAATAAATATTTATTGCTCTACTTTTGTATTGAACCCTGTTCTGAACGCTGAAATCTTACTCCTCGTTCTTTTACATTTGTATATATATATATATATATATATATATATATATATATATATATATATATATATATATATATATATATATATATATATATATATATATAGCATAATGAGAGGCCACGTATACTTTCTTGATATGTATATAATATCTGGATAAAATGAATGAAACAAAATTGGGTGTTTTTTTTATGAAAGTATTTATTTCTGTGTTTTTGTATATATTTATTTATTTAATATTTCAGACCACCTAGGTCTTTCCTTAGAAATCAAATGAGATACCCAATTTTGTTTCATTTATTTTATCCAGATATTATATATATATATATATATATATATATATATATATGTATATATATATATATATATATATATATATATATATATATATATATATATATATATATATATATATATATATATATATATTTACATAGAGATATAGATACAGACACACACATACATACATATATATATATATATATATATATATATATATATATATATATATATATATATATATATATATATAATTATCAGGTTAATGGTCGGAGTTGAATTAGACCAGGAAATAGGAGTTTTAAAAAGTACTAAATACACGTGGGAAGAAATAAACTTAAAAACAACATGTAAAGCTTTTAAAATAAAAAGATGTCAGTTGAATCCGCTACCTTGGTTTCAGCCTGACGGTATCCTCAGGCGGTTTTTATCAAATGACCTCTTAACGCGGTCCCATTGAACACTTCAGCCAACGTTGCCCAATAAATATAGATAGATACAGCGAAAGAAACGCTACATATAAGATTTAAATTGACTTTTTTTTTTTAATGAAAAATCTTTCTTGAAGCTTTTACATTTTACATGTGGTTGGAATGTCGAACTGAACCGTTTATTTCGCTCACTGGCGTAGACTGTTCTAGTTCCACGTGCCATGTTTAATAGAGGCCAGTTATCGTTATCAGTTATCTCCTGTTAATTACCCTTTTTTTGTGTTCGAACAAGAGTTTACTTTTCTGGACAGAGAGTATGTACAAACTGTCCAAATCTTCTGTAATGACAATATATATGCTCCTGAAAACTTTATTTCGGTTGAGCTCTCTGGGGAGGATTTGTGGGTTTATAAACAGTGACTATTACAGCTAATAAAGCAAGACTCTTCGGTAAATCGAATCGAGTTCTCTCAGTCACTGTGTGTTTATCTAAAAATAAATACGCTTAAATTCACCTTCTTCTCTGCCGTGAGCCAACGGCTTCAGGATAAAATTTCCGACTGACGCGAATTCAGCCGGTTTTCGATTCTAACCAGAGGCAACCGGACGTCTAGCCACACTGATGAGCTGTGATACAGCAAAACAGTCTGTCTGTGGATGACAATATATATATATATATATATATATATATAAAACTTTTAAAAATCAGGAGGTTAGTTGAATCCGCTACCTTCGTTTCAGCCTTACGGTATCCTCAGACGATTTTTATCAAATGACCTCTTAACGCAGTCTCATTGAGCACTTCAGCCAAAATCTTTCTGGAAACTTTTACATTGAAATTTTGCATTTAAAAACGAGACATTAAAGAAGACATTAGTCATAAGTAATTTATCTTCGTTTCTTATATTTTTATGAATTTAAAAAAGAAAATTCACTTTAAAAAAATGTTAAACCTTTAAAGGTTTCAAAATTTTTTAGGGTGAATTTTGGTGGGATTAGAATTACAGAAGATTTTAGAGTGAATAAAATTGAAAATTAAAACAAATTATTTCAGTCTGTGCGAAAATGATTGAAATTTTATCATTTAATGAAATAATATTGACTTTGATTAATGTAAACAAATATAAAAAAATAACTAATTCAAAATTACCAATAGATATAGTCTGTTTTGCTATTTTTAGACAGGAATTAGGCATAGTTTGTTTTAAAAAAAAAACAGGAAACATTTTACATTTTTAATTATATCTTAATTTCAAATATTGACCGTAGAAAATGGCGCAGAAAAAAAATGTGTTTTCACCGAAGTAATGTTATTTAAGGGCAGTTAATAATACATACTTCTAAAATATTATAAAATTGTAAAATAAAAAAAAATAAATCGATGCTTAAGGTTTAAAATGATTTTTTTTTTAAATGAAAAATCTTTCTTGAAGCTTTTAATTTAATTTTTTATTTTAAACTAAAACATTAAATCTAATACATTAAATCTAATATATGAAATCTAATATATGAATTCTGATATATGAAATCTAAAACATTAAATCTAATACTTTAAATCTAAAACATTAAATCTAATACATTAAATCTAACACATTAATTCTTATAAATTAAATCTAAAACATTAAATCTAACACATTAAATCTTATACATTAAATTTAATAGATTAAATCTTATACATTAAATATAATATTCTAATACTCGGTAATATTTCCAATGAGCAAAATAATTTGACTCGGAATCTGGAAAAGGCAGAATGTGTAAATTCTGTAGATTTAGTTTTATTTTTGTTTTTTGACAAATTTTCAAGCGTTCCAAAAAGGATAAAATATATAATTTAATAATAAAAAAATGCTTTGGTCTTTTCTCTTAATAATAACAACATTAACATAACAACATAACAACATTTTTACTATGTCGGAGTTAGCTCCTCCTTAGTTCCAAAATTGTCACTAGGGGTCTCTTTCCCTATACTATAAATACTGGACGACTTCTTGCCTCGTTCTCTTCTTTCTTCTCGCTGCAAGATGTAGTCTAAAAAGGATTCTCGTCTCGACCATGGACGGCCAGACGTTAAAAGCATATTCACGGATGCACGTACGTACGAACTTTTCCAAACTACATTACAAACATACAGAACATTTCCAAACAAGCAACAAGAACTTTTCTCTTTGAAATATTCTTCTAAAGCTACAGTTTATTCAGCATTTCTCAGTTTTATAATTTATTCAACTTTTGTGAGTTCAGATAAAAATATTCACAGTCTAAGAGACATAACTCCAACAGATTTTTAACTTCTATGCATGTACATCAACATACACAAATAAATACAAATGTTATGTTTTTAAAACCATTTTTGTCCCTTCTTGTATTTCATGTTCTGTGTTATTTTACGTCAAATATGAATTGTGTGGTCATGTTATTCACGGAGCCGTAAACAGACATCTACAAACCATCCATCCTATCAACATGCTACAACAACTATTAAACTATTGGGTTTGGGGCATTTTTTCATCATGTATGCTTATTTTTTAGCGAATCTTTGGAGACACACACACACACATATATATATATATATATATATATATATATATATATATATATATATATATATATATATGTATTACAGATGTATGTTTATTTTTGTTTTAATTGTTTCGAGTCCACGAATCAATTTCTTGGTAGCCGTAGAGAATTTACTAAGAAAAATACTAAATTTTCTTTCAAATAATTTTTATTTTCCCAACTAAATTTTCTGTTTATGTGTATACACCATTTCTATAAAATCAAATTCACGAGGTATTTTTCTATCCAAGCGAGGAAACTTTTGTATTTCTTAATTTATTATTATTATTATTATTATTATTATTATTATTATATATATATATATATATATATATATATATATATATATATAACTATGTTGCTACAAACATTTTAGAACTTTATTGCTATACTTATAGTTGACTTTATTTTTTACTTAAATTTTCTTATATAAGCGGCTTCTAGAATTTTAATTTTGTGATTATTATTATTTTGGCGTAATATTGATGTATATTTAACTAAAATCTGTCTAAACTGTGAATGTAGATATGGATGTTCCTTTAAATGTAAGATTGAACTAGGCTCATCCAACTGAAATCTAAGCCTTCTCGTCAGCATCGTCGTTGTAAAACCCACAGGTGTGTTAACATTTTTATCAGAGGTGCATTCTCCGAAAGGACATCTAAATTGGTATACAATAGTGGTCTTTTACAAGATGCTAATTGACGGAGAAGAATTGTTTTTGAAAACTAGGTTGATTGTATTAAGTTTCGTATAGTATACAAGGAACCTCACAATTTTTATTTGGATCAGTTTGGGGGGGGGGCGGATACATTAGTGTTTATGTGTCTTTTTAGAATTTTTTCCTCCTGGTTATATTTAGAATGCATTTGATTACGGTATAGTAGCTTGATATCTCTAGAGTTATTTGATGTTGTATTCATTTGTATTTATGTTTATATTACTAAAAGCTTGTCTAATTTGCTCTTCAACGACGCACTTAGAAAGCCATTATTTATGTGCGTTTCACTAACATTTTTAATTCATTATAGAAATTATTTAACCAAATATGTTTGAATGAAAATATGCAGCCTAAACACAGACGCGCGTACGCGCGCACACACTCACACACACACACACACACACACACACACACACACACACATATATATATTAAATAAAAGCACCTTGTCAGTCGTTTTTAATG
>OZ038490.1:15621276-15671276 GCA_964036315.1 Acanthosepion esculentum | reverse complement strand
TACGTACATCAAATTGTTCTTAAATTAAGTGGCGACAGATGAATTTATCGTTGAACTTTTAAAAGGTAAGCTTAGATATTAATACAATACTTAAATGCAGCGATCAGTTTTGAATTATTCTGTAGTTAACGAAAACAAAAACGCACACCACATACGCATACGGCTGCAGTGTGCCTTGCAAAAAAAATTCTCCGCCGACAGAGGACCAGATTGCAATCAAAAGAGACAAGGATGCAGCAAGGAAAAAAATTTCCATTGCAAATGAAAACCCAGATCAAATGGCAGGCAGGAGAGCATCCAGTGCTGAGAATATGCAAAGACGTAGGGACTCTTAAACTCCTGAACAAGCATAAGGTCCAATAAAGAGTCCTCCGCTAGTTTAAATGCCGCCCGCCCGATATTCGATATGCGGCTCATGGAAATCTATTGGTTGAGGTTCTTTTTTCATCACAGTTAATATAAAAGATAAATAAGAAAAATTTCAAGTTTTGTAATTATTTACTGGGTATGAATTGAGTCTTCTGGTCAATTTTAGATTTGGTTTTATGTTCTTGGTATAAGAAAAATTAACGCTTCCCACTAAAATCTCTTTAGTGACACATTGCCTATCGGTGCGAATTTCTTGGAACAGGTGCTCAAAGTCGGGAATTCTCTCTGCACCAAGTCACGTGGATTTCAACAGCGTCATCATCCGCCGACTCTGTTCGGCTTTCTTTTGGGTCGCTTAAGCGCTCTGCTTATATGGATTTTGATTCAAGATCGCAGTCGGGGCTGAATATTTTTAGGGATTTAGTGTTTCCCCATTTCTATATCGATTTGAACAATAGTACTTTGTTGTCTGGTTTGTAAAATTGATTATCTCTCCAAATTTGGAAGATCTCTTCTTCCTACGTGTGGTGCTTGTAAGTTTCGGACTGCCCGTATATTCATTGTCTTTCTTATTTATATGCCTCGCACCATTACTTCCAAATGGGCCTAGTCATTTCCTCCCTCTTTATTTGTATCTCATTTAAACCCTGTTTAAACGGCTGTCTTTTTGAGAAACTTGATTTTTAAACTGTGTGGGCGAAAAAGGCTTGCTTAACTTTTAGTGATTAATTGTAATTATCTTAAGTTTCGACAACGAGCTTTTTCTCAGGCTCTGGTCTTGTTTACATAATCAGAAATATACCAGCTGTTTCCTGCGACAGCTATTAGCAAATATTCGTTCCCATATCTTGTCCGCTTAATCGTCCGCTCCTTACCTCAAGAAATCATATTTCTTGAATTGTTTACAATTTCCAGTTTTTGACAGGTGGAATAATTCAGGTTTTCAATTCTGCCTTCGTCTTCAGAAATTACCAGATATCTCTCAAGTGACCTCTTCTTCCGCCTGGTGACCGGAGACATGTTTTCGCAACTCGCAATTTAGTAAGCGGTCATAAATTAATTTCTCCATTTTTGTCTTGTTTCTCTAATTCTCGACTGACTTTGAATGCATTTTCACTATTTCTCCTCCCCCCTACCTTGTGGGTTTAAATTTCCCAGATGACCCTTCGAAAATATCTTTTCCCAAAACAATAAAGTCGTCTTTACTTCCTTCTTTCAGTTCATATGTTCTTCCGTACTTTTAAACCTTTTTCGTCTGTTTAAAGACATATTCTATATTAACCCTTTCTTTTCCTTTTTGCCAGTGTCACATAGTGTCACAATATTCAGTCAGACAGTTATGGGACATGCCTGATACACGCTTAGGCGATCATGTATCTTTCGATACATGACTGACTACGCAGATTTTTTCCCGCAGTAGGTTGCCATTTCTTTCCGCAGTAGACCAGTTGCGATCCAAGGCTATAGATTCCGGTCTGTCCTGCTATTTTCCCATAACTGGGGGGGGGGAAGAAGAGGATTTATACCTTTACCCAAGGATATTAGCACGTAAGTGAATGTAATGGATACGACTGAAATTCGAACTCGGCTCTCCGATTTCTTAATCCGAGCTGCTACCAATTATTCCACTGTACCTCCTGAGAATATTACCATTGCCATTTACATTATCACAACGTTTCGGTCATTGTGCCCGCCGGCCTTCATCACTATGTGGATCCGAGTAACCTACATGGAATTCTGAATTGAACACTTTATTTAATCTACGGCGGTAGACTATTCTCGTTCCACAGATCTCACGTCTAGTTTTTAATTTGATTTCTGCTTCAAGTACACACTGCCTGATCTAGAGATTGAACCCTCAGTTACTATGTCACCATTTACAACGACTATCCACTCGGCTACTGTCCTGTGGGAAACTAGTTTGTTTTTTTTGTTTTTTGTTTTTTGTTTTTTTTTTCACCCCAAGCAAGGCGGGAGTGCTACTAGCACGTAAGGGGTTACACAGATTGAAAGTAAGATTAAAGAGAGGTGTTTGAGGAAAGGATAAAGAGAAGGACGGAGAACAAGATTAAGACATCAGAAGATGTCGATTGACATTACATTTGAATACTTGAAGATTATAGCTATCAGGGAAGTAAATAGGAAGAAGGGAGTTTCACACTCGGGAAGTGCGAGAGAAGAAGCTGTTGGAGAAGAAGAGGCGGTTATATTTAACTGTTTCGACAGTGAAAGGGTGGGACCGAGTTGCCAACCTAGTAGCACGTTTAAATTCATGCAGTCGGGGCACCAGTGAAAGTAGCTCGTCAGAGCAGTTGCCATGAAAATATTTGTAGAAAAGACAGAGAGAAGCCACATCACGTCTGTGAGAAAGTGATAGTAGACGTGATGTCACATAAACATGGCATATCCGTCTCTGGATTTTGTCTAGGACCTCAAGACAAACAGCAGGAGCACCAGACCATATATGGCAATAGTATTCAATGCAAGGACGAATAGTAAATTTGAAAAATTTGGAAAACCTTCTGACGCGACACAGAGAACCAACTATCCCTCCGGTACATGAAGCTAATGATTCAATGCAGTTGTACGACCTCAGACCAGTGGAAAACGTGAGACCAGGAAGACACAGAGAGACGTTCTCGTTGAGTTGAGTATCAATTTTGCTCTTACACCCGTTATATATATATATATATATATATATATATATATATATATATATATATATTGGTGTATATATATATATATATATATATATATTAGTGTATATACATATATATATATATATATATATTGGTGTATATATATATATATATATATATTGGTGTATATATATGTGTATATATATATATATATATATATATGTATATATATATATATATATATATATATATATATAGATATATATATTGGTATATATATATATATTGGTGTATATATATATATATATATATATATATATATATATATATATATATATATATATATATATATATATATAGTTAAATTCCCAGATCAACTCTGTGGACAAGCCATATTGGTATAAAAATTATATATATATATATATATATATATATATATATATATATATATATATATATATATATATATATATATATATATCGTCCGGGTTCCTCTCTATTTTTTTAAAAATCCACATTACAACCAAAACAGTTTGCGGTTTCTCTCTTCTTTTTAATATGCACTTTTCTCTCGTTGGAACAACTATAACCTCTTCCCTTTATATATATATATATATATATATATATATATATATATATATATATATATATATATATATATATATATAATTTTATAACATGTTTATGTTATAATTTTCGAATAAATTATATTTGGTCTACTCTGCATTCAGTACTCTTTTAAGAATAGTATTTTTGATTATTGCAATTTATTCCGTATATACCAATCCTACACTTGGAGATAAATATATATATATATATTTATGTTTATACAATCATTTTATAGATACAAATATTTAAGTAAATGCTCTGTTTTTATAATAAACAGTATTAAACAACATTTACCGGCCTGAATGTCCGACAATATTTGATAGAAAATTTTCGACCTCCGACAGGATTCGAATCTGTATCCTATACGGAACCGTCGTATAGCTTGACGTGCCTTAACCGTTTCGGCCACAGAAGAGCGTTCGGTTAGCAAGGTCGATTTTACTGTCTTTAAACTTTAACCTTACATGTTGTTTAATACTGTTTATTATAAAAACAGAGAATTTACTTAAATATTTGTATCTATAATAATGTCTTATAAATAATTATCGGACTTTGTTCATTTCATAATGTGTGACGTCATTTGTTTACATTTGATACGCCATGAGCAGATATTAATGTACGTGAGAGATTCATTGAAGGTTAAAGTTTAAAGACAGTTAAATAGACCTTGCTAACAGAACGGTCCTCTGTGGCCGAAAAGCTATATGACGGTTTTGAATTTGTAGGTCCGATGAATTGGATCGTGATTACAATTCCAACATAATAACTTATAACAATGGAATATTAGTGTTTGAACCTTTTATATTATATATATATATATATATATATATATATATATATATATATATATATATATATATATATATACCGAGAGAGAGAGTGAAAGAGAGAGTTAGAGAGAGAAAGAAAGACAGTGAGAGAAATATATGCATACAGAGAGTGAGGGAGATAGAGAGTGGGGAAACAAAACAGAAAGGGAGAGAGATAGACGCGAATCACTTTTGAAGGTAAGATATGCGCGTAATTTATTCAGTAGTATTTAGCAAGACGAAATCGCTAAAAATGAACCGATGACGTCGTTTTCTCAGAATAGGTTCCCTTTGGATTCGCCCAAAATATTAGGTCACTCATTATGGATCAAACTGTATAAACTGTGATATCAGTTTGCTAAACAATCTTGTTAGTCTTAGACCCACGATGTAGTTACCTTAAACCCAGACATACGCGCTTATATATATATATATATATATATATATATATATATATATATATATACACATATAAATATATATATATATATATATATATATATATATATATATATATATATATATATATATATATGTGTGTGTGTGTGTGTGTGTGTGTGTGTGTGTGTGTCTGCCTTTGTAGACGGAAAGAATCGTTTAAATAAATTAAACAAATAAAATATAACAGGAAGAAATCAAGCAAAAACTCGGGCAATTCCTTGGAGGAATGCGTGTTGTTCGTGCTGTGCCTTAGTCTAAATAACTACGCGCCATTACTAATATCAACCAGACATGGGGGTGGTTGAGTGGGGCTGGGGTGGGGTGGGTAATGAAGAGGGTAGATGGTGGGTGTCTGTTGTCTGGTGGGGTTGGGGCACCAGCTGTGGGCAGTGTTTCTTCTTTTTTTGTGACGTTGGGGACGCACATTGGAGTGTAATTGTCTCCAGTTCAAATTGCAAACTCTGACGTCAACGAAAGTAGAAAAAAAAGACAGAAAGAAAGAAAGAAAGACAGAAAGACCACAAAAATAATGGCTTTTTAGTTTTTAAGAAAGAATATATGAAACTAAATAGTAAAAATAAAGGAAGCTTAAAAGAAAGAAAGAACTAGCCTAAAGGGAGTTGAAGAAAGAAAGAAAGAAAGAAAGAAAGGAAGGGAAAAGATTAAAAGAAGTTGGTAATAGAAAGACAGAAACCTAATGCATCTTGATTAAAGAAAGAAAGATAGAAAGAAAGAGAGAAATAAAGAAAGAAAGAAAGAAAGAGAAACTAGCCTAAAAGAAGTTGGTAAAAGAAAGAAAGAAAGACAGAAAGACAGAAAGAAGCCTAATGTATCTTGATTAAAGAAAGAAAGAAAGAAAGAAAAAGAAACATAATGGATGTTGAAAGAAAAAAAGAAAGAAAGAAAGAGAGAAAGAAAGAAAGAAAGAAAGAGAAACTAGCCTAAAAGAAGGACGGAGAACGAAAGAAAGAAAGAAAGAGAGAAGCCTAATGTATCTTGATTAAAGAAAGAAAGAAAGAAAAAGAAACCTAATGGATGCGGAAAGAAAGAAAGAAACCTAATGTATCTTGATTAAAGAAAAAAAAGAAAGAAAGAAAGAAAGAGACGAGAAATGTCCAGAAATAAAAATAGCCAAGCAACATCAAATCAGTGTACTATTAATAGTTTAATTTGATTTTCAATCAGAAGCCTTCACGAAATCCGGCCAAATTTTAAAAGGAATCCATGACAAAAAGGCAGCGGGATTAAAATCCAGTGAAAAAAAACCCCAAAAAACCCAACAAACTCTAATCCCCAAAGTGGACAAAATCTCAGCCTCATAAATGAAAGTCTCACATATAAAAACAAACAAACAAAAAACATTGAAAATTTAAGGAACTTTTAATTCAAATTTTAATATGAACTTCAAACATCTATAATAATACCGACACCTTCGCCCTGTTTCGAATTTATCCGGTCAGTTTATTGGAATGGCTCTGTTTATTTACACATTACTTTCAAGCATCATTTTCATGACCATACTGTGTATACAAGAACACCGAGCAGATACTTTATTCACGCAATGTTTGTTTTTTTCTAAAGTTCACTCCATACATAGCTCGAGAGGCACTCAAGGATTACTGACTGAGGTCTGTGATATGAATGTAAGAGAAGACGGTCAAAAGAGAAGATGATGAGGATAGCTTTTATATAGTTACGCAGAGAATATCTAAAAAGCGAAACCTTGATTATTGCAACCAAGAATAAGCGTTTTTAATTCTTTCACCCCAAGCAAGGCAATAAAGCTACTAAGACGCATTGGGGCTCACTGAATGTTAGAGAATATAGTTGTCATCAGCATAGATACAGAGTTGAGAACTGATGACATCAGAAAGGTCATTTATGAAAATTAAGACCAACATAGGTCGGAGGATAGAATATATATAAACAAAATAGAATTGAAGTGAAATAAATATTAGTCGAAAATTGATGATGCTTTCTCTAAGAAATATTCAATTGGCTTTTTTTTTTATTTGAGTCTCTCGTCCGCAAGCGATGACTACTGCAGCGTGATGAAAATAGTGGAGAAATCCTTTGGTTTGGTTTGACGCTTTTTTTCCGGGCTGTAATATTAACGATACTGTCACTTTCAATCTAGAAACAGATAGGAGCAAATAGTTATCAGAAGCATAGATACCGAGTTGAGAACTGGTGACACCAGGAAGGTCATTTATGAAAATTAGGGGCAATGGAGGTCCAAAGATGGAATTCTGGAGAACACCTGAATTAATCCATAAAGATCTAGAAGTGTGGCAGTTCAAGACAACTTTCATTTCGCGATTTCATTTTGATTAAGAAAGAGAGAATCAGTTTAAAGATCCGTCTTGAAATGCCATAATCTTTCAATTTGTGAAGACCAATGTACGAAACGCTGTCAAATGCTTTCGCGATAGACAAGGCAACAAGTTGATCTTCACCTTTCTTATCTAACACTTGTTAGAATCTTTCAGCAATAACCGTTAACACATCAGCAGTTGACCTAGAGAATTGAAAGGCGTATTGCTTATCTCAAAGAAGACTCTGTGAAGTGAGATGGTTAACAAGTTCGAAGTTAATTACAGCCGCTAGTATTTTGTCCAAAAGAGGTAGGAGACTGATAGGGCAATCGTTAGAATAAACTTACTCTGAATTAATGTATACTAAACCAAAAAAAAACACGAAAAAATTTATATCAAAGGTGACTATATAATGTTTTGGAGAAAGTAACAAGATTACAATCCCGTGAAAATATATACATGATTAACAAAATATTGTTCGATCAATTGATTCTCTTTTTCGTATACTTCAAGTTTTTTTTCTGAAAGAAAAAAAAAACTCTTTTAACTTTTCTTAAAAGTAAATAAAAATAAATAATAATAAAAATGTAAGGTCCTTTTTCATCTCATGAAATACACACCTACTGGAGTCTAAAGAATAGATCGGCTGAAATGTTTTAACAAAATCAAGCATACAAAAAACGGATTCAATTGTCCCAGGAAGATTTGACATCTTAACGACTCTTATTAACAACTAGACTCAATAGATTTACTGAAGCTAGGGAAGGTTACTGAATAGAATAATCCTACGAAGGTTGGTAATGAACTACAATATACTAAGAACAAGAACAACACATACAAGAGTCGCCAGCGGCGCGTTGAAGTAGTCAACTGCTAGAAGTGAGTCATGTGAACTTCAGGATATCTACCAACCGCCCCACGCGGCCAGATATGGCACAAGGCCGAATTTAATGTAGGGTATCCGTGCCCGTAGGCTCTGCCAAGAATTCCCCGTAGACCCCATATAAAACGGTGTCGAGTAGCTGTTTCCCGAGACGAGACTCTGCCCTTCGACATAGCCTCGTCTGTGGATCCTCTCTGTTCGGAGGCAGAGAGTTTGACTTGCACAACTGTAGGCGAATCTCCAACTCTAGGATATCTACCAATCGCCTCATGTAGTCAGATGTGGCACAAGGCCGAATTTAATGTGGAGTAACCGAGCCCGTATGCGCGGCCAAATATTCCACGTAGACCACGTATAAAACGTGGTCTGGTAGCTGTTTCCCGAGACGAGACTCTGCCCTTCGAAATAGCCTCGTCTAGGGATCCCTCTGCAGACACACATACAGTTTTTACTACTGCATTTATGTGAATAGTGATATACCCATTATCATCTGTAGGTGTCATACAACATATATATATATATATATATATATATATATATATATATATATGAATGAAGGAATATAGTTTTAAGGTGTGCTATATTTCTCGGATACATTGCTCAGTATCAGAGACAGGGCGTATGTAAATATAAATATAAAAGTGAACATTGACGTCAACACTCAGAGGTGACATGCTGTTTCATGCTGGACGCAATCGTGTATTTATATATATGGGTCAGTGGTGCATTGTGGGTAATCTATTTTGGCGGTTATTTTTGCGGGAGTGGCTTGTTTGTTTATTTATTTATTTGTTTGGGTTAATTTATTTTACGTGTTATTCATTTTCATTTTGTGTTATTCGCGGCCTGACGATTGCATCCAGTATGAAACAGCCTATCGCCTCTGAGTGTTGACTTCACTTTTATATATATATATATATATATATATATATATATATATATATATATATTCACTTTTATACACATATATTTATTGTTCACTTATATATATATATATATATATATATATATATATATATATATATATATTGATTAAGATTAAAAGACTGCTTGAGCTTAAATATCAGTGAAATTACGTCAATATTTTCGCGGCTTCTCCTCTAATAGCAAGGAAACCGCCATGGCATAAAACCTGCACTGAAATTAGTTCTGATGTTTTTTTTAACTAACTGCAAATTAAAAACAATAAAGTACTGGCGGATAAGTTATTTCCGGTTCCACACACTGCATTCAACATCCGCTCTACGTTAACCATGATTGTTTTTCAGCCAATGAATAGTTTCAAAACCAAATTAAAGAAACACATCAATCGGATCCATTTTTAAATAGGCCGATCTTTTAAAACGATACTGTTGGGACCAGAAATAAAGACACTACGAGTGTAATTGAGTTAAACAAATATATTAACAGAAAAACAGTAATATAATCATATACAAATGAGCAAGAATGTTAAGTCCGTCTGTCAGAGCTGACTGCGGCAAAACTACACTCTCTCTAAAAGGTAGTATCTGCTCTTATTTATAGCTGGGAGAGTCCATTTGGGTATGGGTAAATTACAATAGCACCCGCTTCTAAGTATTAACTCCGCAGGAGTCTCAATATCTTTTTTTCTTTGGATTAACGACGATAAATTTCGTCATTTTCATTTTCTTCTTTAAACGGCATTGCTCCGGGCCGCTTGAGGTATTGTCATGTCAAAAGTGTCGTAAATGACATCCATTACTTTTTTTTCTTCAGGAGGACCGCTGTCAGCATCGTCCAACAGCCGTTTCCTGATTTAGTTCAAATATCTCTTGTGATTAAACTGTGGACCTTTAATTATATTAATCATATTTCCTACTCTTTTCTCAATTGTACTGATTTCCCAGAAAGATTTATTATCACGAAACCCGGAAAAAATTTCTCTCCGGGTTGGTAGTATTTTTTTAGTACACTGTTCGTTCGTCCGTGTTTTGTTTGTTTGTGGAGTAGCTTGTAGAAGGCAGACCTGATTTTACGCGCAAACATTACCTCGGCTGAAGGCAATGATGCTGGTGCGTTGTCGTTGGGCGTAATTCTATACACCTGAAGGAACTCTTGTGGGGCTTTTTCTGTGGGTGTATCCCTAGCTTTCTTCAGGGCTCTTTTCAGCGTATCAACCAAGCGCTCAGCCTGTCCGCTGGGCCTTGGGTGATATAAGGCGATCGTAATATGATTAATCTGGAAAGTCTCACAAAAATCCTTAAAATCGTCGGACGTAAATTGTGTTCCAGTTCGTGTAGGAATTTGATCGTAACTTCTGTAGTGGGTTTTCTACATTTAAGAACTTCGGGCCATTTCGAAAAATTATCTACTACTATGAGATAGCAGAATCCGTCTAGCGGGTTCGCTGAGTCCACATGTATTCGGGACCATGGTCGGTCCGTTTTAGACCAATGATTATATTTCATTGGGGGTGTCTTAGCTGCCAAGGCACAGCCGTTACATGATTTTACGATGTTTCCGATAGCCTTGTCCATGATCGGCTAGTACACATGTATGCACATAAGGGTATTCATCCTTGAAATCCATGGATGGCCGACATGGAACTCTTTCAAAATTCTTCTTTTTAGCTTTGTGGAAATGACGACTCGCTCATATATGCAGTATCGTCGCATAGGGGGAAAATATCTGTTGGCCCTATTCACGAATTTTGATTTTGGTTTGCCTGATAAAATCAATGTTTAGAGTTTTCGTTTGATTTGGTCGAGAGTTACAGGGAGTTCCCTTAATGTGTTGCATAATGTGGTTTTAATTTCTCCTTCTGTTCGAAGAGAAGCAATCACAGTATCTTCAAGAGGTTCCCTGTGTTTCGGGATTAATCAGGATAGTCCGTCGGCATGACAGTTTTTTAGACGGTAGGAATTCCATTTAAGAGGATTCTTCCCCATCTCCGTAGCCTATTTGCTGTATGCACAAGCAGACCGTTTTTAGAACCGAAAACGGTAAGTAATGGTTTATTGTCCGTCTGCAATGTAAAGTGTCTACCGTGAATGTACCGGTGAAACTTCGTTACGGCGAAAAAAAATCCCTAACGACTCCTTCTCAATTTGGGAGTAGTTCTTCTCTGCAGGAAGAAGTGTTCTCGACGCGTGTGCAACTGGTTTGTGAGATCGATCTGGCATTTTGTGCAGAGCACATGCTCCAATGCCATATGAGCTGGCGTCACTGGCAACTATAATATCCAGGTCTGGGTTATAGTGAGTGAGAAACAAGTCCGACGTCAAGACTTCTTTCATTTTGACGAATGCTTCCTGGCAGTCAGGTGTCCACATCCAGTCCTTGTCTTTTTTTGAGAAGTCCGTTTAGAGGAGCACGTAATTTGTGCATATTAGGTATAAAAAACTTGGTAGTAGTTTGCAAATCCTAAAAGTCTTTTTAATGAAGAGACGTTATCAGGAGCTACCATTCTGGGTCTGGTCTTCTGCCATTTTTGTCGATAATGTGCCCCAAGTATTTAATCTTCTCCGTAAAGAAGTCGCGTTTACGAATCTCTGACAACCTTCCTCTATTTGTTGGAGAATAAGGTTTGGCTCGTTTTCCATTTTGTTCAGAACTCTACCTCTAATTTCAGTGTCTTTAGATGAAACGAGTCCCTGAACAAATATCAGAAACTTGAAATTATTCGAACTTAATTCTGACAGTTTAAAATCGTCGCAATGCTTGTTCACGACCGACGCCAATATAGTGTAATCTTCACTATCCTTTCTGGTTAAATTCATACACTTCCATCTTTTATGAAAAAGTGAAGTTTTATGACTAAAACGTTCCGTAAGAAGTTTAATCGCTTCGGTAAATGTCAGTTCGCTTGTTTTACGGGGTAAAATATGGTTCACAAATTTGGTGTGTTCCATGGTGCTTAGTTTTCGAAGTAGTGGGCGAACCTTCTTAGATTCTGCCCAATTCGCACAATCTGTGGCGTATGAATCTTCGAACCTTCTAAAATAGGAAGCGAAAGTTTTATCCTCGTCCGGAGAATATGCAAAAATGTCTATTGCACCCCCAGATCATGTTTTGTGAGAACGCATTTTCGTTTTTACTAATTTGTCCCCGTTTATCAGTTCAAGCAAAATTCTTTGCTCTGGTTGAGTTTTTTGTTGTTTGATTTCCGTTTTTTTTTTGTTTTTTTTTTCTTGTTTTTTTTAATGCGAGACTTTTTTCTTCAATTCGCTTTTGGAGTTCAAGCCCTTCCTTTTCAGTTTGCTTTTGAATATCAAGCCGTTCTTTTTCTATATCCAACTGGAATTGTTCCATTCTTTTTGCTGTGCCACTTGTTTTTCTTGCCTTTTTATTTCTCGTTGATTTTGTTGTTCATATTGGAACTTAATAAAATCGAGCATGGCGGATTTGAACTCGTCCATGTTTGACTGTTTCTCTTTTAGGTTTAAACCGAAATAGAATTTAATGGAAGAGAGAAAAAAACGAAATAACTTAAAGTACTCACTCAAGAAATCACGTGTGCTTTTTTCTCTGAGAGACATGAATTCTCAGAAAGTTTAGTGTAAGTATTGTGACCAAGTAAATGCTTAAGAAATAGCAAAACCAGAGTTTCAGATATATCATATATTAAACAGTAAGTACAACAGAAGAGTATTACACGACTAGTGGGTGGGTGTCGGTTGACCAGCGTTCAATTTATTCGACTGTCCCTCCAAGGCCTTCTCTCCTACTAATCTTATAGTAGGCGGAAGATTCCAATATAGACTATCTAGAGGGAGGACACTACAACAGTAAGTTAGTTACACTTTTTTCCCGTTCAGTTTCCTTTTCTGGATTGCCAAGTACTGTTGAATTGAAACAATATTGACAATTTCTACGTAGTCCTTTTAGGGTCCTCAAGGGTCCTTAAGGCTACTCGTCGCCAAGTTGTTGGGGCCAGAAATAAAGACATGAGAGAGGAACTGAGTTAAACAAATATATTAACAGAAATATAGTAATACAATCATATACAAACGAGCAAGTCCGACTGTCAGAGCTGACTGCTGGAAACTACACTCACTAAAAATAGTACTTGCTCTTATTTGTAATTGGGAGATTCTATATGTGCATGGGTAAATTATGATAACACCCACTCCTAAATAAATAGGTCGATCTGTGCACGGGTAAATTACCATAACAGATACTTAAAGGAATAGCTATACACAGAGTGATGAAGTTTCACCGTTTCACTTGAGCCTAGAAAATCCTCTATTACGACAATGGAAAGGAGAAACCGGGTAATACCAACATCAAATGGAACCAGCTTCATTGACAACCGAGAATAGTAAAAAGTAACTCTTTCCAATTAGACCTTCACTTGTACCATTCTTCACTTTACTTCGCTTGTTTTGCGGAATAGAAATCTCAATTGGTTATATAGTGCCGATAAGATTTTTATTGCTGGCAATATATTTTCCTTCAAAAATGCATGGATGGTAATATTTCTCCTTCAAAAATCTATTGCTGGTAATATTTTTTCTTTCTAAAATGTATTGCTGGTAATATTTTTCCCTCAAAAATGTATTTCTTGTAATATTATTTTCCTTAAAAAATGTATTGCTGAATGTCGACGTAACTTGTTTTTGAACTTTGTCGGCCATTGAAAAATATATGAAATTATCAACTCAGCAAGGCTTATTTCCTTTTGACGCGTTTCGCCTTTAAGGCTTCATATGAATTTTTTCCACTTTTAGCATAATTTTTTCCCCAATATGATCTTGATACATAAAAATAAAAAAATTGAGTCACTGTCAGTCACTGTGTGTTTATCTAAATCTAAAAATAAACACGCTAAAATTCACCTTCATCCCTGCCCTGACGGTTTAGTGGTGGAAGTTCCGACTGACGCCAATTCAGTCGGGTTTCGATCCTAGCTAGAGGCAACCGGACGTCTAGCCACACTGATGAGCTGTGAAACAGCGAAACAGTCTGTCTGTGGATGACAAATATATATATATATATATATATATATATATATATAGCGAGAGAGATAGAGAGAGAGCAAGAGACAAGCAGACTGACAGATAGAATATATATATATATATATTTATATTATATATAAAGAAATAATCATAGATAGAATCAATCAGCAATATTAATATATATATATATATATATATATATATATATATATATATATATATATAGAGAGAGAGAGAGAGAGAGAGAGAGATAGATAGATAGATAGATAGATAGATAGATATAACAATGTCATAGCTAGTGTTTGTGGCGCCCCAGGCAGCACCTGAGTTTACCGAACCCCCAACCCCGCGGCAGCCCCTGTGTTTGCTACCATTCAGCCGCACAAAAAAAAAACGCACATTGACTTGTAAAATTTACATATATATATATAATTAATTTTTTGGTTAGTTTTAGTTTCGAAAAAAACTTCTCTCACAGGTAGCAACACTAACAACAATTGTGAGCAAAATCCTCAGGATTATTACTATATTTGTAGCCGACTTCCCACTTTTGAATAAACTGCAAAAGTTCAAGTCGGTGGGTCTTCTTTCCATCTCTATACTCCGTCTTTAATTGCAGCAACAGCAATAAAATGCTGAAGTGTTTTTCTCTCAACGAGGAACTCCTCATTATCAATGGAGTCGTGAGCGTGATCTATTTGACATGAATATTTGTCAACCAAAGTTATTTCTTGTATCACTCTGTCGACCGTTCATACAAGGATAAAATATCCCGACACAAACAATTAGTAAAAGTTCACTTATTCACTTGAAGAGTATTGTGGCTCGTGTTGTTCAAAGCAACAAAAGAGATAGTTGAAGTAAATAGTTTTATTCTGCTTAGTGAGAAAGGACCGTTTACGTCTCGCTGAGTGATTAATAGCCTATAATAGATTGGCCAAATACACACTTGTGAAAATTAATTAAAACAACCGCTTTAGTTTCCTTCCTTTTACCATACGGTCAGTTTTAGACCCACTGGAGTGACAACGTGTAATCGATTTCTATTTTTTCCTCACATTAGGTCATTTGTAGTGGTGTAAAGTACTATGAATCTATTTTCAGGGGTGTATGATGAAATTTGTTTGGTCTTGAAAAATATTACGTCATCTGTGATTGCATCAGATTTTTATCACGCCTAGACACTATTGTCTCGACTGTCAATTAGTTGTCCTACGGCCATTGTCTGCGATGGACATTACTCCAAGGAGGCGTACGAAAATTGTAACTCTGCACGAACGCACTGGCAAGCCTTACCAGTGAGAAAATCAAAGTACTATAGACAGACGCGGAAACTCTCATTATTTAAATCCAATCGAGAACCTGTGGTCAATCTGCAATGAACGGCTTCGTGTATGGACATACGAAGTAATAACATGTGCACTGGGTCATATTTCATTGGAAAAATACAAAAAAAGTATATAATAACGGAATGATTCGTTTTGTTTCGATTAATTTGCACAAGGGTATATATATACCATGTTTAAGTTACTCGAAATCTAAAAGATTCTTCAACTGTAAGTACTGTCCCGACATTAAAACCACAATGCAGTAATGCCACTCAAGCGGTTACAGGGTGTGTACTTATTAGGAACAGAAACATTAATAATGAGCAGGAAGCGGAAAGAGTAAACAGGAGGACAAGCGATTGACATTGCATTTAAATTTTTGTAGATTAAAGTTGACTGGAAAGCATGGAACCGGAGGGATTTCCACAAGCGAGAAATGCCGGAAAAGAAACTGTTAGAATAGAACTTTCGATTCCATCTAACCATCTCAACTGTAAACAGTTTAGCGCTGCGCTTAAATTCAAAAACTCTAGGTACCATAGTGAAGAGCGATATTTATTTCTGCTATGTACAGAAAATGTGGCACAAGGCCAAATTGGGGAATGGGGAGAGGGACAATCTTCTTCTGTCTTAACTTTAAACTTAGCTAGTCACAAACACTGACCCAAATATATAACAATATTCCTAACACCAAAACGACACATTCTTACTTTCCTTTCTTACTACACCCACCATAATACCATATGTCTCTATGAAAATCCTGACTAGTCCCCATATGTACAATTCATTGTCTTTGGGGGAGGGGAATAAATTAAAAAAACTAGCCCCAGTGTGTATTTAAAATATGAAAACAAAACTATTTACAAGAAACCAAATAAAATAATGCGAAGAGCTCATCCGAACAATTAACATGACATTATTCGGACTATTGTCCTCATCTTTGTCGCCATGTTTATCACAACGTTTCGGCCGTTGTACGCTCCGGCCTTCTTCAGGTGTTTGGAATATCGAAATGAACCCTTTATTTCGTTCACTGGGGTAGACTGTTCTAGTCCCACGTGCTATGTGTAATGGATGTCAGTTACCTCCTGTTAATTTCCCTCTGAAACGTTGTGATAAACATGGCGACAAAGATGAGGACAATAGTCCAAATAATGTAAATAGTGTACATAATACCTCATCTCAGAAATATAGACAGATACTGAAGGGCCGAAATGTTGTAATAAACATGGCGACAAAGATGAGGACAATAGTCCAAATAATGTAAATAGTGTACATAATACCTCATCTCAGAAATATACACAGATACTGAAGGGCCGAAATGTTGTAATAAACATGGCGACAAAGATGAGGACAATAGTCTAAATAATGTAAATAGTGTACATAATACCTCATCTCAGAAATATAGACAGATACTGAAAGGAAGAAACGTTGTAATAAATATGGCGACAAAGATGAGGACAATAGTCCGAATGATGTAAATAGTGTACATAATACCTCATTTCAGAAATATAGACAGATACTGAAAGGCCGAAACGTTGTAATAAATATGGCGACAAAGATGAGGAGAATAGTCCGAATGATGTAAATAGTGTACATAATACCTCATTTCAGAAATATAGACAGATACTGAAAGTCCGAAACGTTGTAATAAATATGGCAACAAAGATGAGGACAATAGCCCGAATGATGTAAATAGTGTACATAATACCTCATTTAAGAAATATAGGCAGATATTGAAAGGCCGAAACGTTGTAATAAATATGGCGACAAAGATGAGGACAATAGCCCGAATGATGTAAATAGTGTACATAATACCTCATTTAAGAAATATAGACAGATACTGAAATGCCTGAACATTGTAATAAATATGGCGATAAAGATGAGGACAATATTCCGAATAATGTAAATAGTGTACATAATACCTCATCTCGGAAATATAGGCAAATACTGAAAGGCCGAAACGTTGTAATAAATATGGCGACAAAGATGAGGACAATATTCCGAATAATGTAAATAGTGTACATAATACCTCATTTCAGAAATATAGACAGATACTGAAAGGCCGAAACGTAATAAATATGGCGACAAAGATGAGGACAATAGCCCGAATGATGATGACATATTACCTCATCTCAGATATATAGATAGATACCATGAAATTATTTATTTAAAAAAAGTCATTTGGAGGCAACCTCACGGCGGTGGGAAACTGACTGAAGCCGTGTCACCAGATTAGGGCCAGTAATATTGCTTATTCTTCTTTGGATCTTATCAAGGAGCTCAAGGTAAATAGCAGGAACACCGGACCACATGTGGTAGCAATCTTCTAAACATGGGTGAATGGTAGGCTTATAGATATGCAAGATAGATTCTGGCAAGAAAAATTGCCTAGCACGACACAGTGAACCAAGTTTCTTAGCAGCTAAGTAATGGATTCAATGTAGTCTTTCCACTTAGTTAAATAATATTTAACTAGCTACCTTTTATTTGATAAATATATAGTCAATAAAACGTTTTAATTGTTTTTTATATTATTATCTTTCAGCAAATGTTAAACCTATCTTATAATCATACGTTTCAGATGAATTCACATGTAAAAGCGATTAACGTTGAAATATAATGGAATAGAGACTTAAATAGAAGTTTTTATTTCATTTTGTTTCATTTCGACATCTGCGACAGCTTTTTCCCAGAAGGCATTTTCAGCAGGATCGCATTTTGCCAATAGTCTTTGATGCCTCGCCGCCTTAGTCTTGAAATGTCTAAATAAACCTTGACTTACACGATCCACCCACTCGACACACGATTTATTGTAATTAATTTAGTCAGTGTTTTAAAATTTATTGTTCGCAATTACTGTTTGACTAGTTTTGTCCTTTCATCTTTGTTACTTTGCATCGCAAACAGCGGGTTGGAGGGGGTGTAAGTTGAAAGAAAAACTCGTCAAAATGAATAATAATAATAATAGTGCTTCATCTAAGAGATTCAGGCGACATGAGACTATTGCATCTATTTGCAATGTTTTCTCTTTCACTAACTTGCTTGTATCGCTATTTACTAAACGTAGATTAGATGTGGCACCCAGTGAGGATTGAACTCATTACTCATGTCTTAAAATTAATCATTATTAGTAAGCTTGATTATCAAGCCTTATAATAAATCATTATTAGTAAGCCTTTTTATCAAACCCTATAATAAATCATTATTATTAAGCCTTATTATCAAACCCTATAATTAATCATTATTGGTAAGCCTCATTAACAAACCCTATAATTAATCATTATTGGTAAGCCTTATTATCAGGCCCTATAACAAATCATCATTAGTAAACCTTATTATCAAGCCCTATAATAAATCATTATTAGTAAACCTTATTATCAAGCTCTATAATAAATTATTATTAGTAAGACTTAATATCAAGCCCTATAATAAATCATTATTAGTAAGACTTATTATCAAGCCCTATAATAAATCATTATTAGTAAGACTCATTATCAATCCCTACAATAAACCATTATTCGTAAACATTATTATCAAGCCCTATAATAAATCATTATTAGTAAGACTTATTATCAAGCCCTACAAGAAATCATTATTAGTAGACCTTATTATCAAGCCCTATAATAGATCATTTTAGTAAGAATTATTATCAAGCCCTATAATAAATCATTATTAGTAAGACTTATTATCAAGCCCTATAATAAATCATTATTAGCAAAGCTTATTATCAAGCCCTATAATAGATCATTATTAGTAAGACATATTATCAAGCCCTATAATAGATCATTATTAGTAAGACTCATTATCAAGCCCTATAATAAATCATTATTAGCAAATCTTATTATCAAGCCCTATAATAGGTCATTATTAGTAAGACTTATTATCAAGCCCTATAATAGATCATTATTAGTAAGACTTATTATCAAGCCCTATAATAAATCATTATTAGTAAGACTCATTATCAATCCCTACAATAAACTATTATTAGTAAACCTTATTATCAAGCCCTGTAATAAATCATTATTAGTAAGACTTATTATCAAGCCCTACAAGAAATCATTATTAGTAGACCTTATTATCAAGCCCTATAATAGATCATTTTAGTAAGAATTATTATCAAGCCCTATAATAAATCATTATTAGTAAGACTTATTATCAAGCCCTATAATAAATCATTATTAGCAAAGCTTATTATCAAGCCCTATAATAGATCATTATTAGTAAGATTTATTATCAAGCCCTATAATAAATCATTATTAGTAAGACTCATTATCAATCCCTACAATAAACTATTATTAGTAAACCTTATTATCAAGCCCTGTAATAAATCATTATTAGTAAGACTTATTATCAAGCCCTACAAGAAATCATTATTAGTAGACCTTATTATCAAGCCCTATAATAGATCATTTTAGTAAGAATTATTATCAAGCCCTATAATAAATCATTATTAGTAAGACTTATTATCAAGCCCTATAATAGATCATTTTTAGTAAGACTCATTATCAAGCCCTATAATAAATCATTATTAGCAAACCTTATTATCAAGCCCTATAATAGATCATTATTAGTAAGACTTATTATCAAGCTCTATAATTAATCATACAGTATTCATTATTTTAATAAACTTTGTCTTCTTTCTGTTTATATATGGTTGAGTCATAAATAATTTCCGTCTTTCTTATTCAACTGTATTCAACAAGACATAAATTACAATTATATTTTAATGAATTATATATTCACTATTATTTGAAAAGGAGTTTACATACCAATACAAGGCACAGGAGCCACACAAGGTAGAATAATAATAGAATAACGTCGTTAAAAGGGCGTAAAATAAAAACTACGTATACAATGATCAAGAACAGTAGAGACTTCAGTAGAAGGCCATATTATGATGGTATGGAAGGTAGATAACGGTTGACCTTACAATTGAAGAGGTTAACTTCTTAAAGATCGAGCATCCGTTCTTGAATTTGTTCCACAAAATGGCTGTTCTGTAGAAGAATCAATGGAATTCAAAAGCAATGGGGGTCGATTCGACTCTTTTTACGTGGCATGGCGCGCCCTAGTAGTGAATGTCTAGACTGCTGGAACCAAGGAATGTAGCTCATCTGAACATCTGCAATTAAAATGTCTATCGAGTAGCGACAGGCTAGTAACGTTTCGTTTATAGGTTTCGTAAGCTTAAAAATAATTAATCAAAGTCGCGTAAACGGTTTTGAACTGTCAAGGCTGGGAAGTGTAGATTGAGCAGTTCCAGTCTAGATAGAAAAAAATTCTACTTTTTGCTCTGATCCGGCTCTTGTAACAATAGTGCTTGGCAGTACGGGTCAAGTACATTCTGGGTGGTCCAAAGCATTGCCAATTCTCAGACCTTCTGAGTAAAATTCCGCATTTATTCATATGAAAAGTTTCTGTGACGAACTCTTGAACATATTTTTTCATGAGAAAGTTTCCTCCCATCAAAGCTTTCTATAGCAATCGAAAAGGTTGGTGCAAGGTCAGGTGAATATGGGGAGTGCTAGTAGAAAACAAAAATTGAGTTCTAATTGTTTTTCATGTTGAATGCTGCTTTGTCTGTTGTCATGGAAGAGAACATTTTTCATCCTAATGAGCGCAGGGCGCTTTACGAAACAGCATTTATGGACACGTTGCCACTGCTGGGAAAATAGTAGAGCCAATTTCGAATTCTAGTCGAGTTCCTTACGTTTACTTACGGGCAAATACCCTTGGGGAACACATGAATCCATCTCATCTACCGCCAGTCGACTTTGTGTTAAATAGTAGGACTTCTATCTGGAAAAAACATTGTTATCTGAAAAAAAAGAAGATGGCTAATGCAGTATTCACTCGTAAAAAAAGAATTATGCTTCCAATCCAAAATAGGATTCGGCCTTAAATAGCTTCAAAAGGGTTGATAAGCCGTAAAAAAGTAAGAAATTCTTCTTACAATCCAAAATATGTTCCGGCCTGAAATAATCCACAAAGGGTTGATAAGCCGTAAAAAACAAATCAATGAAGCAATCAATAATTACTTACAACATTTACATTATTGTTACCCTCATCTTCATTGCCATATTCTCAACGTTTCGGCCGTTGTACGCTATGGCCTTTTTCAGGTGATTGGAATTTCGAACCGAACCCTTTATTTCGTCCACCGATGTAGATTGTTCTAGTTCTTCGTGCCATGCCTCCTCCGGGTGTTTCTATTATTTCCTTCAACTCAACTGCTGTGACCTGGTATCGAACTCACAACTCTTTGTGCCTGGCCACTGGATCTAACCAACATCTTTATCCATTGGGTCATATGTCCTTTAGGGCATCTGCGGATAAATTTTTGGAATTTATAAAAATAATAACTCAGTCATTTATTTTACCAGTGCTCATATTGCAATTTGTTCTGTTATTTTTATTGAATTTTTACCTGAGCTTATATTGCAATTTTTGTTGTTATTCATTGCTTTTCTCTAGCAATCCTTATTAATGATTCCCATATTTTATTCGTTTCTATGCTAGGTGGGCTCAAGGGATTTTTTTTCATGGGATTGTAAATATGGCACTGAAGACGACGAGGATAACAGTCCGAATAATGTTAATAATGCAAGTAATCATAATACCTCATTTCAGAAATATAGGCAGATATTGATGAATCAATAATATTGAGGAACTTTCTTCCTGCTTCTTACTTTCCAATAAATTATGATTTTTAAATTTAAATCTAATGTCAATTGTCATTTTCTGTCTTATTAATTCTTCTTCTTTTATTGTTCTCTCTCGTTAATAATGTTTTTTTTTTTTCATGTTCTCTTACAATCAGTAACGTCTTGCATTTTAGTGGATTTGTTGCCTTACTTGGGGTGAAAGGATTAAAAATATGTTCAACAAATGACTGGTATCGTCAAGGACGAGGGATTATTCCAGAGAAGGGCTGTCTTTGGTGACCCTTCACCTATTCTTCAACACATGTCTGGTATTGCGTACAAGCGTCTAGAACTTCAAGGACGAGGAGTTATTACCGAAAAGCGATTGTTTTTGATAACCCCTGGCCTATTCCTCAACAAATGACTGGCATTGCGTACAAGGGCCCAGATCTTCAAGGATGAAGTGTTGTTTCAGCAAAGCGATTGTTTTAAATTTTAAATTCTGTCTTCTTAATTTCTGTTCTTTTATTGTTATCTCTTCTTAATAATCCTTGCGTCTTAGTGGCTTTATTGCCTTGCTTGGAGAGAAACGATGAAAATTTAAATGCAATGTTAATCGTTATCTTCTGTCTTCATATTTCTTCTTTTTTTTATTGACCTCTCTCCTTAATAATTGTTTTTTTTTATTTTCATATTCTCTCATATTCAGTAACCATTACGTCTTAGTGACTTTATTGCCTTGCTTGGAGAGAAACAGTTAAAATTTAAATGCAGTCTTAATCGTTATCTTCTGTCTTCTTAATAATTGTTATTTTATTGTTCTATCTACTTAATAATGTTTTTTTTTATATTTTCTCATATTCAGTAACCCTTTGCATCTTAGTGACTTTATTGCCTTGCTTGGAGAGAAACGATTACAATTTAAATGCAATGTTAATCGTTATCGTCTGTCTTTTTAAAACTTGTTCTTTCATTGTTCTCTCACCTTAATAATGTTTTCTTTTTTCTCATATTCTTTCACACTCAGTAACCCCCTGGTGGTTTAGTGGCGTTATTGCCTTACTTATTGGGAAGTGACCTGAAAAAATGATGCAGTAATGACCTATTTGTTCAATAGCCTCGTTTTGATTTTAAGTACGTGTCCTTCTTATAACCATTTTATTTAGAATTTCCTCGTTCTTCACGTGTTCTGTCCGTAGTATTCACGATATCCGACTGTTTTATTTGTTCTAAATCAATATTTGTAAAATAAAAAAGCTTTAATTTCTTTGAAGCAATTTGTATATTGAAAATAAAAATCGTTCCAAAGAGCGAAATGTTTTCATGTTAATCCCTGTATATAAAAAATATGTTGGGTGTGTTCTTGTAACATTCAGGCATGAATAATTAAATATGTAGATGTCAATTGCCGGAATGGTTTGCATGATAACACTCTTGCCGCAGACGACTGCTGATTTTGTCGATAAATAAATTATCTGGAATTTTTTTCGCAGCAGTTTTTGGAAGAATAGCTTGTTAATAACAACAGTCACTTGATCTTTTTCTTAATCAACCAATCGCAGTGGACCAGTGTCGAGATATTCTAGTAAAAGTTAAATCCAACCGAAGTATCATATCATATATATATATAACATTTCGCAAAATCTAGTAGCCTGCACAAAATGTTCAACGACAATGTTCTAAAACATACACTAGAGTTTACTCCTGGTAATTTATTAAATTGCCCCCCCCCCCCCAATGTAGTTGTTATGTACAGAAAAACCACTCATCAACGGACCAATAGGAGAGAGAGGGGTGGTCCGTTAAAGCCGATTGTCCGTAGATGGGAAGGGATTATTTCTTAGTTATAACAGCTCTATAGTATCTGCCTGTAGTTATGATCATAATGTAAATATTATAAACATTTATATATGGCATAAATAAATATATACTTAATATAGATTATAATTATTTCTTTATATGATTCCATCGCTACACACAAATTTCTATGTTTCAAAACTGAAACTGAAGATGTAAATTTAATTATAAAAATTAATCTTAAAATCCAGTGCTTCCTTCCATTGTCAAGCGATGTTAGACATAACTTTCTAAGAAATTTACTTAATTTATACCCGCAGACAATCTTAATATTTTGAGTTGTTAAGGTTAAGGAAAATTCAATCTATTTTGATTAGGGGTAGTTGGGTTTTAATTTTTCCTAGAAGTTGTAACGAAAATAGGTATTGCTTAATCTTCTACATCTGTCTATATTTCTGAAATGAGGTATGTTAACTATTTATCTTATAATTCGAACTGTTGTCCTCATTTTTATTGCCATTTTCATGAGTTTTCGGCCATTGTACGCTACAGACTTCTTCAGGATTTGTCTATATTTCTGAAATGAGTTATTGCAAGTATTTACCTTATTTACATCGTTCGAACTGTTGTTATCGTCTTTATTTTCCTATTCACGATGTTACGGCCGTTGTACGCACCGGCCTTCTTCAGGATCTGTCTATATTTCTGAGATTAGGCATTGTAACTATTTACCCTATTTACATCGTTTGGGGTGTTGTTCTCATACCACGTGGAATTACAACAATCTACACCCCCCCCCACCCGTGAGCTCAATAAAGAATTTGGTTCGAAATTATAGATCAAAATAATAATGATAGATTTCACCTAGCTACTTACTCATGCAGACGCTAATGCATCGTAATTTCCATCTTTGTTTACAACTGAAAGGCTCGCCACCGCCGCCAAGCGGTTACTTTAAGAACTAATACGACTCGTTCCGTTAAGCCCGCAAATTTTGAAATACATCGGCGACGATTTGGACGTTTTTTGCCTGCAGATTTTGTGCGTTGCATCCGAAGTCCGTTGATAGGGGGCCTGTAGATGCGAAGTTTGTCTGTACTTGAAATAAAAGAACATTTTTATACATGCTTAAAAAAAGTGTAACATGATTTTTTTTTATTAGAAATTTTGTAATGACAAAAAGAAAAAAAGTATTTTATGCTTAAATTTTGCTCGCAACAAAATATCTTCCTTTCGCCTTGAATATTGCAACACAAATTTTTAGTATTCCTTGCAAAAGTTTCTTTAAGATTAATTTTGATAATTGATTCCATTCACTTTTCAATTACTCGAAGAACTCTTTTTCATGTTTATTTCCATCTTCTGTCAAGTTCATACCATGCTAAATCTGGGGTGGCTTGAAATTTTTGAACAGTAGTATTGATAAAACAAAATACAAGAAAATTACCAGTAAAAAAAAATGCACTACACCTTACACAACTATATCTGTTAAATGGAGTACGAACTGCCTACAAAATAATGTAATACACAAAGCTACAGTAAGATCCGAAGAAGACCCGGAAAAAGTGCACATCGGATTAACAGAATGGAAGAACAGCTGATCCAAGGCAACATTCATTAGATCTCTCATTCATCAACCATCGGAGCGTACCAGTGTCGAGATATTCTTGTCAAGATATTTGGACAAGGAGACAGAAAACAGGAATAAATGGATCCGTACATTTCCAAGTGCAATGATTACTAACTAAACATAAACTGTCGCTGACGAAAATTGAATACATTTTACGGTCATTGAAAATAATGTGTAACTTAACGCATAAAGAAAATTTAAACCTTTAAACATATTTGCATATTCAAAACAAATATAATCTTTTTTTTTTTAAAAATAACTTACGTAAGTTTAAATGTTATGATATTTTGGGGCGAATTTTGGAACTGATTCAGTTTTTCTTATTAAATCGCGAACTGAAAGTTGTCTTTAATGGCCACTCTTCTAGATCGTTTTACATTGATGCAGGTGTTCCTTGGATCTACGTTGCTTCTAATTTGTATCAACGACACTCCTGTTTTCTCTGTATCGCTGTTAGGGTGCCAAATATGGGTAAATAGTTAACCCCCAAAACCGGGGTCAAAATACATTTTCATAGTAAAACAATTACATTTGAATAATAAAATATTAACAGTAATACATTTTTCCAAAAAAACTTACCAGCAAAATGCATTTTTGTAAAAGAAATTACTAATACTCCGAAGGAAATTAATTTTCCGCATTAAATGATCAAAAAAGATTTGATATACTGCTAAACAAACTAACACAATCAATAACCCCTTGCGTATCAGTGACTTTATTGTATATATATATATATATATATATATATATATATATATATATATATATATATATATGTGTGTGTGTGTGTGTGTGTAGAGGCTTGAACGTGCATCGCATTTTTCTAATTTCGTTTGATTAAGTGTATAGGGTTAGACTTAAAGATTTCTATAGAATAGTAAGAATTATTAATGTATTTTTTTGGAGGAAAGTAATGTAAGTGGTAAGGTTTAGTAATCGAATTAGTATCTAATTTAAATGTAAAGCATTGGATTGAACTTTGCAAGAACAAGTCCAGCTTACCTCGTTATGAATTCCAGGGAAAATAGCGCGAATCAATATTTATAACTGCATAATACAGCAAATGTGGCACAAGGCCGAAAAATGGGATGGGGAAAAGAGACGGTCATCATCTGTCTGAATTTGTTGACGATTGGGTCAGTGATTGTGGTTAGCTAAGTTGTTAGCCACAATCACTGACCCAATCGAATAAAACAATAATCCTAGCACCAAAACAGCACATTCATACATACCTTTCTTACTACATCCACCAAAATACTTCATAGTCTCAATGTAAATCCTAAATAGTCCCTTATGTACAAATCGTTGTCTGTGGAGGGAGGGAGGGTAAAAACAACTAGCTAAAAACACCCCAATGATATATATACAATATGGTTATAAATTATATACAAGAAACTAAACAAAATCCAGGGAAAATAGCGCGAATCAAAACCGGATGAAGCAAAAGACAAGACTATATAGGAAGGAAGGGAGAAAAGTCTTTATTTCATTGGCTGATGTTGACTGACGTATGTCACTAAGAACGGTCGGAATCCTAGCCATATATTAAATCTTTTTTTGCAATGTCGAGATGCGTAGCACAACGCTATCAAGGAGGCGGCCTGAATCTTTTGGAATCAGGTCGGGGTTGCTGTTTGAGCCGATATGATGCAAACCCGAAATCGGCAATGAAGACCTTCCTTGATGAGTCCCAAATATAGGACGGTCGTCCAGTGTCTTCTGCATTCTGCTAAGGTCTCTTCTAGACTCAATGAATTAATTATGGATATACAATCATTTCACACGAAGCAAGTCAATAAAGTCGGATAAGAATCCACTGATTTCTTAGAAATTACTTTATATATATATATATATTTATATATATATAAAGGGAAGAGGTTATAGTAGTTCCAACGAGAGAAAAATGCATATTAAAAAGAAGAGAGAAACCGCAAACTGTTTTGGTTGTAATGTGGATTTTTAAAAAAATAGAGAGGAACCCGGACGAGGCTCCACCAAAGGGCAGAGCCTCGTCTATGCTTGGAGCTAGTGACTTTTAACAGCATATGTGGTTATAAGGTTTAGATACAATCTTGATGGCTGTCTTCTCGTCGTGATGTTAATTAACACTGACAGGACAAAGATAGATAAACTCTAAATCGACATCAAAATGTTGTTCGTTTCCGTTTCCGACTCGTAAAGCAACTATAAATTGAGATTTACAAATATTCCGGGGTAAATCAGTGACTTTTTCCTTTCTTTTTTTTTTTTACTGGCCTTTAATAGTTGCCATAATGAGAAGTCTGTCAAGTATTTATGTTTAACGAAGTGCTACAAGAGGGTCAGACACGCTGTCCCAGGTCACTCTCTATTCTGGAAATTTGTCTTGATGTAAAGGTCAAAATCGTGTATCTGGGTGTAAAGAATAATTTGGACGATAGGAAATATTTTCGAATTTGTTGAAGTTATGTTGAAGTGTTATGCTTTATAGAAGTTATGTTGAAGTGTTATGCTTTATAGAAGAAAACGATAACGTATTTCGAAAGGCAAAGGGCTTTCGTGTCGCACACATTTTTGGAGATATATATATATATATATATATATATATATATATATATATATAAGATGTTCAATGCTGATCTTTTCGCAAAATGCAACATTGGTGGAGATGAGACTTTTCTTAATGCAGTAACAATTTCGCTGAGCTGGTCATGTTTCAAGGATGGGTGACGACAGAATACCTAAGGTCTTCATGTATAGCCAGCTTCACAGTGAACAAAGGAGTGTTAGACGGCTGTGGCTCAGGTATAAAGACAAGCTAAAGAGTAACCTTAGTATGAGACATTGACAGATGTCAATGTCTCATACTAACTTCGAGCGAGTTGCCCGGTATAGAAGCTAGATATATTTGTGTGATACAGTGTTCTATCAGAAATTTCGAAATCAATCGTATTGACCGGCTAAGAGACGAAAGACAACGGCAAAAAACGTCAGCAAATATTCCTGTTGCTATGTCCCGAGATCCTCGCTGTTGCACAATATGTGGACGTGTATGCAGGTCACTAACGGGAATGAAGTGTCACATACGACCAAAACATAAAACCTAAATGCGGTTGTCGGATCTTCATACATTAACATCGACGGGAAAGTCCATCATTTTCTCTCTAAACACATTTCTTACATTTCTGATGTAAAAAAACTGAACCATGTTCAGATTATAAACGTTTTCTATTTACATTTATAAATGTTTTCCTTATTATGTTACACACGCGCGCACACACACACACACACACACACACACATATATATATATATATATATATATATATATATATATATATATATATACATATATATATATATATCACATGGAGTGATGGGGTTAATAAAAGAGTGCTCGATGTAATATATGAGCTATTAAGTACATATTTGGTCTAGTATGCAGATTACTTGCAGGAGAGAAGTGTCACATACGACACAAACATCAAAACTGAATAAAGTTGTCGGATCCTCATAAGTAGAAATTAGGGGGAGAGTCCATTGTCAACATATATGCCTGCTTCAGAGAGTATGCCAATCAATTGCCCTTTGAACAGAAAAATCCTTTAAATAGACAAAGCCTTTCTCTTTAAATGGAAAGATCCTTTGTCTTAAATAGACAACACCTTTCTCTTTAAATAGTCACAACCTTTGTTTTTAAATTCGTGTATATTTGTGTCTGGTTTGTCTTCAACGTTGAACATGTGTAGTAGTGTGTTAACTGAGAAGTGTTCCGATTAGCAATAGCAGTATATTCATATCGTGAGCAGGCAGAGATGAGGTATGCATACGGATGCACGAATGGTAATGCAGATGAGGCTGCACGATTGTATCAGATTGCGTTTGCAGACCGAAGGTAGCCGAGTCATCCAACCATAGCTATAGTTTATCGTCGCGTTGCTGAGACAGGATTTGTGGCACCAGAAACTATGGACAGGGGAAGACCAAGATCCGTTAATAAGTAAAAAAAAAAGAGACGAAGGATTTGTGGACATGTTTCTATGGATTTTGTCCGAGTTTTGGTGTGATAACCCCGCCCAAAAGTTTGTAAAAGTATTTTTGATGCACCCATTATGATTAAAGCAAATGAAAGCTGTAAACTACCCTCTAAAAAGCAGATTTTTGTCGATGTTATACTTCGAATGAATCATGACGCGAGCCGCCTTAAAACATTAGCAGGACAGCTTTAGTTCAGCAGGCGCGCCGCCTTCAATCATTAGGAAGACAGCTTAAGTTCAGAAGTTAAGACGGGCCGCGTTAATTCATTAGGACGACAGCTTTAATTCAGTAGGAGGGCCGCTTTAAATTATTAGGAGAAGAGCTTTAGTTCAGCAGCCCGGCCGCCTTGAATCATTAGGAGGACAGCTTTAGTTCAGCAGGCGGGTTGCTTTAAATTATTAGGAGGATAGCTTTAGTTCAAAAGGGGGGGCACCTTAAATCATTAGGAAGAAACGTTAGTTAAGCAGGCGGGCGCCTTAAATCAGTAGGAGGGCAGCTTTATTTCAGCAGACGGGCCACCTTAAATAATTTGGAGGACAGCTTTAGTTCAGCAGACGGACCGCCTTGAATCATTAGGAGGACAGCTTTAGTTCAGCAGGCGGGTTGCTTTAAATTATTAGGAGGATAGCTTTAGTTCAAAAGGGGGGGCACCTTAAATCATTAGGAAGAAACGTTAGTTAAGCAGGCGGGCGCCTTAAATCAGTAGGAGGACAGCTTTATTTCAGCAGACGGGCCACCTTAAATAATTTGGAGGACAGCTTTAGTTCAGCAGACGGACCGCCTTGAATCATTAGGAGGACAGCTTTAGTTCAGCAGGCGGGCTGCTTTAAATCATTAGGAGGATATCTTTAGTTCAAAAGGCGGGCCACCTTAAATCATTAGAAGGACAGCTTTAGTTAAGCAGGCGGGCGCCTTAAATCATTATGAGGAGAGCTTTAGTTCTGCAGGCGGATTACTTTAAATGATTAGAAGGAGAGCTTTAGTTAAGCATGCTGGTCGCTGTAAATCATTAGGAGGACAGCTATAGCTCTGCAGACGGGCTACTTTAAATCATTACAAGGAGAGCTTTAGTTCAGAGGGCGGGCCGCCTTAAATCATTAGGAGGACAGCTTTCGTTAAGCAGGCGGGTCGACTTCAATCATTAGGAGGACAGCTTAAGTTCTGCAGGCAGGCTAGTTTAAATCATTAGAAGGACAGCTTTAGTTCAGAAGGCGGGCCGGGTAAAATCATTAGGAGGACAGCTTTACTTAAGCTGACGGGTCGTCTTAAATCATTAGGAGGACTGCTTTAGTTCAACAGGCGGGCTACTTTAAATCATTAGAAGGACAGCTTTAGTTCAGTAGGCGGGCCGCCGTAAATCATTAGGAGGACAGATTTAGTTCTGCAGGCGGGCTACTTTAAATCATTAGAAGGACAGCTTTAGTTCTGCAGGCGGGCTACATTAAATCATTAGGAGGACAGCTTTAGTTCAGCAGGCGGTCCGACTTAAATCATTCGGAAGAAACTTTATTTCAGCAGGCGGGCGCCTTAAATCATTAGGAGGACCGCTTTATTTCAGCAGGCGGTCTGCATTAAATCATTAGTAGGACAGCTTTAGTTAAGCAGGAGAGTCGCCTTAAATAATTAGGAGGACAGCTTTAGTCCGGCAAGCGGACTGCTTTAAATCATTAGGAGGAGAGCTTTAGTTAAGCAGGCGGGTCGCCTTAAATCATTAGGAGGACAGCTTTAGTTAAGCAGGCGGCTCGCCGTAAATCATTACGAGGACAGCTTTAGTTCTGCAGGCGGGCTACGTTAAATCATTAGAAGGACAGCTTTAGTTCAGCAGTCGGGCCACCTAAAATCTTTAAAAGGAGAGCTTTAGTTCATCAGGCGGGCGGCATTAAATCATTAGGAGGGCAGCTTTAGTTCAGCACGCCGTCCGCCTTAAATCATTAGGAGGACAGCTTTAGTTCAGCAGGCGGTCGCATTAAATCATTAGGAGGACAGCTTTAGTTCAGCACGCGGTCCGCCTTAAATCCTTAGGAAGGCAGCTTTTGTTCAGCATTCGGGCCGCCTAAAATCATAGGATGGCAGCTTTGGTTCAGCACGCGGTCCGCCTTAAATCATTAGGAGGGCAGCTTTAGTTCAGCAGGCGGGCCGACTTACATTATTAGAAGGACACCTTTAGTTCAGAGGGCGGGCTGATTTAAATCATTTGGAGGACAGTTTTAGTTCAAAAGACGGACCGATTTAAATCATTAGAAGGACAGCTTTAGTTAAGCAGGCTGGTCGCCTTAAATCATTAGAAGGACTGCTTTAGTTCAGAAGGCAGGCCACCTTAAATCATTAGGAGGACAGATTTCATTTAGTAGTCGGACCGACTAAAATCATTAGGAGGACACCTTTAGTTCTGCAGGCGGGCTACTTGAAATCATTATAAGGACAGCTTTAGTTCAGCAGTCGGCCTGCCTAAAATCATTAGGAAGAGAGGTTTAATTCAGAAGACGGGCCGCTGTAAATCATTAGGTGGACAGCTTTAGTTCAGCAGGAGGACCGCTTTAAATCATTAGGAGGACAGCTTTATTTCAGCAGATGGGCCGCTTAAAATAATTAGGACAGCTTTAGTTCAGCAGGCGGGCCGCTTTAAATCATTAGGAGGTCAGCTTTATTTCAGCAGATCGGCCGCTTAAAATCATTAGGAGGACAGCTTCAGTTCAGCAGTCGGACCGCCTTAAATCATTAGGAGGACACCTTTATTTCAGCAGATGGGCCGCTTAAAATCATTAGGACAGCTTTAGTTCGGCAGTCGGTCCGCCTAAAAATCATTAGGAGGGCAGCTTTAGTTCAGCAGGCGGCCGCATTAAATCATTAGGAAGACAGCTTTAGTTCAGCAGTCGGGCCGCCTTAAAACATTTGGAGGGCAGCTTTAGTTCAGCATTCGGGCCGCCTAAAATCATAGGAGGGCAGCTTTAGTTCAGAAGGCGGGCTGCCGGGACGCCTTAAATCATTAGGAGGGCAGCTTCATTTCAGCAGCAGGTTCGCCTTAAATCATTAGGAGGTCAGCTTTAGTTCATCAGGCGGGCGGCATTAATTCATTAGGAGGGCAGCTTTTGTTCAGGAGCCGGCCGCATTAAATCATTAGGAGGGCAGCTTTAATTCAGCAGGCAGTCCGCCTTAAATCATTAGGAGGCAGCTTTAGTTCAGCAGGGGTCCGCCTTAAAACATTACGAGGGCAGCTTTTCTTCAGCATTCGGGCCGCCTAAAATCATAGGAGGGCAGCTTTAGTTCAGAGGGCGGGCGGGCTGGCTTAAATCATGAGGAGGACAGTTTTAGTTCAAAAGTCCGGCCGCTTTAAATCATTAGGAGGACAACTTTAGTTAAGCAGGCGGGTCGCCGTAAATCATTAGGAGGACAGCTTTAGTTCTGCAGGCGGACTACGTTAAATCATTAGGAGGACAGCTTTAGTTCAGCACGCGGTCCGCCTTAAATCATTAATAGGACAGCTTTAGTTCAGCACGCGGTCCAACTTAAATCATTAGGAGGGCAGCTTTACTTCAGCAGGCGGGCCGCCTTCAATTATTAGGAGGACAGTTTTAGTTCAAAAGACGGTCCGGTTTAAATCATTAGGAGGACAGCTTTAGTTTAGGAGGCGGGTCGCCGTAAAGGATTAGGACAGCTTTAGTTAAGTCGGCGGGCTGCTTTAAATCATTAGGAGGGCAGCTTTAGTTTAGCTGCCGGGACGCCTTAAATCATTAGAAGGGCAGCTTCATTTCAGCAGCAGGTTTGCCTTAAATCATTAGGAGGTCAGCTTTAATTCATCAGGCGGGCGGCATTAATTCATTAGGAGGGCAGCTTTTGTTCAGGAGCCGGCCGCATTAAATCATTAGGAGGGCAGCTTTAGTTCATCAGGCGGGCGGCATTGAATCATTAGAAGGACAGATTTACTTCAGCAGGCGGGCCGCCCTAATTCATTAGGAGTGCAGCTTTTGTTCAGGAGCCGGCCGCATTCAATCATTAGGATGACAGCTTTATTTCAGCAGATGGGCCGCTTAAAATCATTAGGAGGACAGCTTTAGTTCAGCAGACGGGCCGCCTAAAATCATTAAAAGGAGAGCTTTCGTTCAGCAGACGGGCCACATTAAATCATTATGAGGACAGCTTTAGTTCAGCAGGCGGGCCATCTTAAATCATTAGGAAGAAACTTTAGTTCAGCAGGCAGTCCGCCTTAAATCATTAGGAGGACAGCTTTAATTCAGCAGGCAGTCCGCCTTAAATCATTAGGAGGGCAGCTTTAGTTCAGCAGGCAGTCCGCCTTAAATCATTAGGAGGGCAGCTTTAGTTCAGCAGGCGGCCGCATTAAATCATTAGGAGGGCAGCTTTAGTTCGGCAGGCGGTCCGCCTTAAATCATTAGGAGTGCTGGTTTAGTTCAGCAGGCGATCCACCTTAAATCATTAGTAGGGCAGCTTTAGTTCAGCAGGCGGTCCGCCTTAAATCATTAGGAGCCAGCTTTTAGTTCAGCAGGCAGTCCGCCTTAAATCATTAGGAGGGCAGCTTTAGTTCAGCAGGTGGTCCGCCTTAAATTAAAGGACAGCTTTAGTTCAGCAGACGGGCCGCCTAAAATCATTAAAAGGAGAGCTTTCGTTCAGCAGACGGGCCACATTAAATCATTATGAGGACAGCTTTCGTTCAGCAGGCGGGCCATCTTAAATCATTAGGAAGAAACTTTAGTTCAGCAGGCAGTCCGCCTTAAATCATTAGGAGGACAGCTTTAATTCAGCAGGCAGTCCGCCTTAAATCATTAGGAGGGCAGCTTTAGTTCAGCAGGCAGTCCGCCTTAAATCATTAGGAGGACAGCATTAGTTAAGCAGGCGGGTCGCCGTAAATCATTAGGAGGACAGCTTTAGTTCTGCAGGCGGACTACGTTAAATCATTAGAAGGACAGGTTTAGTTCAGCACGCGGTCCGCTTTAAATCATTAGGAGGACAGCTTTAGTTCAGCAGGCGGGCCGCCTTCAATTATTAGGAGGAGAGTTTTAGTTCAAAAGACGGTCCGGTTTAAATCATTAGGAGGACAGCTTTAGTTTAGGAGGCGGGTCGCCGTAAAGCATTAGGACAGCTTTAGTTAAGTCGGCGGGCTGCTTTAAATCATTAGGAGGGCAGCTTTAGTTTAGCTGCCGGGACGCCTTAAATCATTAGAAGGGCAGCTTCATTTCAGCAGCAGGTTTGCCTTAAATCATTAGGAGGTCAGCTTTAATTCATCAGGCGGGCGGCATTAATTCATTAGGAGGGCAGCTTTTGTTCAGGAGCCGGCCGCATTAAATCATTAGGAGGGCAGCTTTAGTTCATCAGGCGGGCGGCATTGAATCATTAGAAGGACAGATTTACTTCAGCAGGCGGGCCGCCCTAATTCATTAGGAGTGCAGCTTTTGTTCAGGAGCCGGCCGCATTCAATCATTAGGATGACAGCTTTATTTCAGCAGATGGGCCGCTTAAAATCATTAGGAGGACAGCTTTAGTTCAGCAGACGGGCCACATTAAATCATTATGAGGACAGCTTTAGTTCAGCAGGCGGGCCATCTTAAATCATTAGGAAGAAACTTTAGTTCAGCAGGCAGTCCGCCTTAAATCATTAGGAGGACAGCTTTAATTCAGCAGGCAGTCCGCCTTAAATCATTAGGAGGGCAGCTTTAGTTCAGCAGGCAGTCCGCCTTAAATCATTAGGAGGGCAGCTTTAGTTCAGCAGGCGGCCGCATTAAATCATTAGGAGGGCAGCTTTAGTTCGGCAGGCGGTCCGCCTTAAATCATTAGGAGTGCTGGTTTAGTTCAGCAGGCGATCCACCTTAAATCATTAGTAGGGCAGCTTTAGTTCAGCAGGCGGTCCGCCTTAAATCATTAGGAGCCAGCTTTAGTTCAGCAGGCAGTCCGCCTTAAATCATTAGGAGGGCAGCTTTAGTTCAGCAGGTGGTCCGCCTTAAATTAAAGGACAGCTTTAGTTCAGCAGACGGGCCGCCTAAAATCATTAAAAGGAGAGCTTTCGTTCAGCAGACGGGCCACATTAAATCATTATGAGGACAGCTTTCGTTCAGCAGGCGGGCCATCTTAAATCATTAGGAAGAAACTTTAGTTCAGCAGGCAGTCCGCCTTAAATCATTAGGAGGACAGCTTTAATTCAGCAGGCAGTCCGCCTTAAATCATTAGGAGGGCAGCTTTAGTTCAGCAGGCAGTCCGCCTTAAATCATTAGGAGGACAGCATTAGTTAAGCAGGCGGGTCGCCGTAAATCATTAGGAGGACAGCTTTAGTTCTGCAGGCGGACTACGTTAAATCATTAGAAGGACAGGTTTAGTTCAGCACGCGGTCCGCTTTAAATCATTAGGAGGACAGCTTTAGTTCAGCAGGCGGGCCGCCTTCAATTATTAGGAGGAGAGTTTTAGTTCAAAAGACGGTCCGGTTTAAATCATTAGGAGGACAGCTTTAGTTTAGGAGGCGGGTCGCCGTAAAGCATTAGGACAGCTTTAGTTAAGTCGGCGGGCTGCTTTAAATCATTAGGAGGGCAGCTTTAGTTTAGCTGCCGGGACGCCTTAAATCATTAGAAGGGCAGCTTCATTTCAGCAGCAGGTTTGCCTTAAATCATTAGGAGGTCAGCTTTAATTCATCAGGCGGGCGGCATTAATTCATTAGGAGGGCAGCTTTTGTTCAGGAGCCGGCCGCATTAAATCATTAGGAGGGCAGCTTTAGTTCATCAGGCGGGCGGCATTGAATCATTAGAAGGACAGATTTACTTCAGCAGGCGGGCCGCCCTAATTCATTAGGAGTGCAGCTTTTGTTCAGGAGCCGGCCGCATTCAATCATTAGGATGACAGCTTTATTTCAGCAGATGGGCCGCTTAAAATCATTAGGAGGACAGCTTTAGTTCAGCAGACGGGCCACATTAAATCATTATGAGGACAGCTTTAGTTCAGCAGGCGGGCCATCTTAAATCATTAGGAAGAAACTTTAGTTCAGCAGGCAGTCCGCCTTAAATCATTAGGAGGACAGCTTTAATTCAGCAGGCAGTCCGCCTTAAATCATTAGGAGGGCAGCTTTAGTTCAGCAGGCAGTCCGCCTTAAATCATTAGGAGGGCAGCTTTAGTTCAGCAGGCGGCCGCATTAAATCATTAGGAGGGCAGCTTTAGTTCGGCAGGCGGTCCGCCTTAAATCATTAGGAGTGCTGGTTTAGTTCAGCAGGCGATCCACCTTAAATCATTAGTAGGGCAGCTTTAGTTCAGCAGGCGGTCCGCCTTAAATCATTAGGAGCCAGCTTTAGTTCAGCAGGCAGTCCGCCTTAAATCATTAGGAGGGCAGCTTTAGTTCAGCAGGTGGTCCGCCTTAAATCATTAGGAGGACAGCATTAGTTAAGCAGGCGGGTCGCCGTAAATCATTAGGAGGACAGCTTTAGTTCTGCAGGCGGACTACGTTAAATCATTAGAAGGACAGGTTTAGTTCAGCACGCGGTCCGCTTTAAATCATTAGGAGGACAGCTTTAGTTCAGCAGGCGGGCCGCCTTCAATTATTAGGAGGACAGTTTTAGTTCAAAAGACGGTCCGGTTTAAATCATTAGGAGGACAGCTTTAGTTTAGGAGGCGGGTCGCCGTAAAGCATTAGGACAGCTTTAGTTAAGTCGGCGGGCTGCTTTAAATCATTAGGAGGGCAGCTTTAGTTTAGCTGCCGGGACGCCTTAAATCATTAGAAGGGCAGCTTCATTTCAGCAGCAGGTTTGCCTTAAATCATTAGGAGGTCAGCTTTAATTCATCAGGCGGGCGGCATTAATTCATTAGGAGGGCAGCTTTTGTTCAGGAGCCGGCCGCATTAAATCATTAGGAGGGCAGCTTTAGTTCATCAGGCGGGCGGCATTGAATCATTAGAAGGACAGATTTACTTCAGCAGGCGGGCCGCCCTAATTCATTAGGAGTGCAGCTTTTGTTCAGGAGCCGGCCGCATTCAATCATTAGGATGATAGCTTTATTTCAGCAGATGGGCCGCTTAAAATCATTAGGAGGACAGCTTTAGTTCAGCAGACGGGCCGCCTAAAATCATTAAAAGGAGAGCTTTCGTTCAGCAGACGGGCCACATTAAATCATTATGAGGACAGCTTTAGTTCAGCAGGCGGGCCATCTTAAATCATTAGGAAGAAACTTTAGTTCAGCAGGCAGTCCGCCTTAAATCATTAGGAGGACAGCTTTAATTCAGCAGGCAGTCCGCCTTAAATCATTAGGAGGGCAGCTTTAGTTCAGCAGGCAGTCCGCCTTAAATCATTAGGAGGGCAGCTTTAGTTCAGCAGGCGGCCGCATTAAATCATTAGGAGGGCAGCTTTAGTTCGGCAGGCTGTCCGCCTTAAATCATTAGGAGTGCTGGTTTAGTTCAGCAGGCGATCCACCTTAAATCATTAGTAGGGCAGCTTTAGTTCAGCAGGCGGTCCGCCTTAAATCATTAGGAGCCAGCTTTAGTTCAGCAGGCAGTCCGCCTTAAATCATTAGGAGGGCAGCTTTAGTTCAGCAGGTGGACCGCCTTAAATTAAAGGACAGCTTTAGTTCAGCAGACGGGCCGCCTAAAATCATTAAAAGGAGAGCTTTCGTTCAGCAGACGGGCCACATTAAATCATTATGAGGACAGCTTTCGTTCAGCAGGCGGGCCATCTTAAATCATTAGGAAGAAACTTTAGTTCAGCAGGCAGTCCGCCTTAAATCATTAGGAGGACAGCTTTAATTCAGCAGGCAGTCCGCCTTAAATCATTAGGAGGGCAGCTTTAGTTCAGCAGGCAGTCCGCCTTAAATCATTAGGAGGACAGCATTAGTTAAGCAGGCGGGTCGCCGTAAATCATTAGGAGGACAGCTTTAGTTCTGCAGGCGGACTACGTTAAATCATTAGAAGGACAGGTTTAGTTCAGCACGCGGTCCGCTTTAAATCATTAGGAGGACAGCTTTAGTTCAGCAGGCGGGCCGCCTTCAATTATTAGGAGGACAGTTTTAGTTCAAAAGACGGTCCGGTTTAAATCATTAGGAGGACAGCTTTAGTTTAGGAGGCGGGTCGCCGTAAAGCATTAGGACAGCTTTAGTTAAGTCGGCGGGCTGCTTTAAATCATTAGGAGGGCAGCTTTAGTTTAGCTGCCGGGACGCCTTAAATCATTAGAAGGGCAGCTTCATTTCAGCAGCAGGTTTGCCTTAAATCATTAGGAGGTCAGCTTTAATTCATCAGGCGGGCGGCATTAATTCATTAGGAGGGCAGCTTTTGTTCAGGAGCCGGCCGCATTAAATCATTAGGAGGGCAGCTTTAGTTCATCAGGCGGGCGGCATTGAATCATTAGAAGGACAGATTTACTTCAGCAGGCGGGCCGCCCTAATTCATTAGGAGTGCAGCTTTTGTTCAGGAGCCGGCCGCATTCAATCATTAGGATGACAGCTTTATTTCAGCAGATGGGCCGCTTAAAATCATTAGGAGGACAGCTTTAGTTCAGCAGACGGGCCACATTAAATCATTATGAGGACAGCTTTAGTTCAGCAGGCGGGCCATCTTAAATCATTAGGAAGAAACTTTAGTTCAGCAGGCAGTCCGCCTTAAATCATTAGGAGGACAGCTTTAATTCAGCAGGCAGTCCGCCTTAAATCATTAGGAGGGCAGCTTTAGTTCAGCAGGCAGTCCGCCTTAAATCATTAGGAGGGCAGCTTTAGTTCAGCAGGCGGCCGCATTAAATCATTAGGAGGGCAGCTTTAGTTCTGCAGGCGGTCCGCCTTAAATCATTAGGAGTGCTGGTTTAGTTCAGCAGGCGATCCACCTTAAATCATTAGTAGGGCAGCTTTAGTTCAGCAGGCGGTCCGCCTTAAATCATTAGGAGCCAGCTTTAGTTCAGCAGGCAGTCCGCCTTAAATCATTAGGAGGGCAGCTTTAGTTCAGCAGGTGGTCCGCCTTAAATTAAAGAACAGCTTTAGTTCAGCAGACGGGCCGCCTAAAATCATTAAAAGGAGAGCTTTCGTTCAGCAGACGGGCCACATTAAATCATTATGAGGACAGCTTTCGTTCAGCAGGCGGGCCATCTTAAATCATTAGGAAAAAACTTTAGTTCAGCAGGCAGTCCGCCTTAAATCATTAGGAGGACAGCTTTAATTCAGCAGGCAGTCCGCCTTAAATCATTAGGAGGGCAGCTTTAGTTCAGCAGGCAGTCCGCCTTAAATCATTAGGAGGACAGCATTAGTTAAGCAGGCGGGTCGCCGTAAATCATTAGGAGGACAGCTTTAGTTCTGCAGGCGGACTACGTTAAATCATTAGAAGGACAGGTTTAGTTCAGCACGCGGTCCGCTTTAAATCATTAGGAGGACAGCTTTAGTTCAGCAGGCGGGCCGCCTTCAATTATTAGGAGGACAGTTTTAGTTCAAAAGACGGTCCGGTTTAAATCATTAGGAGGACAGCTTTAGTTTAGGAGGCGGGTCGCCGTAAAGCATTAGGACAGCTTTAGTTAAGTCGGCGGGCTGCTTTAAATCATTAGGAGGGCAGCTTTAGTTTAGCTGCCGGGACGCCTTAAATCATTAGAAGGGCAGCTTCATTTCAGCAGCAGGTTTGCCTTAAATCATTAGGAGGTCAGCTTTAATTCATCAGGCGCGCGGCATTAATTCATTAGGAGGGCAGCTTTTGTTCAGGAGCCGGCCGCATTAAATCATTAGGAGGGCAGCTTTAGTTCATCAGGCGGGCGGCATTGAATCATTAGAAGGACAGATTTACTTCAGCAGGCGGGCCGCTCTAATTCATTAGGAGTGCAGCTTTTGTTCAGGAGCCGGCCGCATTCAATCATTAGGATGACAGCTTTATTTCAAGGGGGACCACCTTAAATCATTAGGAGGACAGCTTTAGTTCAGCAGTCGGGCCGCCTAAAATCATTAGTAGTACAGCTTTAGTTCAGCAGTCTGGCCGCCTTAACTCATTAGGAGGACAGCTTTAGTTCAGCAGACGGGCCGCCTAAAATCATTAAAAGGAGAGCTTTCGTTCAGCAGACGGGCCACATTAAATCATTATGAGGACAGCTTTAGTTCAGCAGGCGGGCCATCTTAAATCATTAGGAAGAAACTTTAGTTCAGCAGGCAGTCCGCCTTAAATCATTAGGAGGACAGCTTTAATTCAGCAGGCAGTCCGCCTTAAATCATTAGGAGGGCAGCTTTAGTTCAGCAGGCAGTCCGCCTTAAATCATTAGGAGGGCAGCTTTAGTTCAGCAGGCGGCCGCATTAAATCATTAGGAGGGCAGCTTTAGTTCGGCAGGCGGTCCGCCTTAAATCATTAGGAGTGCTGGTTTAGTTCAGCAGGCGATCCGCCTTAAATCATTAGTAGGGCAGCTTTAGTTCAGCAGGCGGTCCGCCTTAAATCATTAGGAGCCAGATTTAGTTCAGCAGGCAGTCCGCCTTAAATCATTAGGAGGGCAGCTTTAGTTCAGCAGGTGGTCCGCCTTAAATTAAAGGACAGCTTCAGTTCAGCAGACGGGCCGCCTAAAATCATTAAAAGGAGAGCTTTCGTTCAGCAGACGGGCCACATTAAATCATTATGAGGACAGCTTTCGTTCAGCAGGCGGGCCATCTTAAATCATTAGGAAGAAACTTTAGTTCAGCAGGCAGTCCGCCTTAAATCATTAGGAGGACAGCTTTAATTCAGCAGGCAGTCCGCCTTAAATCATTAGGAGGGCAGCTTTAGTTCAGCAGGCAGTCCGCCTTAAATCATTAGGAGGACAGCTTTAGTTAAGCAGGCGGGTCGCCGTAAATCATTAGGAGGACAGCTTTAGTTCAGCAGACGGGCCGCCTAAAATCATTAAAAGGAGAGCTTTCGTTCAGCAGACGGGCCACATTAAATCATTATGAGGACAGCTTTCGTTCAGCAGGCGGGCCATCTTAAATCATTAGGAAGAAACTTTAGTTCAGCAGGCAGTCCGCCTTAAATCATTAGGAGGACAGCTTTAATTCAGCAGGCAGTCCGCCTTAAATCATTAGGAGGGCAGCTTTAGTTCAGCAGGCAGTCCGCCTTAAATCATTAGGAGGACAGCTTTAGTTAAGCAGGCGGGTCGCCGTAAATCATTAGGAGGACAGCTTTAGTTCAGCAGACGGGCCGCCTAAAATCATTAAAAGGAGAGCTTTCGTTCAGCAGACGGGCCACATTAAATCATTATGAGGACAGCTTTCGTTCAGCAGGCGGGCCATCTTAAATCATTAGGAAGAAACTTTAGTTCAGCAGGCAGTCCGCCTTAAATCATTAGGAGGACAGCTTTAATTCAGCAGGCAGTCCGCCTTAAATCATTAGGAGGGCAGCTTTAGTTCAGCAGGCAGTCCGCCTTAAATCATTAGGAGGACAGCTTTAGTTAAGCAGGCGGGTCGCCGTAAATCATTAGGAGGACAGCTTTAGTTCAGCAGACGGGCCGCCTAAAATCATTAAAAGGAGAGCTTTCGTTCAGCAGACGGGCCACATTAAATCATTATGAGGACAGCTTTCGTTCAGCAGGCGGGCCATCTTAAATCATTAGGAAGAAACTTTAGTTCAGCAGGCAGTCCGCCTTAAATCATTAGGAGGACAGCTTTAATTCAGCAGGCAGACCGCCTTAAATCATTAGGAGGGCAGCTTTAGTTCAGCAGGCAGTCCGCCTTAAATCATTAGGAGGACAGCTTTAGTTAAGCAGGCGGGTCGCCGTAAATCATTAGGAGGACAGCTTTAGTTCTGCAGGCGGACTACGTTAAATCATTAGAAGGACAGGTTTAGTTCAGCACGCGGTCCGCTTTAAATCATTAGGAGGACAGCTTTAGTTCAGCAGGCGCCCCGCCTTAAATCATTAATAGGACAGCTTTAGTTCAGCACGCGGTCCACCTTAAATCATTAGGAGGGCAGCTTTACTTCAGCAGGCGGGCCGCCTTCAATTATTAGGAGGACAGTTTTAGTTCAAAAGACGGTCCGGTTTAAATCATTAGGAGGACAGCTTTAGTTTAGGAGGCGGGTCGCCGTAAAGCATTAGGACAGCTTTAGTTAAGTCGGCGGGCTGCTTTAAATCATTAGGAGGGCAGCTTTAGTTTAGCTGCCGGGACGCCTTAAATCACTAGAAGGGCAGCTTCATTTCAGCAGCAGGTTTGCCTTAAATCATTAGGAGGTCAGCTTTAATTCATCAGGCGGGCGGCATTAATTCATTAGGAGGGCAGCTTTTGTTCAGGAGCCGGCCGCATTAAATCATTAGGAGGGCAGCTTTAGTTCATCAGGCGGGCGGCATTGAATCATTAGAAGGACAGATTTACTTCAGCAGGTGGGCCGCCCTAATTCATTAGGAGTGCAGCTTTTGTTCAGGAGCCAGCCGCATTCAATCATTAGGATGACAGCTTTATTTCAAGGGGGACCACCTTAAATCATTAGGAGGACAGCTTTAGTTCAGCAGTCGGGCCGCCTAAAATCATTAGTAGTACAGCTTTAGTTCAGCAGTCTGGCCGCCTTAACTCATTAGAAGGACAGCTTTAGTTCAGCAGGCGGGCCATCTTAAATCATTAGGAAGAAACTTTAGTTCAGCAGGCAGTCCGCCTTAAATCATTAGGAGGACAGCTTTAATTCAGCAGGCAATCCGCCATAAATCATTAGGAGGGCAGCTTTAGTTCAGCAGGCAGTCCGCCTTAAATCATTAGGAGGGCAGCTTTAGTTCAGCAGGCGGCCGCATTAAATCATTAGGAGGGCAGCTTTAGTTCGGCAGGCGGTCCGCCTTAAATCATTAGGAGTGCTGGTTTAGTTCAGCAGGCGATCCGCCTTAAATCATTAGTAGGGCAGCTTTAGTTCAGCAGGCGGTCCGCCTTAAATCATTAGGAGCCAGCTTTAGTTCAGCAGGCAGTCCGCCTTACATCATTAGGAGGGCAGCTTTAGTTCAGCAGGTGGTCCGCCTTAAATTAAAGGACAGCTTTAGTTCAGCAGACGGGCCGCCTAAAATCATTAAAAGGAGAGCTTTCGTTCAGCAGACGGGCCACATTAAATCATTATGAGGACAGCTTTCGTTCAGCAGGCGGGCCATCTTAAATCATTAGGAAGAAACTTTAGTTCAGCAGGCAGTCCGCCTTAAATCATTAGGAGGACAGCTTTAATTCAGCAGGCAGTCCGCCTTAAATCATTAGGAGGGCAGCTTTAGTTCAGCAGGCGGCCGCATTAAATCATTAGGAGGGCAGCTTTAGTTCAGCAGGCGATCCGCCTTAAATCATTAGTAGGGCAGCTTTAGTTCAGCAGGCGGGCCGCCTAAAATCATTATGAGGGCTGGTTTAGTTCAGCAGGCGGTCCGCCTTAAATCATTAGGAGGACAGCTTTAGTTCAGCAGGCGCGCCGTCTAAAATCATTAGCACAGCTTTAGTTCATCAGCCAGACCGCCTTGAATCACTACGGGGACAGACTTAACTCAGCAGGTGGGCTGCTTTAAATCACGTGTCGGGCCGCCTGAAATCACGTGACAGGCCACCTTAAATCACTACGCGGACAGCCTTAATTTATTGGGTGGCAGCTTTAATTCAGCAAGCGAGCGAGTCCCCTTTAATCATCAGTCCGATTGCCTTAATTCATCAGGTTGGTCGCCTTAAATTATCAGGTGGTCACCGGTCTATAGTTACTCAAACCTTTATATAATCTGAATCTATTTACTGAAGCTAGAAATTCTAGCTACTAAAGGAAAATTGTTTCGTACCATGTTTTGTTTGCTGCACACTAGATGTTACAGTTTTTGGGTACTGTATGTACTACTGAGCTAACCGAAATTAGCTGACTCATTTTATAGTTCACTAATAGAAGAGTTGACCAATCAGAAGGCTCAAAATATTCAATGCCAGCGTTGCATCGTCAAGATATATTGAAAGGAGAGACAATGGCACGAGCTTCCCCGTGAACAGCCATCGCAAATAGTAGCTGACCAAGTGGATCACTTTGCTGGATTCTGGTAGCAGAAGAGATAATATTATCAGAGGCGATCAACATACTTGGATGACTATACGAAAGATGAACCAAGTGAAATATGGAAGGAGTCCGTTGATGGGAAAATTCCAGGGTATGATCCGTTCTGATGCAATTGAAAGCGTTTATCATATCCAGATTTAATAAGATACGTGAGGAAGCAGGTGGTGTATTCTCGAAAAATAATCTTGTGGCATGAACCGCGGCTTCACATCCGCCCAGTATGTCTACCCCGAGCTGGACAGGTCGCAATTCATGCCGTATATCATTGACAACAACTCTACATGCGATTTCTGCCGCGAGTCAACGAAAAATTTTGCCAATAGCGACAGGGCGGATACCTTCATCTTTTTTTTAAGCCGTTAAATTGGCTGAAAATATTAAATAGAGAGCATGTTGGGATATCTCAGGTCGGAGGAGGGTATTAATAACAGCAGTTATGGATCTTTTCAAACGTTCACCAACTTCGGCAGTTTGCGCAGAAATTGAGTCCTTGATATGACCAGGTCGTAGGCCGTCTACACCGCCACTGCTGCTTCCCGAGAAAGACTTCAGAGCGGCAACCATAGCTTCCTTCGAGATTGCAATATTGGAATCATTGTATATTTTATAATCTCTGTTATACAAGGGTGTTCCAAAAGTCCTGGTACACATTTTAACATTGAATATCTCGAAAACTATTAAGGATATAAAAACGCTCCTGGCATATTCTGAAAGAATTTAATCTCAAGTTTTACACGAAATGTTCAAAGATGTTTAATGTGAACACCGTTGGTCACACGGCACACATCAAGACAATAGTCCGTTTCATGCCTTGTCGATGGTTTCAAGAGATTCCGTTATTCGGGCCTTCAGTTAATCCACGTCTTTTGGAAGGGGAGGCACATAGACCAGTCCTTTCACAAACCCCCACAAAAAGAAATCGCAGGGTGTGAGATCTGGAGACCTGGGAAATGCACGTTGAACAAGTGTCCATGATTCAGTTTGTGCAAATTCAAGAACGCAAAACGCCTTTTCTGGTTGAGTGAACGCCATTACTGGATCTGAAAAAATATGAAAAAATCATTAGCATGACAAAAAACTTAATGAATTTGACTTTAAAATGGTACCAGTTTCATCTTGCTACCATTTATAGTTCAGCAGATATGAGGACTTGAAAATTTCCCAAGATTTCTGGAACACACTGTATATGCATTCTTAGTTTGTGTAGTGTGGTTGTGCCACATCTAAGCCTCGCTTGGAAAATCACTACTAGGGCGCCTCGAGGTGGTGTAATGGTTAGTAAGCTTGGCTCGTTAGAACGATTACGACTGAGTAGTGAGTTCGATCCTCACTGGGTGCCCCCTAATTTCTCCCTTGTGCCGCATCTAAGCTACGCCTAGAAACTCACTATATACTTAGGCACTAAAAGTTAATCTATATATGTGCTCCATTTGCTCAGGTGGAATAGTTCAGGTGGACTTAAATAGTGGGCCTACCTGATTATGTTGTAGTCATTTCGGAGAATTGCAGTGTTTATGTACTTATCCGCGATTCTTCGCTCTAATCAACAATGGTCAAATAAATATACCGGCACCTGTAGAGCCGATTTGGGGCGGCCACGTAACAGAGACGCTTTCCAAGGTTGAGTATTGGAAGATCAACATCTGGAAACTGTACAGCGAAAGGAGTTTGTTTTCTTTCTTTTTTTAAATTAATAATGTGTCCTTATTTGTGTCAGAAAAATGATTGTACTTATACAAGCCAGTGGGGTTCACTCCTATTAACACCAGCTACACCGATCTCGTCATTGAGCGTCAAACCTGTAACTCGGTGGGTCCTAACGTCTTAAAAGTTGTGTTAAGAACATCAAAAACAAGTAAAAGGATTTGCATTATCCACGGATAGGCTTGAAATATAAATGTTATTGAAAGTTTACACCGTCGACTTTTAAATAACTGCAGGTTATCTCTATCTATAAAAGGCAGGATATGTGTGTGTGTGTGTGTGTGTGTGTGTGTGTGTGTGTGTGTGTGTGTGTGTGTGTGTGTGTAACGAATGCACGGTCGCAATTTTCGACGGATTTGCACCAAAATTTACATGCACATGCTCCAAGTTAGAGAAAGGCCACGACCGACTCTACATTTCCCAACTCCCATCGATAGTGGAAATAATCGATTTTTTCATGCTTTTTTCATGTAGTTTGCGCTCATTTTCTACTGGCCAGAGTGAGAGCGTATAGCTGGGTGCCACGAATAGGCAGGAAGATTCTATTGGCCAGCGTGAGAGCCAGCAGTTGACTGACACGAATGTTAACTAGCACGCTAGTATGCAAAAGTAGCCGATAGCTGCATTCGTCACGAGTGGGAAAAATTTAAATCTGCATGGCACTTTACTCCAATTGGCTCATTCGCTTGCTTAAACACAACGTTGATTCTGATTCCGCAGAACTGGGTTGGGTGTGAAAAGGTATTTGTTGTTAACATTCTTTTTTCATTCGGTTTTTTCAGTTACGAGTCTTTTTTTGAAGCTGATGGTTTTGTGTTCATTTTGTTTAGTTCTTTTTTTCGTAACAGATTTAATGTTTAGTATAGAGCTTAGAAAAATTCGCAGTGTGAGATAGGCAAGAAGTAAGGCATGTAGCAACATCAGCACGGCAAAGGGCACTCCTTTAAAGGCAAGGAAGGGCAAAAATATTTTAAGTCAAATGATAGCGATTGCTGTATAAGTCGTACGATTTTTTAATCAAACACGGGCAACGCCGGGCCATGCCTTCATTACTGCCTTCATTACCTTCATGTCAACAATGAAGTCGTAATCCGTCTGAATGTTTCACTGATTTCATTCGGTTGTATCATCCACTTCATCATACTGGCTTTCTGTATATGTTGAGAGATATATCTAGATCGACGTGATTAGATCGACCGATCGATAGATAGTATATCTGTAAAAAGAACAATATGGATACAAACAAAAGGAAAACAATTTAGCCGACGCGTTTCGTTCTCTAAGCAAAAATGTTATTGTTTTTGTTAAAAAAATTTTTTTTTTTCTCTTGTTTATAAATACTTGTTACAAAATAAAATCCTGGATAAAGTCCCGGAGATGACGAAAACGAGGTCGCCAATATTTTTCCATTAGTCTTTAATATATATATATATATATATATATATATATATATATATATATATATATATATATATATATATATATATGCACATTTCATTAAAAACGACTGACAAGGTGCTTTTATTTAGTTTTTTTATATAATTTCTCGTGCGATCTAATAAAATGTGCATGAAAGAAGGATTGCTGCCTAAATACACAAATATATATATATATATATATATATATATATATATATATATATATATATATACAGAGAGGCGTAGGGAAATTAGAGAGGTTTAGAATAAAATAGCTATACAGATAGATAGACAAAGGAATGAGATCGATACAAACAGACTGAGATAGATAGATAGATAGATAGATAGATAGATAGATAGATAGATAGATAGATAGATAATGAACGGACTGAGGCTAGATAGATAGATAGATAGATAGATAGATAGATAGATAGATAGATAGATAGATAGATAGATAATGAACAGACAGAGGCTAATAGATAGATAGATAGATAGATAGATAGATAGATAGATAGATAGATAGATAGGTACAAAAACGGATGAGATAGATAGATAGATAGATAGATAGATAGATAGATAGATAATGAACGGAGTGAGGCTAATAAGGATAGATAGATAGATAGATAATGAACGGACTGAGGCTAATAGATAGATAGATAGATAGATAGATATATAATGAACGGACTGAGGCTAGATAGATAGATAAATAGATAGATAGATAGATAGATAGATAGATAGATAGATAGATAATGAACGGAGTTAGGCTAATAAGAATAGATAGATAGATAGATAGATAGATAGATAGATAATGAACGGACTGAGGCTAATAGATAGATAGATAGATAGATAGATAATGAACGGACTGTGGCTAATATATATATATATATATATATATATATATATATATATATATATATATAGATAGATAGATAGATAGATAGATAGATAATGAACGGACTGTGGCTAAGATAGATAGATAGATAGATAGATAGATAGATAGATAGATAGATAGATAGATAGATAGATAGATAGATAATGAACGGACTGAGGCTAATAGATAGATAGATAGATAGATAGATAGATAGATATGGACTGAATGAGGGGATTAGCAGTTTGAAAAATGAACAGAAGGTCAATTTCGAAGCTTACATATTGAACGAAGAAAAATGTTTCGCATCAAATCGACATAAAAGTGTTAAAGAAATTGTTTGAAAATCATTCTTCTCAAAAATTAATTATTGAAACTCGCTCTGCGCAAAATAAGCAAAAATGCATTCTGACAATGCGAAAAAAATAAAAAAAACGTCTGTTTCTCTTTACATTGTTTTTTTTAATAAAAACTAAAAAAAAGCAACAAAAAAAAACAAAGCAAACAGTGTTTCTTGTACTTAACAGTTGCTTATACCATTGCGGCTGCTGCTGCAGTTCGGGTAGTAGCAGTGTTGTCGGCATCGGCAGTAGTACACATGGTGAGACGTGGTGGCAGGTTCATTCTAAACATTTCTGGGGTAGAGTGTACCGACCCTGTACGCACTTTTCTCTGGTTGAGCTTTTAAAAGTACTTGTGACTACCAAGTCGATAGACATAGTAACAAGCCAGACAGACCGGACGCATAAAAGTCGACAATTTGACCGAAAGAAACAAGTAACTGCCAGGCGTATACAGCCTTTAAAGACACACCCACCTACCCACACACCCTCACACGCATTTTACGTATATATATATATATATATATATATATATATATATATATATATATATATCTGTGTGTGTGTGTGGAGCTAATTAGGGTGAATGCTGATAAGGTGCGTGCGTACGAATGTAGATGTATTTGAAAGAATTCTAACAAATTGTTTGGCGGGTGGTCATTAAATCCTATTACATTCCTGTCTGTCTGTCTGTCTGCTCGCCCCCCTCTCTCTCTGTCTAAAAATGATCTTCTTCTTGTATGTGCCGTGTCCCTTCAGGACGTGGGCAATCATAGCTCTCCCCCAATTTCCTGTTGTTTGTAACTCGTAGTTTGTCGTTTTGCTATCTCTCCTAACCCCTGTTCTTCCAAACAATTTTACACATACTCGTTAGGCAGGGGTTATGTGCTGCTTTTGTCTGTCTCTTTTGTCTTTGACTATCAAATTTCTAAAACATCTTTCCCCAAGATGTGACCTCTTTTTGAGGCTTAATATAATTCTCCTTCTGTATCCACTTTCTCTAAAATTTGTTGTTCATATGTTCAGTCCATGGTATCCTCAGCATCCTTCTGTAGAACCACAGTTTTGTTGGTCCAAATCTCTTCTTCATCAATGATGAAAATGTCCAGTTGACTGATATTACATAACAGTTCAGTAGTCTTTGTTTCTAACGGCGTTTTCCTGTTTCTTAATACTTTGCTCAGCTTCTGGAAGGCATCTTTCGCTATCTCAATGCGCCATCGGATTTCGATGTTACATTTTGCATCTTCTTTTAAATGTTAAAATATATAAATAATAAAACCTCTCGAAAAAATAGCTGTATTTCTCGGTTTTGCATCTGTAGCC
>OZ038490.1:15518776-15618776 GCA_964036315.1 Acanthosepion esculentum | reverse complement strand
TCACGTTCTAATAAACGCTAAAGCATAACTGTCAGCTGTTGATTTTAAACGCAAAAAGAACAAAAATCAGTAATGGATAGCTACACATAGTTTTTACCTAACCAATTGCATCCCAGATGATAATCTCAGAAACAGATGTAAATTACTTGGGAAATAAGAATGATTTTCACTGTCAAACTTCATTTCTTGCATCATTTGATTGTAACACACAGAAAAACATCCGTGAATATGAACGGATTATGTTAAAAATAAGCAGATTTAATATTTGTAATTTATTTAATTAGATATATATATATATATATATATATATATATATATATATATATATATATATATATATATATAATTTTAACAATATCATCTGAAATATGATGGGAACCAAAAATGTTCAAAAGAATAAGAATTCGGAAGTAGAAGCAAGTATACATAATATATCGGAGAAACTTGTAGATATATAAAAAAAAAAATATATCTATAAACACAAAAAGGATATTATGCATAACAATTTACCAAATGCATTACACATACCCAGAAATTACTTAGATAGAAAGTTCTTGGGAGTGCTACAATCGAATCTTGGCAAAATGTAAATCTACGCCTCAAATATCTCATTTCCTAAAAGATACACATCTTTCCCAAGCGAACACACATGGCCATAAAATATTTAAAAATAATAAGAAAACGGTTAAATCAAAGCCTTCTATTATTTCAAATACATAAATACATTTCTCAAACTAAAATAAAATAATAAACGACAATTACATTATGAGAAAAGATTCAACAACAACAATATCAACATTTAGTCATTTTCGTGCGTTAGGCAATAAATCATATCACTTAGCGTCCTCCATAGTCGTTATAACCTAGGGAAGGAATAAAATAATCACACGAAAGTTCGTAATGAACGATAATACTTAGGACAAGAACAACACATATAAGATTCGCCAGCGGCGCGTAGATGAAGTAGTCAACTGCTAGAAGTGAGTCAAGTGAATTCCACAATGAATCTCCAACTGCAGGACATCTACCAACCGCCTCACTTTTTCTTTCTTTCTTTCTTTCTTTCTTTCTTTCTATTTTCATCCTATAAACTTTCTAGCTTCTTTTCTTCCTCGCATTCTTTCTTTCATTGGTACTATTTCCTTCATTTCTTTCTTTTTTTTCTTCATCTCTCTTTGTTTTCATTTTCTCTTTTCTTTTTACTTTTTCTCGCTCTCTATAATAAAGAAACAAAATGAAAATTTCTTTACAATCCTACTATTAATTGATTGCTGCAAGAATTTCCAAAACAATGCTTTTAACATCAACAAATTAAAAATCCTTACACTAATCTTTGGCCCAACCGCTGACGCAAGAAAAACAAGTTTTTTAACCAAAATTTTGAACGTGATAGAAAAGATTACTGTTGTGGATTCCGGGATGAAATCCGGTATCAAATGATAACAAACGCCAAGAATGAATATAGGAAATAAATGTATTAATGTAATAATACAAACTGGTAATACAGGTTAGTAGTTCCAGGAATGAGGTGTTGGTAGAAAAATATATATATAGTCTTTGGTATCGACGTATCGCTGTATGACTTGTTACTGAGTCTACGTGCTTGTTACTGTGACTCTTGCCGCTACGTTATTCTACCGACCGACTTTGCTCTATTACTACTGACTACTACCGTTCGGGTATTCACTGACAGTAGTATATGTATACCCTGGGTGAGTCCATTTGTGTAAAAAGGGGAGACCCCCTCAACAACCCCTCCTGAGATCCATTTTGGAGGGAGTTAGTATTTTTTTCTCTTATGGTCGATAATCAGAGGTTCGGTAAATTTTCTCTTCCTGTTTGAACTTCTAATTTCTGTGTCTTCCTGGGGTCTTTGAATCTCATTTTGCATTTGGTCAATATGTCTTCTGTGGGTAGACATTTCGCCTTGTACTGTGTACATCACATTTCCTAGTCTGTTAATTATTGTACCAGGTTCGAATCATCTCTTGAGTAGTATAGGTGTATGCCGGTTTTTGTTCTTGTTCGGCAATATTCGTATTCTTCGGGCAAACGGCATGTTTCGCTTCTTTTTTACTGCTGATTGGACATTTTCTTTTAATTCAATTCTAGCGGCAAACTTGTTACCTCGTCCCAAACCGCTCGAAAATACTTCGGGACATTGATTATTTGATTTTTCCTTTAACTTTATAGCTTTTGATTGTTCGCACTTTATGTTTTTACAAAAAGAACTGATAGGTAAATCCCATACGTCGAACTCTTGCACCCAATCTGTGCCCACCAAATTTTCTGTATCTTTCTTTACGAGTATCTTGAGTTTTTTTGTTTTTCCGTGGAATTTAACCTTTAGGATCACTTCTACTTCGAATTTTATACGCTTCCCTGTAACTGACTTAGCAATTTTCTGTGTATGTATCATGGTCGGTCTATTAAGCTTTCTCCATGTCTGTAGGTTAATTATCGTTAGATCTGAACCTGTGTCTAGTTGTAATTTTATCTTTTTATTTAAAATTTCAAGTTCCACGTATTTTCCTATGTTAATATTGTCTTCGTCGTGCATTCTAGTAGCTCTTATCTTACTAGTAAATTTTCTGTTCCTACATTGGGATGCTTTGTGACCCATTTTTCCACACGCTAGACATTTTTTATATTTAAAACGACAATCCTTATTCCAGTGTAATCCTCCACATCGATAACATGCAGATGGGGGGCTTATATTTGCTTAGATTTTTGTCATAATTTGTCCTATACGTTATACTTTTTCATTATTATAGAATTGTTGTTTTCTTTCTAGGGAGGGTGAAAATCTTTTTTCATTATTATAGAATTTTTGTTTTCTTTCCGGGGAGGGTGAAGAACGTGAACTTTTGTTTAACTTACGTATATGTGATACTCCTGACTCATCAATGTTCTTTGAGTCTTTGTTTTTACTCAGGCATTTTTGGCAATCTTCTGATAATTGTTGTAGTGTTAGTCCAGGTTCATTTTGTAGTTTTGAAAGCATTCTTTTGCGCATTTCACTATCTTTTGCTGAGACTAACTCTTGAACAAAGATGAGACATTTGAAATTGTCCGGAGTTAATTCTGCCAACTTGAAGTCGTCGCAATGTTTATTCACGATTGCGGCGAACGTGGAATAGTCCTGATTTTCGTCCTTTACGAGGTTAAGACATTTCCATATTTTGTGAAATAGTGACGTCTTTGGATTGAAAAGCTCTGTAAGGCATGTAACTGCTTCGTCAAACGTTAACTCATTTGTCTTTTTTGGCAAGATGTAATCCACAAATTTTGTGTATTCTTCAGTTCCTAATTTTCTGAGCAACAGACGTAACTTCTTTGCTTCTGTCCAGTTTTGACAATCGATGTTTAAGATGTCTTCATGACGTCTGAAGTAGTCCCCGAAATTTTTATCCTCTTCTAGGGAGTAATTGAATATTTTTACCGTATTCCACACTGCGTCTTGGGAAAAAGTCGCCTCTTTTTCGATATTTTTCTGTTTGTTACCCGCTACCTTTAATATTAGTTCCTGGAGTTGCATTTGTCTTTCTTGATTTTCCTTCTGCGTTTGTAGTAATTGCTTTTGCCACTTCTCTTCCATACTTTCTTGGAATTGTAATTGCTGTTCATTTTGTCTTTCTTGGAGTTGTAATTGCTGTTCATTTTGGTATATTACAAGTTCTACTAAAATACTTTTAAAATCCTCCATGATAAGAGTCTTTCGAAAAACTCGATTTTCCGTATTTTAATCCTCGTAAATCTTTGTCGCGAAGTTGTTGTGGATACTGGCAAAAAACGGCAATTTTTTCTTTTGAGTCTCCGAGAAGTGCAAATTCTTGTCGCCCAAGCTGTTGTGGTGAGAAGAGAGAATTTTTTTCTTTCCGTATAGGTCCCAATTTCTCGTTACCACGTTGTTGCGGACGGCAAGGGAGAATTTTTCTTTTTTCTTTTTCCTTTCCCGTCTGAATTCGAATTCCTCGTCGCCAAGTTGTTGTGGACAACGTGGGAGAATTTTGTTTCGTTTTTCTTCCGTGTGAGTTCGAATTCCTCGTCGCCAAATTGTTGTGGACGAGGGAGAATTGTTTGTTTTTTTTTTCTTCCCATGTGAGTTCAATATCCTCGTCGCCAAGTTGTTGTGGATACCGGGATGAAATCCGGTAGCAATAAATAACAAACGCGAAGAATGAATGTAGAAAAGTAAATGTATTAACGTAATAATAAAAACTGGCAATACAGGTTAGTAGTTCCAGGAATGCGAGTTAGTAGACAAATATATATATATAAAGTCTTTGGTATTGACGTATCGCTGTATGACTTGTTACTGAGTCTAAGTGCTCGTTACTGTGACTCTTGCCGCTACGTTATTATACCGACCGACTCTGCTCTATTACTACTGACTACGACCGTTCGGGTATTCACTGGCAGTAATATATGTATACCCTGGGTGAGTCCATTTGTGTAAAAAGGGGAGACCCCCTCAACAATTACAAAATTAATAAAACTGTTGTAACCTAGGGAAGGTTACAGACCAACATACAGTATTTAGTACTGTATTTATGTGAATGGGGACATAACCATTATTGTCCGTAGGTATGCTACAACAAATAATAGCAATATACATTTTTGTTGTAACCTAGGGAAATTTACTGAATAGAATAATCAAACGAAGATTGGTAATGAACGATAATACTTAGGACAAGAACAACACATATAAGATTCGCCAGCGGCACGTACAAGAAGTAGTCAACTGCTAGAAGTGAGTCAAGTGAATTCCACAATGAATCTCCAACTGTCGGATATCTACTAACCGCCTCACGCGGTCAGATATGGCACGAGACCGAATTTAATGTGGGGTATCCGTGCCCGTAGGCTCAGCGAAAAATTCCCCGTAAACCCCGTATAAAAAGGGGTCAGATAGCTGTTTCCCGAGACAAGAGTCTGCCCTTCGACATAGCCTCGTCTGGGGATCCTCTCTGCCAGGAGGCAGAGAGTTTGACCAGCACAGCTGGAGACGAATCTCCCACTGCAGACCAACATACAGTATTTACTAGTGCATTTATGTGAATGCGGACATTCACATTATTGTCCGTAGGTATGCTACAACAATGGTTTATCTTGTCTTTCACAGTTAGCTAGAAGAATTTTTTTAGCGTTCTTGAATTTAAAAATGAAGAACGCCTAACGGTACTTTTACTTCCGTTTATAAATAATTGTTTCAAAATAAAATACCCATATTTGCCTTCCATCTGTGGATGAAATGCATTGGCAAAAAAAGTTTTGCTTCTTTTTATTACCGTATGGTTCACCCTTTACAAGGCCCGAGAGCCACTCGAGGTAGAAGGTTACATAAGGCGGCCATTTGTATGTATAGTAGTGGACGATATCGGTTAAAACTAACCTTGAACAGGTTATGGTTCCAAAAGGTAGGCGGGAAGAAGCTGTTAGAGTTGGAACATACTTCTCACCGATGGAATACGGAGTTAATGTGAGTGGTTTGCTAGTATGTAAGTGGCACGGCGTGAAGGTTTGGCTTGGAAAGACCAGGGAATGTAGATATCCGAGCACTTTCTGTGGAAGTAGCAGAAGTGCAATAAGAGGTTTTCCACGCCTAGCCTGTGGGAGAGAGGTTGGAGAATAATTCATCACCCTCAGAGGCTTGGAGATGCTTCAGGACCCTATCAAGGCAGGTCTGAGCAGCTCCAGACCAAATACGACAGCAGTAATCCGTTTTCGGCCTGATCTGACTCTTGCAAATGTAGATGATAGCAGGAGAGTCAGGTACTTACTGGAGCGGTACAGAGAGCCGAACATTTTATCTGCATTCTTAGCAATGGTATGAATTCCACTTGAGTCTTTCAAGACAAGGTAGCGAAAGATCGTTCTATGGAACGGTACCTCAGGGTATGCCTTATGTTTCGAATCAATCTGGACACTGATTAAGGAATGGTCTGACGTACCTAACGGAAGTAAAACTTTTGCTAAGCATTTATCAGGGCAGGACGTTATGAAGAAGGTGTGGAGGAGGTCCGCCTGATATCCTGTCGTGCACGGAACACAGGTAGGTTCTCCGATGATCTGGACTAGTTCATAAGCGATGCAGAAGTCTTTGCAATATCTGTCTTCGACATCGGTTTTGTTGGAGTGGACTAACCATTCTTAAAGGTGGATATTGAAGTCACCGCAGATATGAAAGCTCGGGGAGGTAAATTGAGTGAGGATATTATCAATCTTCTCTGATATTCGGTCGAAGATTAACGTCCTTTTGTCCCGACGGTGATAAAGAGCAAAGACTATGGATAAGTGCCACGCGGAAGAATATATACGGAAGATCAGGTTCTTTGTTTTTTGCATCCCAGTCACAGGGAAACTCGTCCATGATGTAGGTTCCGAGTCTGTGGCCTTAGCGATTTAGGTGGTAGTGAGGTGAGTAACCCAGGACTGTAAACTCCCTTAGTGTGCGTGAGGCGTTGATACCGGTTTCAGAAAGTAACAGGAGGTCCGGTTTGAACTGAAGAAGATAGAAAGTAGACCCCTCACGTTGGTGTAGGAGATAGTATACGCGGGGTCTACTTGTTTTTTTTTGGGGGGGGGTAATTTTGTTCATTTGCATTTTGATTGGTTTCATGTGTGCATTGGTTGGTTGAAGTCTGGTAGGCAGAGAGACAGACACGCACGCAGGGATTGAATGCATAAATAACGCCCAGAGATACGGTCAGAGATATAGCGGTAGCAGTACCTTTCATCATGGAATTGAGAGTCTCCACCGGAGACTACAGCACGGTCCAGAAACCATTCACAAAATGGCAGTACAATAGACCCGATATTATACACCTGCTGATAGGATAGCCTCCTTCGGAGTTACTCGAAGGTTCAGATCCCTGACTATCAAGAGGTTAACGCCCAAACCCGGAAAACGTCTGACCCCAGCACCCTTAATGAAGGGACAATCAACCAAGGAAAGAATATGCTTGCGTGATGCGCCGAGTGGACATATCACATCTGCCCAGAATTCAAGGCGACACATCCTTCTTGGGTCAGAACCGTCGTACCGGTCCGAGATCTGAAGGTAATGAGATCAAGCTCGCTTATGTACTTGAGGGTTATAAAAACGAATGCCAGAAGTGGGGGGGACAAGGGTTGCTCGGGGATGCATGTGCATCCTCTACCTCCATTTGAATTAGTATAGTAGATAGTAACAAGGGCGGGGGTACGGAATGTTGAAGAGGGGACAAACTTCATGTTTACAGAAGAGAAGCATCATGAATCGGAGGGAGGGAGATAGGCACTGAGCGTGAAACAGATGTAAAGTTTTTATTGAGCATAAATTCCAATATCCACTTTTTCTGGAAAATGGACAGACTCCATACTCCAAATAAACCAGGCTAGAAAAAACTTTCATTAAATGTACGGCCTCGAGAATTATCAATAGATTAATGTGCATTTTATATTATACGGATCTGAGTCTGTCTATATTTCTGAGATGAGGTATTATGTACAGTATTTACATTAGTCGGACTATTGTCCTCATCTTTGTCGCCATATTTGTCACAACGTTTCAGCCGTTGTACGCTCCGGCCTTCTTCAGGTGGTTGGAATTTCGAACCGAACCCTTTATTTCGATCACTGGGGTAGGCTGTTCTAGTTCCACGAGCCATGTTTGATGGATGTCAGTTATCAGTTATCTCCTGCTAATTTTCCCTCTGAAAGTTTTTCCACTGCCTGAACCGGGTATTGAACTCACACTCTTTGGGTCTGTCACTGGATCTAACCAACGCCTTTATCCAAAGATAAAGAAAAAGATGAGGACAATAGTCCGACTAATGTAAATATTATACGGATATATATATATATATATATATATATATATATATATATATATATATATATATATATATATATATATATATATATATATATATATACTTTTTCATTAAAAAAGCTTAGCATTATGAAAAAGGCCCTAAATTTAATAAAACCAAAGTTTTATCGTCAAATTAATGCGATTATTAAGAGAAAAGACCAAAATATGTTTATTATTATATTAAATTGCTTAATTCTTTCAAGCACGTTCGAAATTTTAGTTAAAAATCATTTTTTTTCCGTTAGCGGTCGACGTAATGTTTATGATTAGTGTTTTATTAAGATAGACTTAAGATTTACCTAGTCAATATAAATGTTGTTCCTGGCCTGTTTCCGGCATTCTCTTTTGGTATGATCGATGTCGAGATACCCAACCTCCCCAGTTTGTTTTTGTCCCTTTTTCCAACTCGACTGGGTCAGTCTTTGATTTCCCCACTTCATTACTTAATATTTTAATCTTCACTTTCCGTTAGTGAGTGAACTGCTCGATTCTGTCTAAAGGCAGAATTATTTTTGTGGGGTAGCCGGGTCCGACTAACATATGTTATTTTTAGTTTAAATATATTTTTATATTTTTAGTTTTGTGTTCATCCCTTCCCTCCTTATTTCATGATTATTTGAGTTTTAATATATTTTTGTAAGAAAAAGAAAGAAAACGAAAATAGACATTGGACATTTATATACGAGGGTCATTCAATAAATAAGGTGAATTTCTCGGTATAAGGACTTCTAATACAGAAGCCGTACTTTGTTTTTCAACGTAGTCTCCCAGCACTGTCACACACTTTTCCCATCTGTGCACAAGCTTCCGTATTCCCTCAGCGTAAAAATCTTTGGACTGATGTCTCAGCCAGTCGCTCACAACACTTTTGACTTCATCGTCACTTTTAAACTTCGTGCCTCTCGTGAACACTTTCAAGGGTCCAAACAGGTAAAAGTCTGAAGGGACAAAGTCTGGGCTGTAAGGGGGATGAGGGAGCAGTTCCCAGCCCAGCTCGTTGATGGTCTGCACCGTTTGGGCTGCTGTGTGAGGCCTTGCGTTGGCATGATGCAAGATGACTGATGACCCCTGCGTTTGTCCCAACAGATAAGCTCAAAGTCCTTGCAATGTCATCCACCGTCACCCTTCTGTCAGACTGAATGAGGTCATTGACTGATTCGATCACCTCAGGAGACCTCACTTCTGTAGGCCTCCCAGGCCTGTCTTCATCCTCAACACTGCTCCGTCCTTCTTTAAACAATTTAGCCCACTTGTAGACATTTTTGGCTGAAACATGTGGCACCATACACAGTTGACATTCTCCTATGAATTTCAACTAGTTTGCACCCTTCAGCAACCAAAAACTTGATAACTGACCGCTGTTCAATCCTGGAGCATGCTTCTTGGTCGGCCATATTTGTTAATCGCCGAAACTCTCAAAGTTTTTTATTAATCTGCAAAAGAAATTAAATCCATGTGAAAAAGAAGTAAAAAAAAAAGAGTAAGCTTCTATCTGTATTAGAAGTCCTTATACCGAAAAATTCACCTTATTCATTGAATGACTCTCGTATAAAGAAGTTTTTACATCATGGGGCTTTTTGTAGGTTCCTTGTGAATATGTGGAATTGTGGTACATGTAGAATTGAATAATGATGGATTAATTCTTGTGGGGAATGGGAAAATTGTAATGCATAAATGGGTCGTAAATATGATTAGTTATGTCAAGGATAGAAAGGGTTGACCAGCCTTACCTCATTGCCCCTTTGGCTTTGTGCCACAATTGTTCATTTCCAGAACAATAGATAAACATTTCTAGACAGATTGAAATCAACGCTTAATATTTTGCTTAGCTTTTGGAAGGCATCTTTCGCTATCCCAATGCCCCTTTGGATTTCAGTGTCGCACTTTCCGTCCTTTGTTAAAACACTTCCCCGATATTTAAATTTCCCTGTTTCTTAATACTTTTCTTAGCTTTTGGACGGCATCTTTCGCTATCCCAATGCAACTTCAGATTTCAGTGTCGCACTTTCTGTCCTCTGTTAAAACTTTTCCCAGATATTTAAATTTCCCTGTTTCTTAATATTTTGCTTAGCTTTTGGACGGCATCTTTCACTATTCCAATGCCCCTTTGGATTTTAGTGTCGCACTTTCCGTCCTTTGTTAAAACACTTCCCAGATATTTAAATTGTTGCACTTCTTTGACTTTGGTGTCTCCAATTTGTAATTTGCATGTTTGGCAGACCCCTTTTGATAACAACCATTTATTCAGTATTCTTATAATTGATGTTTCTTCTCGTTTTCCTTCACTACATTCGGCAGAAGTTCTTGTCGACGAGTAAAGCTAAAAAGTAGACGTTATTCGAGAACTGGATTCCATCCAGTGTTTAAATCGACAGAAATTAAAGTAAGTGATCTTAGTAACTTAGTAACTTGAATAAAGCATGTTACCTCGATTTAAAACGATATCCAGTGAATACTTGAGTTCTAACTAATATTTCCGTAAAAATCATTTCGGTTTCTTTTCACGGCAAAGACGCAAAATGTCAGCCTATAGTTAAGAACGGAAATAAAGATCTTTGCGAAATATAATAATAATAGTATAATAATAGTAATATAATAATAATGTTTCATGATACTTCATCGAACGTAAAACTCAAAACCTTGCTATGAAGTATCTAACTTCTTTTATTCAGTGAGTGTATTCAAGACTTCTACCGCAATGTGTAGTCAAGTGACTTACCTGCTAACACGGCTGCCTTCTTGTGTCTTCTTGGAAAAAGAGGCCAGCTAATTTTACCTCATTTATATGAGAGTGCCTAATGAGTCTGGCAGGTCCATTATGGTAGGCGTAGAAGTCAAGTGACTTATCTGCTAACATGGCTGCCTTCTTGTGTCTTCTTGGAAAAGCAAGCCAGCTAATTTTACCTCATATATAGGAGAGTGCCTAATGAGTCTGGCAGGTCCATTATGGTAGGTGTAGAAGTCAAGTGACTTACCTGCTAATATGGCTGCCTTCTTGTGTCTTCTTGGAAAAGCAGGTCAGCTAATTTTACCTCATTTATAGGAGAGTGCCTAATGAGTCTGGCATGTCCATTATGGTAGGTGTAGAAGTCAAGTGACTTACCTGCTAACATGGCTGCCTTCTTGTGTCTACTTGGTAAAACAGGCCAGCTAATTTTACCTCACTTTATAGGAGAGTGCCTAATGAGTCTGGCAGGTCCATTATGGTAGGTGTAGAAGTCAAGTGACTTATCTGCTAACATGGCAGCCTTCTTGGAAAAGCAGGCCAGCTAATTTTACCTCACTTTATAGGAGAGTGCCTAATGAGTCTGGCAGGTCCATTATGGTAGGTGTAGAAGTCAAGTGACTTATCTGCTAACATGGCAGCCTTCTTGGAAAAGCAGGCCAGCTAATTTTACCTCATTTATAGGAGAGTGCCTGATGAGTCTGGCAGGTCCATTATGGTAGGTGTAGAAGTCAAGTGACTTATCTGCTAACATGGCTGCCTTCTTGTGTCTTCTTGTAAAAGCAGGCCAGCTAATTTTACCTCATTTATAGGAGAGTGCCTAATGAGTCTGACAGGTCCATTATTGTAGGTGTAGAAGTCAAGTGACTTATCTGCTAACAAGGCTGCCTTCTTGTGTCTTCTTGGAAAAGCAGGTCAGCTAATTTTACCTCATTTATAGTAGAGTGCCTAATGAGTCTGGCAGGTCCATTATGGTAGGTGTAGAAGTCAAGTGACTTATCTGCAAACATGGCTGCCTTCTTGGAAAAACAGGCCAGCTAATTTTACCTCATTTATAGGAGAGTGCCTAATGCACTAGTTAGGTTGGTCGACTTTGCTGGAATGGACCTGCCCAACACATTTGCATGAGTGGACTCTATCCATCCATATATCTCCCCATTAAATGACTCAGGGCTGCATTTCAGCTTGAAGTGACTACACAAATCTACTTGTGTGTCAGACCACTTGCAAGCTAACCAATATTCTACATGGCGTTGTGGGCAGGATACCCAGGATCAGGTAGAATAACCCCGCGGAACCGTAGATTTCTAAGGAAACTTGAAGCGCCCGTAATCAAGACTCCAATTCCGAGTGCTTTGTCTGTGTCCCCATAGCCGACGATTACAGATATGTGTAGACCACATCAATCTGCCAAAGAATCGGGAAATGGTGGCATTACATTGCGAAGTAACCTGGTATCCCAGGGCCCTACTCAATTACCGCCATCAAGAACTATGATCCCCAGAGCGCTATCCCGAATACTCCCATAAAATTGGTCAGGCAATAAAGAACTGATTCCTCCCCAACGGCCGCTATGCTTCCTCAATGGGAAAGAGGAGGGAGATGTAGAAGTCAAGTGATTTATCTGCTAACATGGCTGCCTTCTTGTGTCTTCTTGGAAAAGCAGGCCAGCTAATTTTACCTCATTTATAGGAGAGTGCCTAATGCACTAGTTAGGTTGATTCACTTTGCTAGAATGGACCTGCCCAACACATTTGCTGTGTGGTCTCTATTCACCCATATATCTCTCCATTAAATGACTCAGGTCACTTTAACTTGGGACACCAGTCTACTTGTGTGTCAGACCACTTGTAAGCTAACCAATATTCTACACAAGGAAAGTTCTTTCTGTCGCGCCAGAAGGTTTTTCTCGCCTGAGTCCATCCTTCAAATCTACATATCAACCATTTGTCCTTGCATTGAATACCACTGCCGTATATGATCTGTGACCCCGGTGTTCATCTCGAGGCCCTAGACAAAATCCTGATCTGGCATCTCGCCTACAGTCATTTTCTCACAGACGTGATGTGACTTCTCTCTATCTTTTCATGGCAACTGCTCTGATGAGCTACTTTCACTGGTGCCCCAACTGCATGAATTTAAGCGTGCTAATAGGTTGGCTTCTCGGTCCTATACTTTCACTGTCGAATCAGGTAAATATAATCGCCTCTTCTACTCCAACAGCTTCATCTCTCGCACTTCCCCACAGTGGAACTCTCATTCCCCTTCTTCCTTCCCTGATAGCTATAATCTTCGAATATTCAAATATAATAATAGACATCTGATGCCTTGACCCTGATCCCCGTCCTTCTCTATATCCTTTCCTCAAACGCCCCTCTTTACTCTTGCTCTCACTCTCTGTAACCCCTTGCGTGCTAGTGGCACTTCTGCATTGCTTTGGGTGAAATGCTTAAAAGAAATGTAAAATGATGTAGGAACGATTATAACTCTCAACCTGTGACGTGCAGAGGTTTGGTGATATTTGGTGATGCCCGGGTCCAATTCCTTTATTGTATAAACCTTCAGTCAAAGTACGGGGGCTATAGGGCTCAGTATTGAGAAATATGAAAAAGAAAGACATTTTAAATATGCCAAAACAAATGAAACACAAAATAAACACTTTATAGGTATATATCTATACATCTTTTGTTTGGAATGTCTATGACCTTTTGCTTGTGAATATTTATTTTTCTGGCACTGGAGACACTAAGAGGCAGTGTTTTTGTTGTGTAATATATTTAAAGACTCAATGTAAAAAACACCTTTGTAAGAACAGAAAGAAGAATGTCATTTTAAATGCCAAAGTTCAATGATTGTACGAAAGAAAGCAGATGTAAACTTATTGTAAAATTTTGTAAGCTCAGCAACCGATCAATTTTCCTTCCTGCTTAAATCAAGAAGTTTTATTTCACAAATTTTTATGCTAAAGCACACGGCTCGAGAGCCAGTCATGGTAGAGTGTGAATGCTAAAATGGTACCGACGATGGAAGTGTGTTATATGAATGAAAGAGGTGGTGGTAGGAAGTGAAAATTATGCATTTACATTATACACATTTTCCGGGCTTTCGTCCTCATCTCATTGCCATTTTCACGTCGTTTCGGCTGTTGGACGCCGCTCCGGCCTTCTTCGGGTGATATAATTTGGAATTTCGAACAAAGATTCTTCATTTAGCTCACGGGAGGGGATGTAGATTGTTGTAATTCCACTTGGTATGAGAACAACACCCCGAACGATGTAAATAGGGTAAATAGTTAAAATGCCTAATCTCAGAAATATAGACAGATCCTGAACAAGGCCGGTGCATGCAACGGCCGTAACATCGCGAATAGGAAAATAAAGACGAGGGAAACAGTTCGAACGATGTAAATAAGGTAAATACTTGCAATAACTCATTTCAGAAATATAGACAGACCCTGAAGAAGGCTGGGGCGTACAATGGTCGAAACCTCATGAAAATGGCAATAATAACGAGGACAACAGTTCGAATTATAAGATAAATAGTTATCATACCTCATTTCAGAAAAATAGACAGATGTAGAAGATTAAGAAATACCTATTTTCTTTACAACCTCTTGGGAAATTAAAACCCAACTACCCCTAATCAAAATAGATTGAATTTTCCTTAACCTTAACAACTCAAAATATTAAGATTGTATGCGCTTATAAATTAAGTAAATTTCTTAGAAAGTTATTCCTAGCAACGCTTGACAATGGAACGAAACTCTGTACTTTAGGTTTAATTTTTATAATTAAATTCACAATTTTAGTTTCAGTTTTGAAACACAGAAATTTCTGTGTCGCGATGGAATCATATTTAAAAAGAATAAAATAATTATAATATTATGCTCTACTATTTGTATCGGGCACTGTTTTTAAAAATAAAAATAATTGCTAAGAACTCCGGATTATAAAACTTACTGTTCTTTCTTATTATTTTAATATGTGTACATTAGCTATTAATTAAGGTAAAGCACTGTTAATCTTTATTTTTAAATAAAAATCATAAATATATGGAAAAAAACTAATTTCGGAATTTCTCTGAAGAACATTCTAAATGCCAACAAAATGAATTATTTCGTAACATTAATGCAAAAAACAGAAGAACTTATACGAAGGATGACTTGGAGAGCTTACTTTTCCGTTCGATGGAATAACTTATCAAACAAACATGATGTATATGGTTTTATCAGTAAGAAAACAGCGCTGTTCATTCAAAAATTGTCTAGATTTGAAAATGATTTACAGGAAATAATAAATAACATAACTTTCCAAAAAAAGAAAAGCTATTTCCAAAAATGTCTGGACAAGATAATGAAAGATATTAATGCAACAGATAAAATTTTAATGAAATCGGATAAAACAGGAATTTTTTATAAATTAACAGCAACAGACTACAAAAACTTAATTAAAAAAAAGATTTAAATAACAAATATAAAAAGGCTAGTAATAATTACGTGAATGTGGTGGAAAACATTAATATTAGTAGTAAAAACATCACAGATAAATTGAATATTAGTGATAGGATAGGTAAACATACTAAAAAAGAGTGCTATATAACCATAAAGGATCACAAATCCGATTTAGAAGCTAATCCGACTAGAAGAATTATCAACCTAACCCGACCTGAAATGAGCTGAATTAATAAGAAAATCCTAGAAAGGGTCAAGCAACAAATAAAGGATTACTTAGGATTAAAGTCTGGATCAACATCAAAGAAGTTACTAATTAGTTTACTAATATCAAGGAGAAACCAAATTGTACATTAATACAGTTTGATATTGAGAATTACCAATCGATATCACAGGAACTTTCACGAATGCTATGGATTTTGTTACTCAGTATTCAGATATAACAAATGTAGAGAAAAACATAATTATGAATGTGAAAAAATCAATACTCATTCATAATGGCGAGCAATGGATTAACAACTCTAATGACCACTTCGACATCACAATAGGATCATTGGACTCCGAAGAGTCTTCTAACTTTATTGTTCTTTTTATATTATATAATATTACTGCATATTGTGAAATTAGTATAAATGACATTGGATTGTACAGAGATGATGGCCTTATAGTTGTAAGGAATTTTACGAACTTTAAAATTGATAAAATTAGAAAACTATTACACAGAGAATTTAAATGCCTAATTCTAATCCTTTCTATATACACGCTAAGTCTAATCATCCTCCATCTATAATTAAGCATATACCTTCATCTGTCGAAAAAGAATAAGTACTAATTCAGCAAATGAGAAATATTCTATGAACATAGTAATTTCTATAATAAAGCTCTAAAGAAGAGTGGCTATAAATGCCCAAAACTCACTTATATAAAAAATGAAAATGGACACCTTAGAAAAAATAGAAATAGAAAAACCATTTGGTATACACCCCCATACAACCAAATGGTAAGAAATAACTTAGGACAAAATTTCCTTGCATTAATTGATAAACATTTTCCTAGAGATAGTAAACTCAGTACAATCTTTTAATAAAAATACCCTTAAATTAAGTTACTGTTGTACTGAAAACTAAGAAATGATTATTAAGAAATATATTACTAATATCTTGAATAAACACTTATACCAAAATCAATACATATATATATATATATATATATATATATATATATATATATATATATATATATATATATATATATATATAAATCCTAAAATAAAAAGAAATAACGATGAAGAAAAATTATGTAACTGTAGAAATCCTCAAACTGTCCTCTTAATAATAAATGTTGTATGGAATGAGTAGTTTATCAATGTAATATCTCATCTATTGAAGATCCAGACATGGTTAAATCTAATGGATGCACTAGGAATGAATTCAAAAGAAGGTGAAACCAACATTAAACGTCCTTTAATAATAATAAATACCGAAATCAAACGTCCCTATCTAAATATTTCTGGAACTTAAAATCACCAACAGTAAAATGGAAATTAATAAAAAAAATTAGAGCTTCTATGTTATTAAATGGCCCATGCCCTTTGTGCATACATGAAAATTATACATTATTAAGTTTCTAAAAAAATTTAAAAAATTACTAAATCAAAGAATAGAAATAGCTATTTTTTGTAGGCGCTGTCAAATACTTTCCTTAAATAATAATTAATTTTGGAATAAATAAATGAATAAAAAATAAGAGAGATGAAACAGACATATTTATACTTGATCATTAAATAATTTTTTTTTTTAAATACGAAATTAAATTCTAATTTTTTTTCTAAAAATACCATATAGTCTATTAATTATTAGTAGGAGGAATATTACTTTAAATCTGTGGGAATAAAATTTAAATATTAAAAATATGACTTACTCATATTTAGATGACCCGTTTAGAAAATCTTTCTGTATAAAAATATGAATTAAGCGGATAAATAAAAATTCCATTTTTTTTTTTTGTTATTGAAAATACAGACGACACGGTGAATAACGGATGTCTATGTCTGTGAACAGGCAACCCCACCCCACATAAACTTAACCTGACTTTGTAAGTAACATATATTTGATACATACGTTATCTAGGGAAATTAAAACTCAACCATCCCTAAACAAAATTGATTGAATTTTCCTTAACCTTAACAACACAAAATTAAGATTGTCTGCACCTATAAATTAAGTAAATTTCTTAGAAAGTTATTCCTAGTATCGCTTGACAATGGAACACATGTCTGGATTTTAAGTTTAATTTTTATAATTAAATTTGCAATTTTAGTTTCAGTTTTGAAACTGAAGTTTCTGTGTCAGGATGGAATCATATTTTTAAATGAGAAAATAATTATAATATTATGCTCTAGCGTTTGTACTGAACACTGTTTTTAAAAATAAATTGCTAAGTACACCAGATTATAAATCTTACAGTTCTTTCTTATTATTTTAATATATATATATATATATATATATATATATATATATATATATATATATATATATATATATATAACGTAAATCATTCAAACGAAAAACAAATACTGATGAGATAATGATAAGAGTAAAATAACCTGATCCTAAGTGCGAATTTCCTGATAATAACTGTGACAATTACTCTTATCATTGAACAATTTAGTTCATGCCACTTTTCTTCAGTACAAGAACGCACATTTTTCAAATTTAAAAAAAATTCAACCTCAGCGTTGCGTCTGCACGCTCCAAAATTATTCTTACATTTAACAATATCTCATTGCTAAAAAAACACTCTTTCGTTCCGCACTATCTTTCGATGTCGCATTACTACTCGGAATTTAACAAAAACACACTGAAATGTCTACCTGAAGATGGTTGTTCGGAACGACTGAAAGCCCGGCTCGTAGAAAAAATAAGACCAGATAAACCCGGAATTTATGAACAAGGATCACACCATTCATTAACGGATTCGAAGTTGATTGTATTTTATTATTAAATATTGTTTGTGAGAGTGATTCTCGCCATATAATTAGCTTCAGTATTTGTTTTTCGTTTGAATGATTTACGTTACATAAATTGAATACGCACTACAAAATCGATATATATATATATATATATATATATATATATATATATATATATATATATATATATATATATATATATAGACCATTCACCCTTGCATGGAATATTGATTATTAAGTATGAATTAAGGTTTTCCTGACCTAAAAAAGGTGGGTTAACAACAATTAAGATAATGACATTAATCTAACTGAATATATGGAACACATTAAGGTTACTATCAAACAAATTTTTATTCAAGCAAGAAAGTCAGAGGGAAAATGTCTAATGTACGCGTAGACACAACATATAAAATCCTGTCGTTTCTATCCAACTTTTTCTTCAAATAAATGTCCTGAGGAAAATTGTTTCAAGTTGCTTATACCTGTTGACATTAAAAGATAAAATTTCAACAACAAAACAAAAATGCAGAGTGAACTGACGCTGACGATATTTTAGTAAACACGCATGCGTAGTACGTTTTTACCTTTTATTGTGTGTCGTTTTTTATTTCAATGCAAAATGGACGATTGTTGAGAGATAGACAAAACAAAGTCGTCGTGTCGGCTAAAGGTCATGAGATTGACATGTTTTGGAAAATAATAACCTCATTCGACTTTTACGCCTTTTTTTTTTTTCGTTTCAAATTCTGCAGTTTTATAATCTTTTTGCTGTCGAAGCCACGATTTACTGCTCTTTTAAAACAACGTTTGAAATGTCAGCAAAATAAATCTCAATTGTAAAGATACAATCTTTTGATTGTTGTCTTCCCGTTTGCACTTTATGAATAATCTGAAAACTAGAATTAAAATATATTTATATTCTTAGTAACAAATACATCTGATATACAGGAATATCATAACACCATATTTGGCTGCTCGGAAAATAAAGTTCGATTTTAGAATCAACTTTTATTCCTGAATTAATCTATTATTTAAACAGGGTTTAAATCAGTCAAAATATAAACTCTGAACATCTATACATTTCTGTCATCGAGTTACAAGTTTATTTATGACTTTGAAGTTTCTGCATCATCTTTGAAACGTGGTGTCTTTTGGCTTAAAATGTCAAGATGCTTGAAACAGGTGTAGTCAATGGGCGAGACACTAGAGGAATATGTAGTATGTGGCAAAGTCCCGTATCCCAAGTCGTTGAGTTTCTGCAATGTCATCCTGGAAACATGTAGTCTAGCATTACCATAAAACGCAATTGGACCTCGTCGATTAACCAGTTGCATTTTGCTTAACTGAATGTGCATTTCACCCAGTTGCTGGCAGTAAACTTTGGTAATATATAACGCCAACTGCGGACAACGAGACAGTCACCATAATCTTCTGTTGGTGCAATTTCAGTTTCGAAAATGCTTTGATTCCTTTATCATGATCAAGCCATTGAGTCGATCATTTACAATTGCCAATAAAGGATCCATTTCCCATCGCAAGTTACTATTCGATCAAGAAATGGATCATTCAAATTTCGGCAATGCAGAATCGAACCCAGTTGAAAACGTCGAACTCTTTGCCTTTCACTGACTTCACGCGGGACCCATTAATTTTTATTCTTTTTAATTCAACTTCACCAATGCAATCAAGGTTTTTAACATGAATGTCTTTTAACTTAAAAAAATATCAAGATGCTTAAAAAGTGGTAATCAGTGAGCGAGAGGTCAGGAGAATATGGCGGATGTGTCAAAGTCGATTACCCTAAATCGATAAGTTTCCGCGGTGTCATCCTGACAACACATGGCCTAGCATTGCCATAAAGCCGAATTGGACCTCGTCGATTAAACAGTGCCGGTTGCATTTTGCTTAACTGTATGTGCATTTCATCCAATTGCTGCCAGTAAATTTCACTAGAGGTGCTCTAATTAGATTCTAGAAAGCCGTAATGGACAATCACTGTTGGTGAAATTTCGATTTTTGGAAAATGTTCGGGCCCTTCGTCATGATCAAGCCATTGAGCCGATCGTTTACGATTGCCGTTAAGGATCCATTTCTCATCGGAAGACACTATTCGATCAAGAAATGGATCATTCGAATTTCGACAATGCAGAATCGAACGCAGTTGAAAACGTCGAACTCTTTGACTTTCACTGACTTCATGTGAAACCCATTAATTTTTAATTCAACTTCACCAATGCAATCAAGGTTTTTAACGTGAATGTCTTTTAGCTTAAAAAATATCAAGATGCTTAAAAAGTGATAATCAGTGAGCGAGAGGTCAGGAGAATATGGCGGATGTGTCAAAGTCGATTACCCTAAATCGATAAGTTTCTGCGGTGTGATCATGACAACACATGGTCTGGCATTGCCATAAAGCAGAATTGGACCTTTTCGATTAATCAATGCCGGTTGCATTTTGTTTAACTGCGTGCGCATTTCATCCAATCACTGTCAGTAAACCTCGGCAGTGATGCTCTGGCTATATTTCACAATGCTGCAATCGGAATGGTGTTGTCCTCCATTAGTTAATTGCCAAACACAAGGTCTCTGTAAACCCGACAGAAATTAGTATAGTTTAGCTGGGATCTTTTACTCCACGCGCCGTACCGACCTGACCTTTCACCTTTGGATTACCATTTATTTTTATACCTACAAAATTCTCTTCATGGGAAGAAATTCAATTCTGTGGGAGACCGTGAAAACCACCTCGACCAATTGATCACCCAGAAAGTTGCAAGGTTTGAGGAGGAGGGAGTCATGAACCTGCCTCACAGATGGCGAAAGCAGTGGAACAAAAATGCCGTATATACAGTTGAATGAATCTACTTAGAAATATGAGAAAACAATATATAATTTTTTGTGAAGAAATCAAAAGAAAATAGTTGAATCCATCAACAAAACAATAAAAACAATATTTCTACACGTGACAGTACTTGACGTAATTTTCAGTTGACAATATAAATACAATAGCGTTTTCTAAATTCTTTTAGTTTCTAAGGACATTTTGTTTGTTGTTAATAGTTTTTTTTTCAATAAATTTATTTCGTTTTTGCCTTGAAAAAGACCTCATTCGACTAAACGCGTCGGCTAATAATACAGTTTTCCTATTGTCTTTTAACTTCATACAAATGTTTATATGTATCGAGAACAATTTTATGAAAATCTAGGAAAAAATGGGAAAATGTTTTCGTGTGACTTTAATTGAAAGAGAAAGCAATCTACTGAAGACAAAAATGTATAGAAAGTGCTATGATTGCGAGATCATCCACAGTAATTTCTGTCCAGTTTCTTACAACATTTTACCTTTCTCGGTAGATCTTCTATTATTCCAATGTGATATATTCAATAATAAAAGTGATAAACTATTAAAAAGAAACTAAGTGAAATCGGCTAGAGTCCAGGGTTATCAACCGAGGCTCACTTGGGCCCTAGTGGTCGTTATAATATTTATGGGGTCCACAGGCAAAATATAACAAAATGGGGATCCACAATATTATTTTGGGGTCCATGACGAAAGCCAACTCAGAATGTTTTTTTTATTATTAAAACTTAAATTTATACTGTAATTTACACTATACTGAAATATATATATTTATATATATGTGTGCGTGTGTGTGTGTGTGTGTGTGTGTGTGAATGGTTATTTCTTTCTTTTTTTCTTTTATATGGGTACCGCCACTGAATTTTCGATACCTAAGGTTTAAAATTAATTTTTACAAATGATAAATCATTCTTGAAGATTTCATTTCAGCTTTAATTGAAAGCTAAATGATTGAATATGTTGGCATAATTTCAGTGTTTCTCAACTCTTATCAAAAGTTCGCAATAGACTTGACATTGTGAAAGGAGGTGATCTTCGACTATCATTAACATCGATGGAACCAGATATAAAGAAACTCGCCGAGCAGCATCAACACCAGGAATCTCATTGAATAAATGTGCCTTTCTTTTTTCTTTCTAATCACGCACTTAAATTGGTTTACTAAATTTTTTAAACAGTATGCATAAATAAATGCTGCAGTGAATTCAATTTCCTGAACAGCTCTGCTCCCCATGGCCTTGACCATGGAAGAAACATTTTCATATTGTAATACAAGATATTAGTCAATAAAAATTATTATTACTATTATTATTATTAATAATAATATCATTATTATTATAATTGTAGAATAATTTATTTGCATTAAATTAGTTTTCATTTAAAAATAAAGCTTAATTATATAATATTTCTTTGATTATTAAAACCTCAAAATTTTTATTAGTGAAAAATAGAATATAGTTGTCTTATGCCAAATAGCTTTTAAGGGGGCCACCAATAAAAAAAGAATGGAAAAGGGGGCCATGGGTAAAAAAAGGTTGAGAATCATTGGGCAAGACGATATATCCAAAACATATTTTTACAAATTAAATTAAAAATTTTCAGCATCCCCTCTCCTTCCTGCGCATATGTAATCGCATCAACGTCAGCATGACTTTAGTTTAGAAGACGAAACGCATCACATGAAAAGTTTTATTTTCAATTTTGTCGTTAATTTTCATAAATTATACAAATGACTAAAAATTATCTTTGAAATAAACTTAAAAACAGTAAGAACATTTATTCCGACTAAATATTGTGCTTTTTGCAGACATTGGGGGGTAGACATTCAATATAGACATAGACGTTGACGTTTTTTGAAAACTGAATCTTTCATACCTATAGTGGCTCTTGGGCCTTATATGAGATGAAGTTCATTGTAAAACAAAAGAATAAATCGACAGATGCTAATGAAACTTACGCGGCAAAACCGACACCCCCCCGACTCCATCACACACACACCTCGGACCATTTTTTATCCGTCTTAAAAAAATTATTCCATATGATCAAAACAGGCTCCGAAATACAATGTCTCAGAATAGAGTTCAGGTGTTGTCACGAAATCATGGGAAGTTCCAGGAACAATATGCACCAAAATGATTGGCTGCGGTTTTGGTGACGTCATTTAGACCCCGCTAATCATCAAATACGACTGCGGTAGGTGTATCCGGGATTGGAAAAATCATTAAATTTCCTTTGCCTTGAGATAATGGCAACAACTTTTTTGTTTATCTAAAGAGAAAATTGTATTTCCATATGAAAAAATACATCGTAAATGTCATATCACTTCAGGATGTGAGTATTCTGACTTTCCACAGCTTCCTTTCATTTAATATATGTGAATTGTGAATATATATGCTGCTGATGATACAACGATTTATGGTTGCACCTTCAAAACTCCAGATGATCAGAGATTGGCAGGTGAACTCATCTTTCACTTTAATCCAGTAAGGAAAACAATGTCTGCTTACGTTTAATGCTTGGAAAACCAAACTAATTACATTCAATCATCGCCGATTGGGCCCTGAACTACCACCAATCACGATGAATGGACGTTCCCTTGGGGAGGTCCCGTGCCTTGAGCGCTCATTGGGACGTAAACTCACCACAAACCTCAAGTGGAACTCGTACATACAATCCATCGCTAAAGATGCTGGGAAAATGGTCGGTTCCTCGTAACGCTCCGATTTACTCTACCTTTAGCCAGATCCTAAAATGGAGTACGTTTTTTTAAGCATTCAACCCGAAACAAGGCGGAAAGCCACTATCACGCAAGGGATTACAGAGTTGGAGCGAGAACAAAGAGGAGTGATAGAGGAAAGGATGAAGAGACGGTTAGGGGATAGATCAGGGCATCTGGAGACGTCGATTGACATTACATTTGAATAGTTGGAGATTATACTATCAGGGAAACAAGAAATGGGGAGGGAGTTCCACAGGCGAGAAGTGCGAGACATGAAACTATATATGGGTAGGAGCAGCTCAGTGTTCACGTTCAAGTCTCGACAGAGTCCACAAGCGTCTCTGTGTCCTTATGGTTGACAATTTTCCACCCTAAAATCCCTTTATCACAGCCTTTCTCTGCTCTATCGATATTTTCATGGAAAGTGTTCAGACGAACTGCATTCCTCACCAGTTCTAACCTTCACGGCCAAGACCCGCTATGGCACGCCCATTCTAGCGAATCACTCGCATTTTCTTTGTTTTCTATTGGTGAGTCGTAAGTTAAAATCGAGCAATTTCTTCCCGCGGACCGTTGCTCTGTGGAACCTACTCTTCAGTAAATAATAAACAAATTAACAAACTACAAATGTACGCATAAACACAGGTAAATATAATAGTAATAATCAATGACAAATACGTGGATCGTTCAAAAAGTTCTCAGCCTCACCCAGAAAGAAGAGTCATAGCTGAACATTATTGCTGTGGCAACACACGACCACTTCCTATAAAACTAGACAAACTATTTCAGATTTCTGTCTTAAATTCTGTGCAGATGAGGCGCAAACAAGTTTGAGAGATGTGCGACAAATATAAAAATGAACAAAATAGAAGCCTGAGCAGTTATACAAGGGTGTCCATAAAGTTCGTGTGTACTTTAAAAAAATTATAACTTTATTTGTATTTGCGATAGAAATAATTTGTAAAAAGCATTTGAAAGAAGTAAATCTATATTTTTTAAGGTTTTATTGGAATCTTATTTAAGTTTCCATATGTCCTCCATCATTAGCAATACAAAGGGTAATACGATTTTGCAGTTCACGGAAAACATTTGCCAACTGATTTACAGTAATGCCTGAAATCACATTAGTTATTTTAGCTTTTGTTAGCCATGTTCACCATAGTCTATGAATATAGAATCCAGCGCAGGACGTAATCTGTTCAATGAAACAACGTTAAAGATTAACACTCACGAGTCAGAGACTCTACTGAATCTGACTATACCTCCAATACCACCAGCAGCTGTTCAGTAATTCTTCAGTCTTCGATATCAAAGGCTGGCAATGAATATTCCGGAAAAAAACATGGCCGCCTTTATACATATCGTATTTGAGCCTTCTGATTGGTTAATCCTGCTATTGGTGAACTATAAAACATTTTTTGGCTGGCTCACTAGTACACCAAGGTACCCAAAAACTCCAACAGCTATACTTAAAACTAGGTACATTAAACTTTATAACATCTTTTACAGATTATTTCTATCGCAAATACAAATAAAGTTATACATTTTTTAAAGTGCAAACGAACTTTATGGACACCCTGTATAGTATCCACAAAAGAAATTTGTGTAACCCAGGGAAATCTATAAAGACTTGGTACAGACACTTGCTGAGGACTGTCCTTCCTAGTCAACTGTGAAGAAGGGGACTGCGGAATTCAATCGGGGACAGGGACAGCACAGAAGATGACTGTCGGTCAGGTCGTCCAAAAACCTCAACAGCTGATGGACAATTCCCCGTATAGTTTTGGATGATAGACGCATTACTGCCCAGCAGATAGTAAAGTCCATAGCCATTAGTTCTGATTCGGTCCATAATGTTTTGACTGAGATTTTGGCGATGAGCAAGCTGTCTTCGAGATGGGTTCAAAGAATGCTGACACCGCAGTAGAAGCTGAACAGGGTTTACATTCACTGGGCACTTCTGACTCGTTTCTAGGCTGACTCTGAGAATTTCCAATTTAGTAACTCAAGAGGAAACCTGGGTTCACCACTTGGAATCTGAATTAAAGATTCAAAACAAACAGTGGAAACACTCTGGTTGTTCACCTTCTGAAGTTCTGAAGGTGTAACCATAATAGACTATCTGGAAAGGGAAAACTCTATAAATGGACAGGACTATGCATCAGCACTAAGACATCTTAAGGAAACAATCAAGTCGAAACGCAGAGGGAACTTTAAGGCAGCTATGCTCTTGCTCCAGTTCACGATGCTCAGGTTGCAGTCGCTAAAGCAACCGACTCTGGCTTTGAATTACTACCCTCATTCCCCTTACTCATCAGATCTAGCTCCATCTGACTTCTTCCTATTTCCTAAACACAAATCCTAAACTGCGTGGTAGACATTTTGGAAACATTGATAAAATCATATATGCTGTGGTGGAGTTTTTGGAGGACCAGGACACAACCTTCTTTCGTAATGCGATTGCAATGCTTAAGCATCAATGAGCCAAATGCATTAATGTCAATGGGTGGGGGTGTTCTGTTTCTCCAAGAATTTCTGTGTGAGGCTTAGAACATTTTCAACGACACTTGTAATTATGTAATCAATAATGAGTCAAACGTTAACAAACAGCATTATAAAACAGCTATATATGGCGTATTTTTGCTCAATAGTCTCTAGAATAATTTAAAACATAATTGTCATAGAGTATCCAATAACCGTTAGAATTTTACAATATGCCTTGCTACGCACAATGCACCATTGACCAGCATATATAAGTAGTCGAGCCAAACACAACACGTGTGCTGACAGCGGCGTTTAGCATAAAAGAGACATTCGCCGCTTGGTGCCACTTTTATATTTATATACACACTATCCCTGAAATTGAGCACTTGTACCCGTAAATATAGCATACCTTAAAACTATATATATATATATATATATATATATATATATATATATATATATATATATATATATATATAAAAGTGAACATAGAAGTCAACACTAAGAGGCGACAGTCTGTTTCATGCTAGATGCAATCGTCAGGCAACTAGTGCTGTTATTTTTCTCGGCTATTTATATATAAGGGTCAGTGGTGCATTGTGGGTAGTCTATTTTGGCGGTTACTTTTACCGGAAGTCGTTTATTTGTTTATTTATTTGTGTCAAATTATTTTGCTTGTTTTTATCTAATTTTATTTTTATTTTTTATCTTATATATTTATTTACTTATTTATTTTATTTTGATCGGTGTTTTTATTAACGTATTAAAAATTTGTTTATATAGCTTATTGTGGGTAGTCTATTATGGCGGTTATTTTACCGGAAGTCGTTTATTTCCTTATTTATTTGGGTCAAATTGTTTTGCTTGTTTTTATTCATTTTAATTTTAATTTTTTATCTTACATATTTATTTATTTATTATTTATTTTAATTTTTTATTTTGATCAATGTTTTTATTAACGTAATAAAAATTATATATATATATATATATATATATATATATATATATATATATATATATATATATATATGTTGTTTTGTACTTTAAATAAGAGAAAATTATTATACATGTTTAGAAAGTGACATATGATACTTTTTTTAGAAATTGTATTATGACTGAAAGAAAAAATGCATTTTATGATTAAACTTTGCTCTCATCAAAATATCCTCCTTTAGCCTTGATTACTGCAGTGCAAACTTTCGCCATTCGTCGCAAAAGTTTCTGAAAGTATAAGTTTGCTAATTGATTCAGTCCCTTTTTCAATGACTATAAGAGTTCTTTTTCATTTTTTTAACTCTTCACAAATTCCCTCCATGCTAATTCTGGTGGTAACTTCAAACTTTTGAACTGTAGTGTATATATATATATATATATATATATATATATATATTACAGGTAATCGATCCTTTGGTGTATAATCCTAATAATATTAATTATTAAAACTTATCCACAGAGAGCTCGATGTTTTTATTTTAACAGAGCATATGTATTTTTTACAGCAAAAAAAAGAAAAAGAAAAAGAAAATTGCTTCAACATAGAGATAATCTATTTCAAGCCGTTCTTTACCGTTCTTTACACGGCTATCATCAGCCTCAAAGTGTTTGTCTCGGAGCATTGTTCAAAATTTATTTTTAATATCAGTCCTCCTCTGGTAGACGACTTCTTAATGAGAGTGGGTTTGTGTTACCGATTGGTTGGGGCGTAAGGTATCTTATCCCGGGGGAAGCGGTCTGGGGTTGTTGTTTGTAGTTTAATATCAGTTCCTACAATATGGCGTTTCTTGTAAAGGCCCGGAGTGTGTTTAGACTATCTCTATGTTGAGGTAATGTGTGCCTTTTTGCTGTAATATATATATATATATATATATATATATATATATATATATATATATATGCGCACTGCTGATTAGTCCCAGATATTGCTTTCTGCATTCTGTTGAGGATTCTAAGCTCGACGAAATACTATAATATATATATATATATATATATATATATATATATATATATATATGACACCAAAAAAAAATGGCTATTGTTAAAACTTCTAAATATGACCCTACCAACGAAAAAGCAAATGAAAACGTAAAATAAACCATGAACAAAAAATGTAAAAAAGGAAAGGAAACATAAAATGAAAAGATGAAGAACAGAATACAAACCGATAGACACATGCCTCTTCAATAACCGAAGGTACTGGATACCTCAAGCCACTAGAGCAGTAATAATAAAAAATGAATCAGCTCGGGTCTTGTTGTCAGATGATTGCTCTTCCTGAAACTCTTTGTGATTTTTTGCTGGTTAGTAATCACTTTTCTTTAAAAAAAAAAAAAACGAGGCGAAAAACAATACGAAGCATAAACAAACTAGACGCCATGAACTAATAGGTTAATTAGTTTCAGCGTTATAGCTTAGGAGGTGATAATTAAACTAAATAAGGTATGAAACTAATTATTAAATCCAGGGGTCGGCCCCGAACGCTTGGTCTATAATACATATATATATATATATATATATATATATATATATATATATATATATATGTCTGTGTGTGTTTCTGTCTGTGTGTGTGCGTGTGTGCGCGCGCGCGCGCGCGCGTGTGTGTGTGTGTGTGTGTGTGTGTGTGTGTGTGTGTGTGTGTGTGTGTGTGTGTGTGTGTGTGAAAAAGAGACACATAGAGAGAAAGAGAGAAACTGAAAGAGGAAGATATTTAACTAAAAAATTATACACCCAGATTTCGGCTAAGGTTTTTCGTATCATTTTTTATGATTTCAAAATGATTTCGGTAAATAGATACGTTTTTTTCCTCGCCTGATTCACCCTCTTGTTTCGTTCAGTTTATTATTATTATTATTATTTTCTTTTCTTTTTACAGTAAGGTTCTTCCTGTACAAGGCCCGGTGGGTCACTCTAGGTAGAGGGTTATCTTAAGGAGTAGTGTATATGGATAGGTGGGGAAGATAACGGTTAAATCTAGCTTTGAACAGGTTAAGAGTGTAGTGATCGGAGAAACATCCTCTTCGGTTCCACAGGGCGATGGTTCGTGGGAAGAAGCTGGTTGAGTAGAGCTTACTTCTTGCCGATGGAATATGGAGATAATGTGGCTGGTTTGCTACAATGTAAGTGGCATAGTGGGTCCAAGACGGGAAGGTTAGAACTGTCGAAACCAAGGAATACAGTTCGTCCGAGCAATTTTCATGGACGTAGCGATAGAGCTGTGATAGAATTTCTTTCTTTCTTTCTTTTTCTTCTTCCGTGAAAGACCAGCGACCAACAAGTGACGCCGGTTTACAAATGTACAAAGCCCATTCTACCTATCGTGATACCCCTTCTGATAAGGGTGGCATCGGACACTTACATCACATACAAATTTGCGTTTATTTGGTGATCGATTTTTATTAAGGTGGGGTGGAATTAGAAATACCTTCCGGGCATGTAAATTAGTCCGCTCATATGATCTCCTAATGAGAGTGTCCCCAAATATCTAAATGCGACCCTAATTCACCTTGACAGATTCATCTTTCAAATTCCTTCGGCATGTGAAATTTCACAAAAATACTAATCTTACAAGTACTGCAAGAAACACTCAGCATTGCCACATCTGTGTAAGAGAGTGTAAGATCTTAGCAGAACTAAAAAGCAACATCCAAGGTGGCATTATCTACCTACCTATCTGTCTACATACATAACTTATCAATCCGAAATTTGATGAAAAGAGCGAGCAGCAGAATCAGACCGGGAATAGGACAAGAAGAGTTCGGGTTCGTTAAAGACACTGTAACAACGACTGCAATATTTATGCTCAGCATGATATCCGAAAGCGTAATACAAATGCCGAAGGACAGGTACCTGTGTTTTATAGACTATGGAAAAGCATTTGATAAAATACATCACAAAGAACTGTTGGAACTGCTCGTTAACCATGACATATTTGGAAAGGATATTAGAATAATGAAGACCCTATACTGGCAGCAAACCCCCTGCATACGGATAAAAATGAGTTCAGTAGAGATATAAAAAAAGAAAGGGATGTAAGACAAGGATATCACTTCTCACCGAACTTCTTCGGCCTATAGAATGAGGTGATTCTGAGAGTTCAACAAGGATCCATTACTGGTGGCCACAATCTTAAGAACATAAGATAGGCAGATGACACAGTGTTATTAGCAGACACGAAAGAGAAACTCCAGGAAACCTACAGAAGGTAGTGAAGGAAAGTGAGAAGAAAGGACAAAGCATCAATTGTAAGAAGAGAGAATGCATGGTTGTCAGCAAAAGGGACAGATCAACATGCAAATTACAAATTGGGGATACCATAATACGACAAGTACAACCATTTAAGTATCTGGGAAGTGTTTTAACAGAGGACAAAAGTGTGACATGAAATCCAAAGGCGAATTGGGGTATCCGAAAGATGCCTTCAAAAAGCTGAGCAAAGTAATAAGAAACAGGAAAATTTCATTAGAGATAAAGAGTGCTGAACTGTTATGTGATAACAGTCTTCCTATACAATACAAGTGCAGAAGTATGTGTACCTGTGTTTTATAGATTATAGAAAAGCGGTTGATAAACTACGTCACAAAGAAATATTGGAACGGCTAGGTAATCTTAACATATTTGGGAAGGGTATTAGAATAATCCAGAACCTATACTGACAGAAAACTGAGTTCAGTAAATATACTAAAAAAGAAAAGGGTATAAAACAAGGATGTGTCTTCTCGCCGGACTTCAACCTATACATTAAGGTGATTCTGAAATATATTAGAAGTCCTACCAGGATTCATTATTGACGGCCACAATCTTAAAAACATAAGATATGGAGATGACACAGTGTTGATAACAGATGCAGAAAGGAAAATGCAAGAACTCCCACAGAAGGTAGTGAAGGAAAGCGGGAAGAAAGGACTAAACATCAATTCCAAGAAATCGGAATGCATGGTCGTAAGCAAAAGGGACAGCCCAACATGCAAATTACAAATTGGGGATACCAAAATCAAACAAGTATAACAATTTAAATATCTGGATTTTTTTTTTACAGAGGATGTCAAGTGTGACACTGCAATCCGAACACGCATTTGGATAGCTAAAATGCATTCCAAAAGCATAGTATTAAAATACATAAACATTTCGTTAGAAACAAAGACAAAAGTACTGAAGTGTTATGTAATGTCAGTCTTCCTATATGGTAGTGAATCCTCGACAATCTCCGCGCAGATGAAGAAGTTACTTGAAGTAACAGAAATATCGTTCTACAGAAGGATGCTGAGGATACGTAGAAAATGCTAGCAACGACGAAGTTTTAGAGAACATAGAAAAAAATGACATTCATACTTAACATCAGAAAGAGAAAGTTGAAATTTCTAGGGCGCGTAATCAGGAAAGAGGGCTCGGAAAATCTGATACCCACAGGCAGATTGATGGTAAGAGGCACAGAGGAAAACAACGCATAAACTACTTAGTGGGCTTGAGTAAATGGATGGCGGAACAGGCTTTGGGAGAAATAACAGAAAAACAAAGTTTGTTAAGAGCTACAAGGAACAGGAAATTGTGGAGAGTCATGGTCGCCTGCGTGCTGAGGAGGCACGTTACATAGAAGAATATCTATCTATCTATAGTAGCCTGTTCATATCTATCTATCTATCTATCTATCTCAGTCTGCTCATATATATATATATATATATATATATATATATATATATATATATATATATATATATATATATATATCAGTCTGTTCATTATCCATCTATCACAGTCTATTCATTATCTGTATATCTCTGTTCATATCTATCTATGTCTATCTCTCTATCTATATCTACCTCAATCTATTTATATATAGGGATAAAAGTTCAAGACCACCCTCTGGCTTTAAGAATTAGTTAGTTTCATGCCTTTTTTGGTTTAATTAACACATACGAAGCTAGTATGTTGATACGAATCGTTCTATTAGTGTAAGGATCATTTTTTTTCTTTTAGAGAAGTTGTTCCCTACAGTTTAAAATCCGCCTGCTCTAAGATTACAATTAACCAGATTAGCCAGATTAGGTAGATTATGTAGATTAGTCAAAAAGAGCTAAAATCTTCAGTCAACTTATGGCATGGTGGGTTATTTCGTATTTTGTGTTACTGAATCCCTGAGAGAACCCTTGAGAAAGAGAAAGTCTCATTGTCGCCAAAGGAAGCAAGTAAATTTATTTTGAAAAAGGCACGTAACCATTAATTTTTAAGCCACACTTCGGAATCCAGACGGTATGTCTGTGTTATGAACGAGGATGTATTTTCGTAATTTGTCCACTTGCTATACATCTTCCAGATGTCAGACTATCAGTTATCTCCCTTTAATTAAACTCTCTAAGTTTTCTTGTTTTTTGGGGGGGGCGGGTGGCGGGGGGTATCTCTGTTTTAACTATGTATTGAACTCACAATTCTTTGGGTCATGTCACTGAACGCTTTTATCCACTGGGCCATGTGTCCAAGGTCGAAACGTCGTAACTATGGCAACGAAGATGAGAACAACAGTCCGAACAATGTAAATAGTGTAAATAATTACAATACCCCATCTCAGAATATATCGACAAACATAAGGTATTTCCAAGAAGTTTTACAGAGAAACTGGAAAAAACAGTTATAGAAATCAAAAAGCCATCGTATATTAAAGAAGTGCAAAAATTTTTAGAGAATTATTGGAACACCCAAAAAGCATATAATTCCAAGGCAGAGTAAAACAAGAACAAGAAAGAATGAAGGATAAACCTATGGAAGAATGGAAAAATATAACCATGTTAGTCAAGTTCTAACCAAATCTCCCAAATCCTCAGTAAATGACAAGGTAGCCAACATTAGGCTCTGTCATCTCTCATCAATTCATAAAACACTTGAACATGGTTTATCAATGTTAATTAATAACCCCAATGAAATTCCTTAATGGATCTCTGAAGGTATTGCCTATCAAAAACGGGTGAAACAGATGATTCTAAAAATTATAGGCCAATAACATGTCTGTCCACCACATACAGATTGACCACGTCTCTCCTGACGAACTGTACTTACGTTTTTCTCGATAAAAGCAACATTCTTCCCCTGGAACAGAAGGGATGTCAAAGAGGTTCATATGGGACAGTGAGACCATGAGGTGGTTAAATGTTGTTTCTGAGCAGAAAAGGGGTAAGTCCAAAATGGAATGTAGGCTGGAAAAGCTCTCTCTCTCTCTCTCTCTCTCTCTCTCTCTCTCTCTCTCTATATATATATATATATATATATATATATATATATATATATATTATAAATTAACTGATTTAAAATATGTTTTTCGCTACTCAGTACTAACCGTGTACCAAAAATGGAAGCTAAAAGCTTCGGATTTAATTTTGTAATTAAATTAAATCATTAGTTCCATTTCATCCTCAAGCGAATTATATATATATATATATAAATATAAAAGTGAACATAGAAGTCAACACTTAGAGGCGACAGTCTGTTTCATGCTAGATGCAATCGTCAGGCCTGACGATTGCATCTAGCATGAAACAGACTGTCGCTCTATCTTACACACGCTCTATATCTGATATTGAGCACTTTATCCCATAAATATACCGCACTTTTTTTCTTCACATATATATATATATATATATATATATATATATATATATATATATATGAAGAGAGGGAGAGAGAGAAAGAAAGAGAGTGAGAGAGTGGAGACATTTTCCCTGATGAAAATGGGACCGTCTAGATTTCTTCTCCCCAAAAGTTTACTTTCCTTATCTATTGAGTGTCTGGTATGCGAACAAAAAACAGACCCAGAACAATTTTATCTCTTACTTCAGAATTTAGGCAAACAAATATATTTTACTTGAAAAATAATTGGGAAATGAAAACAAGGAAAGAACACGTGAGGGTCGGAATTGTGAAAACAGATCACGAGATAATAATTTACGAGAGAGTGATCTGGTTTGTGTTTTCGCTGGACGTGGGTAAGTCCAAAAATGGAAAGATAATTTTATCTCTACCTTGAGAATGCAGGAGAATTCAAATTAATGATTAGAATAAACTACGCCCTTTCGCCCGATTTGAAAATTAGATCCTTCACCAGACAGTTGTGCCGGCCCCAAGAGACGGGCTGAGTTGGAATGTTGAGAAGGAAGGAGGAAGAGGGAAAATTGAGCGCCGTCTGTTTGGAGTGATGGGGCGAGATGTGAAGTGAAGCAGGTTGCAGTTGGAGGAGGAGAAATTCCTGTAACTACTCCAGAGGAGGTGGATAATTCTCCAAATTTGGAAAGTTGATTAAGAATGCAGAAATAGGAAACACTTATTAGAGTTAATTGAAGAATCAACGAATCCCAGTAACACCCAAGTGTACATAAACAGATAACCATGAAAGCTCGAAGATTTGGCCTGAGAACACGCATCGAATGCCCCTGGAGTCCACGTCACGTGCCACCAGATTTTCTGATTACGAAGAACTTCGAACCCAAATTATTAGGCGTGGCACAGTGTCACTATAGAAATTGATGTGGAAAGGGTTAATCTTTGTTGTACCAAGAGCTATATAAACAAATCAAAGATTAATCCCATGAAACTTTCGTTTCATTTTTTTTTCGTCGTGAAGATAATTTTCTTCCTTAGTATAGCACCCGCCACGGCTTGAACCAGTGCTGCGATTACTACGACATTCGATCATCCACTGATCTGAGATCAAGAACTCCACGTGGGCAAAAATAGTGTGGATCGAAGCGGCCAGCGACCAACAGCGAACTTGGACCCCCGTCAGCATTGATCAGCGCAGAGTTAGCCCTGTGGTCAGAATGTACGTCGTCCTAAGGCCCTGAGGACCGGATCACTTAACATGGTTACACCGCCAGGTGTAGCTTACGGTAAGAATTGTTATATATTTGGTTACAGAGATCAGCTACCAATAAATAAAATGATCCTGGAGAACTGCAGAAAAAATTTAACAATCTCAGGACATCTTGGATGGATTACCGTAAAGCGTTTGATAGTTTTGCCACACTCTTGGATCCTTAAGTTTTGGAAATGTACAAAGTCTCCTCGGTGATAGTAAATTTCCTTAAATATAGTCTGCAACTATACAAAAGCACATTATACCTAAATTACACCAAATATAATGGCACCTCCAATTATTTGAATACCCGACGAGGAATCTTTCAAGAAGACTCCCTGTCGCCCCTTCTGTTCTGTCTGTCTTTCATCCTCTCCTTTCGCATGAACTAAACAGGAATAACTAGCGATACAATTTTAAAAGGAAATTGTTTAACCACCTATTCTACATGGATGATATCAAACTCTTTTCCAAAGACAACAATGAGTTGAAGGGTATCCTCAATATTGTAAAATGTTTAGTGATAACATTGGTATTGATTTCCAATTAGATAAATGTGCAAAAGTAACATTGAAGAATGGGAGAATTACAGAAACACACTATAGATTTTGTCACAAAGATTTGCGGAACTGGAAGAAGAAGAAGCCTATACATACCTAGGATTCAGCGAAGGAGATGGAATACATCATACCCAAATGAAGAAGGAAATAAGAATCGAAAAGAATACTATAGGCATGTGCGTCTGGTGTTAAATACCGACTTGAATTCACAAAACAGAATATCAGCCATAAACACTTTAAATGTGTTTAATCCCCTATTCTACAAGGATATCAACATCTTTGCCAAAGACAACAGTGAGTTGAAGGTTATCCTCCATATTGTAAGATGTTTCAGTGATGACATCAGGATGGATTTCGGATTAGATAAATGGCACAAAAGTAACATCCAAGAAAGGGAGAATCACAGAAACACACACTCAATAGATTTTGTCAAAAAGATTTGCGGAACTGGAACAAGAAGAAGCCTATAAATGCCAAGGACTCAGCGAAGGGGATGGAATACATCACACCCAAATGAAGGAGGAAATTAAGAAAAGAATACTACAGTCGTGTGCCGCTGGTGTTAAATACCGAGTTTAATTATTTTTTAAGCGTTTCACCCCAAACAGGCGGGCAGCCACTAGCACACAAGGAGTTACAGAGAGTTGGAGCTAGAGCAAATAGGAGTGATAGAGGAAAGGATGAAGAGAAGGATAGGGGATAGATCAAGGCATCTGGAGACGTCGATTGACATTACATTTGAATAGTTGGAGATTATAGCTATCAGGGAAACTGGAAAAGGAGAGGGAGTTCCACAGGCGAGTAGTGCGAGAATGAAGCTATTCACCAAACAGAATATCAGCCATAAACACTTTGGCTGTCTCTGTGGTGCAATACAGTTACTACATCCTTAATTGGATCATAGCAGATATTAAGCGAATGGATGTCAAAGCTTGCCACCACATGCATCAAGCCTAGGGCTGATGTTGATCGTCTCTAGGTGTCCAGATCCGAAGGAGGCAGAGGATTAGTTCAACTAGGACTGTCTCATAAAACCGCAACCATCGGTCTTCGAAAATACCGGGGAATTATAGAATACTGGATGATGATCTCTGTCAAAGAATTTGAAAGAAGTAAGAAACTTTATTTAGTAATAAACGAGGCCAACAAATTCAAAAAGGAATTTCAAGTGGCTGAAGAAGATCTAGATTTTGTCACAAAGATAAGGGAACTGTAACAGAAAGAAGCTTATAAGGACTGTCTCATAAAACCGCAACCATCGGTCTTCGAAAATACCGGGGAATTATAGAATACTGGATGATGATCTCTGTCAAAGAACTTGAAAGAAGTAAGAAACTTTATTTAGTAATAAACGAGGCCAACAAATTCAAAAAGGAATTTCAAGTGGCTGAAGAAGATCTAGATTTTGTCACAAAGATAAGGGAACTGTAACAGAAAGAAGCTTATAAGGACTGTCTCATAAAACCGCAACCATCGGTCTTCGAAAATACCGGGGAATTATAGAATACTGGATGATGATCTCTGTCAAAGAACTTGAAAGAAGTAAGAAACTTTATTTAGTAATAAACGAGGCCAACAAATTCAAAAAGGAATTTCAAGTGGCTGAAGAAGATCTAGATTTTGTCACAAAGATAAGGGAACTGTAACAGAAAGAAGCTTATAAGGACTGTCTCATAAAACCGCAACCATCGGTCTTCGAAAATACCGGGGAATTATAGAATACTGGATGATGATCTCTGTCAAAGAACTTGAAAGAAGTAAGAAACTTTATTTAGTAATAAACGAGGCCAACAAATTCAAAAAGGAATTTCAAGTGGCTGAAGAAGATCTAGATTTTGTCACAAAGATAAGGGAACTGTAACAGAAAGAAGCTTATAAGGACTGTCTCATAAAACCGCAACCATCGGTCTTCGAAAATACCGGGGAATTATAGAATACTGGATGATGATCTCTGTCAAAGAACTTGAAAGAAGTAAGAAACTTTATTTAGTAATAAACGAGGCCAACAAATTCAAAAAGGAATTTCAAGTGGCTGAAGAAGATCTAGATTTTGTCACAAAGATAAGGGAACTGTAACAGAAAGAAGCTTATAAGGACTGTCTCATAAAACCGCAACCATCGGTCTTCGAAAATACCGGGGAATTATAGAATACTGGATGATGATCTCTGTCAAAGAACTTGAAAGAAGTAAGAAACTTTATTTAGTAATAAACGAGGCCAACAAATTCAAAAAGGAATTTCAAGTGGCTGAAGAAGATCTAGATTTTGTCACAAAGATAAGGGAACTGTAACAGAAAGAAGCTTATAAGGACTGTCTCATAAAACCGCAACCATCGGTCTTCGAAAATACCGGGGAATTATAGAATACTGGATGATGATCTCTGTCAAAGAACTTGAAAGAAGTAAGAAACTTTATTTAGTAATAAACGAGGCCAAGAAATTCAAAAAGGAATTTCAAGTGGCTGAAGAAGATCTAGATTTTGTCACAAAGATAAGGGAACTGTAACAGAAAGAAGCTTATAAGGACTGTCTCATAAAACCGCAACCATCGGTCTTCGAAAATACCGGGGAATTATAGAATACTGGATGATGATCTCTGTCAAAGAACTTGAAAGAAGTAAGAAACTTTATTTAGTAATAAACGAAGCCAACAAATTCAAAAAGGAATTTCAAGTGGCTGAAGAAGTGCAAATAAACCATAATACAAATATGCAACTTATGTAACTTTTGCTTGAAGGAAACTGCAAAAGAACTGGACATAACTCAAACTAGGTTACACAAATGGGGCCTGTAACAGTTTTATGGGACTTTACAATACACACAGAATATTCAAAGCTAATCACCTAGACGACAGGATCAAAGAGCAAGAAAAAGAAAACAAAAAAAAAACAGAATGTGCTTGACATGATGATATGGTGATTAACATGCCAGTTTCTGCACATTGTAATACATTTTTGAAGATCTTCGAAAAACTATGAAGATATAAGCATCTTGAAAAGGATATCTCAAGATGTGGCACACGAGGATATCAATAATTGCAGTTGTAGTTGGAGCCCTTGATTGGAAAAGATTCCGATAGACTCATTGAAAGGTTTCCAGGTATCTCAATGACTTAAAGAAATACAAAAAATTGCACTCACTAGTGAAGCTCACACATTAAAAAGAGCCTTATCGATGAAATATGTGTGAGAACTTTGTTTTTATCCATAAAAAAACTGATCAGTGGCAAATGTCATGAAGCTATTTCTGACCTTAGATCTCTGGTTGATCTCTGTTCACATCTATCTATCTATCTATCGTTTTTATTCATCTGTGTCTATCTTTTCGGTTCGTATTGATCTATCTATCTACACTTTTTGTTTATATCTGTCTTTTTCGGTTCATATAGATCTATCTACCTATCTCTCTCTATCTCTCTCTCCCACTCTCTCTCTCTCCCACTCTCTCTCTCTCTCTCTCTCTCTCTCTCTCTCTCTCTCTCTATATATATATATATATATATATATATATATATATATATATATATCTACCGTTTTTATTTATCTATCTTTTTCGGTTCATATAAATCTGTCTATCTATGCATTTATTTATCTATCACCATCAGTTCGTACCTGAGACATAAGGCTGGTCACAGGCGCCAAGAAAGAACTATAAAAATTAATTAAAAAAAAAATCTAGACACACGTACGCAGACTGAAAATACGAACATCAACTCCACCCTAATATTTGCACATTCAAAGAGTGAAGGCGTGACAGATCAATAGCAGGATACACAGGCTACAATCAATAACGCATACTTAAATATATCTCCATTGTACACGATTTCGCATTAGCACACCGCCGCTTTTCCTTTTTTGATTTGCCTAGACAAGTTTTTATTTTTTTAAACGATATTTTTAAATTACGTACTGCATAGAGTTTAGACTATTCATCGTAGGTATAACTGTCAACCACGTCGATATCCATTAGCGTTTGGCACTTCAAGCTTGTCTTGCTAGATCATTTACAACTGGGTAGTGAGTTCGTTTCTCACTAGGGGCTTCGTATTTTCCGCCTGTATCATATCTAAGCTTGGCTTTGTTAATTGTCGTGACTATTAGTCTATGATGGGAGCGCTTTTTTTTGTTTGTTTTTTTTTTGTTTAACTTGGACTGGCCAAAGTTTTTTTTTAAATTTAAAAAAAAAAAGACAGTATGGAGGTAATCAGAGAGATGGAAAACATGATGATGTATTTTTCTGATTGATTAGATCGTCACATTTTTTTTTAAAAATCGCTGTCACCTAAATCAAGGCAGTGCAGTCACTCAAACGCAAAGACTTACAGGATGAATTAGGAACAGAAACATTAGTTTTGAGCCGGAAGAGGTAAGTGTAATTAGGAGGATAGTAGATAGCGATTGGCATTGCATTTAAATTTGTCCAGATGACTAGAAAACATAGGACCGGAATAGAGTTCCACAGGCGAAACGTGCGAGAAAAAGGTGCGACAAAAGAAACTAATAAAATGCAGTGACTTTTATTTATTTATCTTAGAAAATTTATAAGCTCAATAAGACCATCCCTTTTTATTAATATTGCACTTATCGCCAGAGGAAAATAGTTGGTTTAGGTTTTTACTTTTTTTTTTACTTTTTTTTTTTCTTTTTTTTTTTAAGCTTATCACCCCAAGCAAGGCTGGAGGCCACTAGCACGCAAGGGGTTACAGAAGGTTTGGAGGAAGAGCAGATAGGAGTGGTAAAGCAGAGGATGTGGAGAAAGATAGTGGATCGATCAAGGCAAGAGGGTTACAGAAGATTTGGAGTGAGAGCAGATAGGAATGAAAGGTGAAAGGATGTGGAGAAGGGAAATGGATAGATCAAGGCAAATGGAGATGTCGATTGACGTTACACTTAAATAGTTGGAGATTGTATTTGTCAGGGAAACAGGAATGAGGAAGGGAGTTCCACAGGCGAGATGTGCGAGACATGAAGCTATTGGAGTAGAAGACTTACACGTTTTTTATGTTTTGAATAATTTTTCATTTTTTTTTATTCTTATTTTTTCCAGAATTGTCAGGTTTCCTTCTTCGATGAATTCAATGTTTAAAAAAATGGAGGGGAAACTTTTTTACTTTCTAAATTTTTGACACTTCAAATGATTTTCCGACACAACCTTTTATTAAGCGCCCTCCCCTTGTTTATGGAATATTGTATAAAATTCTGATCCCCACCAATGATTAAGAACATCCATTGTATTAGCTAAGGATAAAAGTGAACGAGCTAAATTTAATCACTGATCTTTATATATATATTAGTCTGGCAGATGGTAATGAACATAGAATACCAAAGATCGAACACATCTCATAATATCAATAGTTCACTAGTTTAGCTTTTTAACCATTACGTTACAACTAGTCTTGCATATGGATTTATATATATTTGTGTCTGAAAAAGCAAAGAGAATATATGTGTACAGTCTTCTTCTTCTTCTTCTTCTTCTTCTTCTTCTTCTTCTTCTTCTTCTTCTTCTTCTTCTTCTATCTTTCCCTATGGCTCTCTTTCAGTTTGCCGCATCTCAACGTCTTTTCTATCTCTCCTCTTCCCCTTCTCTCTCTTCATCATTTTCTTCTTCTTTATCCTTCACTTTCAATCTGCCGCCTCTCAATGTATCTTCTGTCTCGCCTCTTCTGCTTGCTCTTTTCTTCTTCTTCTTCTTCTTCTTCTTCTTCTTCTTCTTCTTCTTCTTCTTCTTCTTCTTCTTCTTCTTCTTCTTCTTCTTCTTCTTCTCTCGCACTTAATCTGCGGTCTCCCATCGTTCTCTCTTTCTCTTCCCTTTTCTGTATTTTCTTCTTCTTTCTCTCCTCTCGCGGAACACTTCACCTTCTTCTTCTTCCTCTTCCTCTTCTTCCTCTTCTTCTTCGTCTATCTCCCTCTCTCTCTCTTTCTCTCTTATAATTTGCCACCTCTCAGCGTCTTTTATGTTTCTCCTCTTCATTCTTTTTTCTATCTCTCTCTTTCTTATAATCTGACGTCCTTCGGCTATCTCATTTTCCCCTCTATCTCTCTTCTTCTTCTTCTTCTTCTTCTTCTTCTTCTTCTTCTTCTTCTTCTTCTTCTTCTTCTTCTTCTTCTTCTTTCTCGCTCTCCCTTTTAATTTCCGACCTCTCAGCCGACTTCTCCGTCACTCGTCTTCCGCTTCACTCTTTTCTTCATTTCTTCTTACGTAATCGAAGTCAGTGTACCCTGCTGCTGCCTGTGACGTTATTCGGTTGCAAACACCCTCAAACCACCCCGATCAAACCACCACCACCACCACCATCATCACCATCACCACAGCAACAACAACAACAACTCCCAACAACCACGAATCACTGTGCGTTGTGACGTCAGCATCTAAAAGTACACGCGACTCCAGCTAACTGCAGTAGAAGCTATTGTCTGGCTTCTGGTACGAGGGAACGAGTTTCACAGTCACAGTTTGTCTACCATATTTATCTCTGTCTTAAACACTCTTCTATAGGTCGTATCCCTTTAGGGCGTTAACGATCATGGCCATCCACATCTTCCCCTCTTTTGCAACTCTTAGGAAATATTGTCTTTTCGCTATCTACTCTAAACCCTGTTCGGCCATCCGTTTACACGAGTTTCTTAGGTAGGTTATACGCTGTTTTCTCTCTTGTCATCAATTTGTCCTGTAGGTGTCAATTTTTCCAAACCCTTTTAACTCGTTATGTACCTGAGAAATTTCAACTGTCTCTTTCTCATGTTGATTAGAAGTATCTTTCTTGTTTCTATTTTCTCTAAAACGTCGTTGCTTTGTCGCATACACCGTCCACGTTATGCTCAGTATATTTCTGTAGTGCCAGATTTCTATCGTCTCATGTTTCTTCTTCATCTCTGCGGTGATGGTCCTTTATTCATTGATATAGGAGGACTAATACATAACAACACTTTCCAAGCACCGTTACAGTTTTATTATTATTATTATTATTAGTAGTAGTAGTAGTAGTAGTAGTAGTAGTAGTAGTAGTAGTATTTCCTTTCCGGATCCCAACCAGAGACCTAAGGTCAGAAATGACATCATGACATTTTCCACTGAGCAAATTTTTTTAAAATTAAAATACATTTTACGTAGATAACGGCCTTAGTAAGGTGTTAGCTGTACTTGTGAGTATCTCTTTTAAGACTTGGCCTACAAGGGATCCCTTTAATGAGTCTATCGGAAATTTTCCAATCAAACCGAGGGCTCCAACTACAACTGGAATTGCTGATGTCCTCACGTGCCGCATTTTTGAGATTTCGATTTCAAGGTCCTTGTACTTATTTTTTTTTTTAAAGATCTTCAAAGATATATTACAATCTGCAGGGACTGTAAGAGGGCATATTCTTTTTTTGTGATATTATTATTATTAATAATAATAATAATAATAATAATATGTCGATTTGTCAGGAAGAAGACTTCCTGATGTTATTGAACTGGAGAGGTCGAAAGTGCCTGAAAAAATACTACGAGTTGACCCAAGCCCTGTGAGTAAAATTCTGTAGACGGAACACTTGGGGGGGGGGGCGTCGATAGTTGTGCTAGCAGGAAGTCGCAAGTCATCGTGACCGAGGGTTTTAGCGTGCTGGCCTTGTTCAAATTGTTGATCACGCTAGATAACACGCTCTTTCCCAGAAACTGTAACTATGGTCTGCTCAGTATAGCTGCAGTATAAAACACAGGTTGACTCTGTGGGCGTTGAATAAACACCAATGTGCCTGAGCTAGCGTCTGCAACAGGGATTGGCTAGCCACCGTAATAGACGGATATCCTCGAATACGTGTGGCCAACTATAGATTATTCTTAGCTATTAATATTATTATTAACTATTAATACTATCATAGTCCTTGTTATTTAGTACTAATATTCTATTTAGTAAGCGAAAGAGATGTAAAGGGTTTTAATTAATCTTAATACGCACCAGTTATTTAGTGATTGTGAAAACTACGTATTTTTTGCTGATGGCAGTGGTCGGTGATTGTATATATGTGTAAGATTTCAGATATTAATCTTCGAAGCAGGTCAGCTCTTAAGATCCTTCTGATATATATATATATATATATATATATATATATATATATATATATATATATATATATATATATTAAGACATTTTTATGTTTATACATTCTTTTTATAGATACAAATATTTAAGTAAATGCTCTGTTTATAATAAACAGTATTAAACAACATTTACCGGCCTTAATGTCCGAGAAATTGACGTCATTTGTTTACATTTGGATGCGCTTTGAGCAGACATGAATGTACGTGAGAAATCCATGGAAGATTGAAGTTTAAAGGCAGTAAATTCGACCTTTCTAACCGAACGCTCCTCTGTAGCCAAATCGGTTAAGGCACGTCAGGCTATATGACAGTTCCATATAGAATACAGGTTCGATTCCTGTCGGAGTACGAATATTTTCTATGAAAATTTTTCGGACATTCAGGCCGGTAAATGTTGTTTAATACTGTTTATTATAAACAGAGCATTTACTTAATTATTTATATCTATAAAAATAATGTATAAACATAAAAATGTCTTAAAATAATTGTCCGACTTTGTCCATTTCCTATATATATATATATATATATATATATATATACTAATAATGATAATCGGTTGGTCAAAAAAAACCCCGGATGGCACAATTTGCAAGTATATCAAAACAAATTTGCATCCGTGGGAAAAATTGGAAAAAAAAAGAAAGAACGAGAAACATCCGAACAGGGTGAAAAAAATCGTCCATTGTCTTAAATTTCCACTCCAAAGAAAGAAAAAAAAACATACGAGTGACTAAGAAAAAACGTAGGGTGTTCAATACGCTGAGTAGAGCAAAGTTAAATAAAATAAGAGCCGGGAAATACCTACCTAGGTTTCACATAAATGGATCTTCAGGGTCAGCTGACTTACACTGAAGATCAATTTAGGTGAAACCTAGGTAGATATTTCCTGCCTCTTTAGTATATATATATATATATATATATATATATATATATATATATATATATATATATATATATATATATATATATATTACTGTAAGTTTCGCGTTTCGCCCTGTACCACACCCGGGGTCCACTCGAGGTACAGGGTTACCTTGAGGAGTATATCATATGGATAGGAGGGGAAGGTGATGGTTGATTCTAGACTTGAACAGGTTAAGATTGTAGTGACCGGGGAAAGGTCCTCTTGGGAGACTGTTGAACAGAGAAGTAATATGCGTGTCCTTTCAGGACGTGAACTTTCATGGTCCTCCACAACTTCCTATCTTTAGAATTATTTGCTATTAATTAAGAATAGTTTAGATCTGCCGTAAGAACAAAAGGATGGTGCCATCTATGATGATCGAACCCCAAAACAGGCTCTTAACTGAACCAGAATAACAGATTGGTAATCAATACACGACGATGAAGTGATTTTTTTTTTCGTTTATTTATCAATTAAGCACATCTTAGTTCGGGCACAAGGCCACGGTAAGGATTGAACACAGGTATTAGTCAACCAAACTAGCTCTCTATTTTCACCTCAACTTCATTTACTTACTGTTTAGCTTAGTTTTGGCACAAGGTTATCAGTATCAAGCACAAAGTGACGACTGATACCTCTACTAATTACATCGGCTAACATCCATATCACGTTGAGACACCGTTTCCGAGAACGATTTCTATTTTTTCCTCGGATTACGTCATTTTCAGTGGTGTGAAGTGATATGAATCTATTTTCGGGGTGTATGAGGAAATTTGTTTGGCATTAATTGCTGGTGTGCCCAGTTCCACCCAGATCCGGAGTAGTAGCACCTGTTAGGGCTTTAACTATGGGCAAATAGTTAACAACCAACCGGTGGTCAAAACACTATGAAAGTATACAAATAGGTTTTATTCCAATATTTTTTTTGGAAAAGATTTAGCAGCAATAGATTTTTGAAAATAAAAATTCCCAGCAATACATTCTTGAAAAAGAAAAATATTACCAGCAATACATTTTTGAAAAAGAAAAATATTACCACCGGTACATTTTTGAAAAAGAAAAATATTACAGGCAATACATTTTTGAAAAAGATGAATATCACCAACAATATATTTTTTTAAAAAAAAGGATAATATTACCAACAATACATTTTTGCAAAAGAAAAATATTACCACCGGTATAATTTCAAAAAAGAAAAATATTACCAGCGGTACATTTTTGAAAAAAAAAATATTACCAGCAATACATTTTTGAAAAGGAAAAATATTACCAGCAATACATTTCAGAAAAAAAAATTGTAACCATCATTAAATTTTTGAGAAAGAAAAATATTATCAGAAATACATTTTTGAAAAAGAAAAATAATACAAGCGATACATTTTTGAAAAAGAAAAATATTACCAGCAATACATTTCAGAAAATTGAAAAATATTACCAGCGGTACATTTTTTAAAAAGAAAATTATTACCAGCAATACATTTTTGAAATAGAAAAATAATGCAAGCGGTACATTTTTGAAAAAGAGAAATATTTCTAGCGGTGAATATTTGAAAAATAAAAATATTACCAGTGGTAAATTTTTTAAAAAGAAAAATATTACCAGCAATACATTTTTGAAAAAGAAATATATTATCAGCGGTACATTTAAAAAAAAATATTACCAGCGTAACATTTTGGAAAAAAATATTACCAGCAATACATTTTTGAAAAAGAAAAATATTGCCAGCGTTATCTTTTTGAAATTGAAAAATATTACCACCGGTACATTTTCAGAAAAGAAAAATACTACCGGCGGTACATTTTTTGAAAAAGACAAATATTACCAGCAATACAGTTTTGATAAAGAAAAATATTACTAGAAAGACATTTTTGAAAAAGGAAGAATATTACCAACAATACATTCTTGAAAAAGAAAAATATTATCAGCAATACATTTTTGAAAAAGAAATATATTACCAGCGGTACATTTAAAAAAAATATATATTACCAGCGTTACATTTTTGAAAAAAATATTACCAGCGTTACATTTTTGAAAAAAATATTACCAGCGGTATCTTTTTGAAAATGAAAAATATTACCACCGCTACATTTTCAGAAAAGAAAAATATTACCAGTGGTACATTTTTGAAAAAGAAAAATATTACCAGCAATATATTTTTGAAAAAGAAGAATATTACCAGCAATACAGTTTTAAAAAAGAAAAATATTACCAGCAATACATTTTTGGAAAAGAAAACTATTACCAGCAATATATTTTTGAAAAGGAAGAATATTACCAACAATACATTTTTGAAAAAGAAAAATATTACCAGCAATACATTTTTGGAAAAAATATTCTCAGCAATAAAACATTTTGTCGGCATTAAATAACACATTAAGATTGATATGCTTTAAAACAAACTAGATCAAAGCAAACCAAACCAAACCTCTTAAATAATTGTTAAATGTTTGATGATCTACCGAACAGAACATGTCAGATATCCCCTCAAAAAGTTTCGTTTAACAGCTTTACTTACTTGTCGTATAATTTTCAAACTGGGTAATGTAGATTTTGAAGGTAAACTTGTCCTCACAGATTTCGCCACTAAATTTTGGGCAATTTATTTTGGGAGCGAAACTAAACTACATACTAATATACATACTAAAATTAGAGATATATTTATCTACTTTAGTCACATTGGTATTATCACCTCCTTTAACACGTGATCCTATCTTAGTTAATTCATCTAGTATATCACAAAATCAGTACTACAAGTCTCTTCCGTATCAATATCATTATCAATGCAAATCTCATCTCGTTGATAATTAACAGATTCTGCCGTCTCTACACACTTAATGATAGCCTCTTTCTGTCGAAAGTAACGGTTATTAGGTACATTTTCTTTAGTCTTCAACGAGTTGATGGCCATTTCAACGCTATTTTAAACAAATCGCGCTTTTTCTGTACTTTAAAAATTGCCGCCATTTTTATAGAATCATCTTTCGAAATTTATTCTTGTAGTTAAAGTTAAAAAATCTTGCCTTTATATTAAAGTAATTTTATTTCAAAGGTAGGAATCTATTCCTAAAATTCTGCTGTTTACATTTGAATTTAAAAATTACTTCAGTTTCAACGTTGAAGTAGAATTTTTTAGATTTAAAAAACAATTTTTTGTATAGTTAAATCCTACCAAAAAATACTTCAATTTCAATGTTGAAGTAGAATTTTTTAAATTTAAAAAAATTTTCACTTTAGTTAAGTTCCGCCAAAAAATTATTTCAGTTTCAACTCTGAACTTACTTTAAAAATTCTTTATGAAATTTTTTTCAATTATTATTTTAAAAGCCAAATCTTACTTTTCAAATCCACCGGTTTAATTTTTAAAGATAAGCCACGATTAACACATTTTAGTAGATACCTCCACAGATTCACGATATCTAAGTTTTAAAATGTATTTTTAAAAATGAAAAATTTTTTTGAAGCTTTTATTTTAGTTTTAATTTCAAACTAATAGATTAAATTTAATTTTTCGCATAAACAAAATACATTTCTGTATTTCAAAACAAATTTAAATTCACTGAAACGATTTTTCGTTTTGCAATTGCTAAAATTGTTTATTTCAGCGCCATTTTAACAACTTTTCATCAGAATGTAATTCTCTTTATTAAAAAATCTTCCAGAAATAGAATATAATTTTCTGAAACTTTACTTGCAAAATAATAGCTTATTTGAAGTTTAATTAATCTGATTTAAAATAAATATCTCTTGTTTAAATTTAAAATATCGCAGAAATGCATCTTTAAAACGGAAGTATCTGTTTATTTATGTTGTTGACATATTGACAGTTTGAATGACAGATGGAAATTTATCTAATATTTTTGTACAGTGGATATATCAGGAAAAATAATTGAGGAATATAATGTGAGCAGCTTTTTCATATAATTATTAAGTATTCAGTAATCTTTAAAATTTCGGAAAATATTCTCCGTAATCCAATGTTTTATTGATTTTTTTATATCTTTTTAAATTTACTATTGGTATCCCTTTTATTTTCTAATAATACCATGTATGGACATCCATATCTATAAAATCGGCACGTTTATACACATACAAAACAATTCAAAATTCATTTGAAAATACTGACGGTCAGTAAATTGTAATAAGCGTTTCCATTTATGATTAGTAAATATAGTTTTTTTTGCTTAATAACAATATCACCAAAGCCTTACAAATTAATATAGGATGTTAAAATATTAAAAGTTTATAAATTACACTAATCAAAATTCTAAGAAAATGTAAACAATTCTTGTAAAATTCATTATTCATTGATTTTTTTCTGAAGACAATAGTTTCCTTGATATATCTTATTCATAAAAGCAATTAAAAGATTTTCTAATTAAATAATGTTTTATTGAATTTTTTATTTTACGTTTCAGAGCCGATTTTCCGTAATTGGTGTCCTGATTTACAAAAAGTAATTGATGATTTCAATTCTCCAAGGAATTCTGATTTTACTTAATATAAACATTAAACTTTACAAAATTCAAATTAATAAATTATATAAGTGGTGGTGGGGGGATGCTAACAGTTGTAAAACAAATATTTTTACCAAAATTTTCTAAACCAAAATATTTCTAAAATAGTTTCATTCATTTGTGAATAATTCCTGAAAGTTTTCATTAAAACCTGACTATTACTTGATTTTTGCAAGAATTTCCAAGTGTTTTTCACCGCAAAGAAAGAGGCTAAAATTTGCAGTGCTAATTTATAGTCCGCTCGCTGACCCAGGAAAAACAAATTTTATATACCAGAATTTCTAACGTTCTAAAAAGGATTCAAAAATATAATTGCATAATAAAAAATATACTTTGGTCTTTCCTCTTAATAATAACATTTTGACAATAAAACTTTGTTGTCGGCATTTTTTCATCATGGTATGCCCTTTTTTAGCGAATTACTTCATGTATATACGTTTTAGTTAGTTCAGTTTCAAGACTAAAATTGCAGAAAATAAAAGAAGCATTTTACTTTGAAAATTTGAATTTCCCCTTAATTGGAAATGCTGTTTTGTTTTAAAAAAAAACAATTTTAGTAACGCATATATTTCTAAAGAACTGTTATCTAAGCAGACAAAATTTTTTCACGAAGTCGAGTCTTGTCTGAACGAAAACAAATTTAGTTTCTTTGCGTTTAGGAATTAACATTGTTTTGTAAAATAAACGGATTTATTCCCTGGGAGGAAATGGAGAAGCAAGAACGTCACTTATTTGGATCCAATAATAGAAAAGGGCACATACAAAAACAATCAACATTCGAAACTCCGACGTGAAATTTGAAAGGACGAAACATTTATTACATGGACATGAAAAACAAAATACAAATTTTACAAAAAAAAAAGCATGTGCAATAATTTCATTTTGTGCGCTTCATTAATAACAAGGCCAAATAACAGAACAAAGTGAGAATTAAATGCGTCTTATACTACTTAGCGATCTATACACAAAGGATTACGGTATATATATATATATATATATATATATATATATATATATATATATATATATATATATATATATGAAGAAATATAGTTTTATGGTGTGCTATTTTTATGGAATAAATTGCTCAATATCAGAGATAGAGCGTATGTAAATATAAATATAAACGTGAACATTGAGGTCAACACTCAAAGGCGACAGGCTGTTTCATGCTGGACGATTGCGTCTTGCATGAAACAGCCTGTTGTCTCTGAGTGTTGACTTCAATGTTCACTTTTGTATATATATATATATATATATATATATATATATATATATATATATATATATATATATATATATAGTCATCCACAGACAGACTGTTTCACTGTATGATTGCTCCTCAATGTGGTTAGACGCCCGAGTGCTTCAAGCCGGGATCGAAATAAATATATATATATATATATATATATATATATATATATATATATATATATATATATATGAGTGTATGTGCCCGTGTGTATGAGAGGGAGAGTGTGTATCACAGTTCATTTTTATTTATCTAACTCATTCTATTCCTATCGTTATCTATCTCTCTCTCTGTTATTCTATTCACACACACACACACACACACACACACACACACACACACGCACACACTCATTATATATATATATTGGAATGACCAACACAAAAACAGAGAATGTCTCATATAGAGAAGATGTAACATTGAAAAGCATAAAGGAAAAAAATTAATTATTTTTAATAATTATTTTTAATAATATGTGGAAATCTCCACCCTTTACCTGAAGATGGTCGTAAGACCAGAAACACGTGTTGTAAAACTATGTAAAACTATGAAAAATAAAGAATAATATTTTTTAATAAAAAAGAAAAAACAAAAACCCACATTACAACCAAAAAAGTTTGCGGTACCTCTCTTCTTTTTAATATATATATATATATATATATATACATATATATATATATATCTTTAATGGTATATTTCAGCCTCATATGAAAAATAACGCCAACCCAATTTTATATTCAACCCAATTCTGACCAACCTCCATCTGTAATCCTACATACACCTTCGCCAGTAGAAAGTAGAATAAGTAACCACTCATAGGACAAAGATGTGTTCGATAAATATACCACTTTGTATAATGACGTTCTAAAAAGTGCTTATAAATGCGCTGAAATCAAGTTTAGAAAATATGAAAACAGTAACCCAAAGAAAAGAAATAGAAATAGGAAGATCATTTGGTACACACACCCATTTAATCAATTAGTTAGTACTAAGTTAGGCCATAAGTTTCACTAATTGATTGATAAACATTTTCCTAAAAGTAACGCTCTTAGTAAAATATTTATCATAAACACATTAAAACTAAGTTATAGCGGCACCAATAATCTTGAGAAGATCATATAGTTTCACACTAATAAAATTTAAAACCAATTTAATAATTTGGATCATAATACAAGTTCCAAGGAAAATAACGTTAATGATACTAGCCACTGTAATTGTAGGAATTCTGACCAATGCCCATTGCCAAACAAATGTTTGACTAAATTTCTTGTTAATCTTTGTTCTATCTCTATAGAAAATCCGACGGTTGAAAAGTTCTATCTTGGTAGTACTAAGAATTCTTTCAAGACTAGGTGGAATCAATATATTTTGTCCTTTACTAATAATACTTATAGAAATAATACATCACTTTCTAAATATTTTTGGAATTGGAATGACAACAAGGAAACTCCTAAGGTGAAATGGAGAATTTTTACAATGGCAAGAACATGTAGATCCTTATATGAACCTTGTTTCTGTGTTTACATGAAACATTGGAAATTATCAGGTCTTTGATAAGAATACTTTATTAAACCAAAGATTCGAGTTAACGGTAAATTGTAAAAACAGTCTATCTTTTATCTTACAAATCAGTTATCAGACATAAAATTTGATCTTTTTCTTAGATTTCAGTTGAACTGTATTGCATCATATATGGCTTATCTTTCTGTCGGTAAGATTAATTTAGATTTAATATAATTTTGTATTAATCTCCTGGTAGTGTTAGTAACATTTTATGTATTGGTATTTGGTTGGTACTTTGGCATTTTACATTGAGTGGTGATTGTTATAAACATATTATATAAATAAATTTTAGTCAACAGTTGCATATTACTTTACCTAATAAGTCTATACTTTTAAATTATTTACTGGTTTCTTAAAGAAGCTATTTATTTACCAACTATAAAAAATGATATAGGCAACTCACAAAGCTTATAATTTGTTTAACATTTTGTTAAATTACCAATCCATCTAATTTTTTCTTAGGAAATGACATTATCTAGTGTGTAAAAATATGTATCCTTTAGCATCCGTCACTTTTTCACGTCTGTGTTGCCTTTGACTACTAGTCTACGGGTCATGACCCATTCATGGAAAATAATTTTTGCTTCTTTTCTGAGTTTAAATTTAACGTAGGTCATATTCGATTGGTTGATCTGAGTAAAGCCCACTTTTTTTTCAAGAGAAGAGCTTGTATTTTGCTTTTAAATCTAAATAAATCGTTCATAAGCCAGTAATTTACAATCGTCTGATGAGATGCATTTGATACGCATCGAAACACGACTGCAACTGTGTAGCGGTTTTGACATGTTTTCGATGTAATATCCTAAAATAAATAATATTGTTCTACTCTGTATTGAGCCGTGACCTCCGAGAGACAAGGCCTGTTCCATTTCGTTGTTGACAAATGTGACGTCATCACATTGAGTCCGACTATCAAGGAGCGTGTCTGTTTTGTGTAGCAGATATTTTACGGCGGCATTTTTAAATTACTTATTAATATTTTCTTTTAAATATTGAATTAATTTAAAACAAAAAACAATGCCTTATAGATGCATTGTACCAAATTGCAAAGGGAATTATAAAAACGGCCCTAAAATACATGTATTTTCTTTAACTAAAGATAAAGAATTATCTGATGTTTGGATTCGTACAATCAGAAGAGATCATTTTTATCTACTAAATTCAGCAGAGTGAGTATTTTTTGTATTAAAAAATAAGTAAATTTTATTGAAACTTTAATGATAAAATTAATACCATGTCTTTGTAATTCATAACATAAAGTTAAGACATAAATCTAGCGAGAAAGTTTAGAGAGAGAGACATTCATTCTCGTACGTGTTGTTTTTAAAATCTAAAATCTCGTTTTTTTAAGAAATAAACTTTAAAGAAATTTTCTACATAAATTCATTCATGAATTTTTAAAGGAATATTTTATATACATAAAAAATAATTTTAACGATTTTTTAGAATTGTTTTATTCGTGACTAAATGAAACTTTAATTGAATTGAATTTTATGTCTGTAATTCACAACACATTTTAAAACAGCTTTGTTTTAAAAAGTTATTAAACTCAATTGAAACTTTAAGGATTAAAATAATTTTATATCTTTATAAATTCCATAATAATAATGATCTAGAAGGGAAATTAAATTTCCTTGATAGAAATTACTGGAGTTTTATTAGGCAGCATCATCAAATCTCCATATCCAAAAATCTATCTGTCTCTTGTAATTGAATCTGATTTTGCAGTACATGTTTTTTTGTAGAAATGTGGAAATACATTCAATAGGGGATTATAAGATTTCTAAACACGTAACTGATCAAAATACTCTTGAAATTCCGATAGAAAACATGAAAAAAATGTACACAGAACAACAGCAACCTGAACCTCAAAATATGAGTTTTATATTAAAATTGGTAATGTCATTTCTACTATTGGTGCAAGAAGAATCAAACATATTAATGCACTCAAATTTATATATGAGCAGCTAAATTTAATGACACAAAATAAGCTTGATTATTCAACAGAAATGATGATATTTTCTTCATTGTTATATAACTGCTCCCCTAAAGGGGACAGATTGTTAAGAGACAGCAAAAATATAATTTTACCTAGCTATTCAACCATTAAAAGATTAACCTTATCAACATATATGAATCCTTTGATTGAGCAACATGATAACAATTTTCTTATGTATATTAAAAATAAATTTAAGCTCCTAGTGCAGGACATCACAGTATCTTTACTTGTTGATGAAATTCATCTAAAACCTTATTTAGATTATAAGGGTGGTAATATTGTTGGCTTATCTGATAACAGCAATGAAGCTGCAACAAGTGCTTTTGCTTTTAGGATTAGCAGTGTATTCTCACAATATAAAATGTTGTGCATGTTATGCCAACTAAATGTCTTAAAGCTGAGAAGTTATTTGACATAGTTAAACATAATAATTGGTTTATAGGAGATAGGCTTTCAAGTATTATCAATCATAACAGATAATAATGCTATAAATAAAAAAGCTATATCTTTCTTTTGCAGTTCTCCAAAGCTTTCCATTGTATATCCACCCCCAGTTATAAAGTCTCAACCTCTTTTCTTCCTTTTTGACTCAGTCCATATATTAAAATGCATTAGAAACAATTGGCTTAGTCAAAAAGATGCAAATAAATGCATGCTGTTCCCCAAATTTTGTCATGATGGAAATCATGAATTAGATAGTATCCAAAGTGCCACATTTTCTACCTTACAGAAACTTCATGCCTTAGAATTTCAGTCAATTTTAAAATATTGTTATAAATTAACCTCAAAGGCACTTTCTCCTACTAATCTTGAAAGGCAAAATGCTAATTTAGTTCTGCAAATTTTTAATGAATACACTATTCAAGGATTATTGATCTTAGGAAAACAGAAATATTTGCCTAATTTTGCAGAATATATAAACATATTTTATATTTGGTGGACAATAATGAATGTTAAAATGCCATATAAAGGTTGTCGGCTTAGAAATAAATACTGCAATCCACTTAGAATGAATGAAGAAAATTTTAGATTTCTCTCTGTATTCTGTGACTGGTTAGAATCTTGGAATAGCATTTCTGGAAGAAATGGCAAATTAACAAAGGAAAACTTTAATGCTTTGCATCATACAACTTATGCATTTCTAGAACTGACCAAGTATTGCATAGAAGAACTGAAAATGCTATACATATTACCAGGCAAATTTCAAACTGATCACCTTGAAGCAAGGTTTGGTCAATATCAACAACTTACTGGGGATCAGTATAATATCTCGATACGGCAAGTGTTTGAGTGTGAAAAAATTATTAGAATGCAATCAGTTTTAAAATTAAACTTATTTAATCAGCAATGCATTAAAATTGATTTAAAGAGTTTACAAGAACCAAACTGGGATGAAGTGACAGAGGAGGAAAAGTTATATATATATAAATATAGAATTGATGTTAAAGAGGATGATGTAAATAATTGTAGAGAAGTTCTACCTGTAATACTATACTTAGCAAGTTATTGGTGTAATGCAGTTTTTAAGAAGATTAAATGCAATAGCTGCAAAGATTTAATATCTGGAAGTGTAAGAGATAATGTAGAAGAAATACCTGAAATAAGCAGCTATTTTCAGGGGATTAATAGAGGTTCTCTCTTATATCCTAATGATAAAACTATAAATTTTGTTCTGAATAATTATGTAGTCATTGATAAGCTGATAAAAAATCATTCTTTTCTTCATTCAGTAAATCAAAGAAAAATAAAATAAGGTATGCATATAACATTGAATGTTTTTTGCAGATTATGAGGTTCTTTTTTATGTTGACACTTGTGATGAGGGTCACAATATGGAAAAAATACAAAGAATGTTTGTCTGGAGCTCTACAAATGCTCTTTTAAATAATTTTTGTTCTAGGGAAAATAATAATATTACAAGTAACAAGTTAAGCAGAAAAAGAAAACTTCATTCAGCTAAATTTTGTATCAGTAACCCATTTTTCTGAAAGTATTATTTGATTTTTAAATCTATTTATTGTTTGTATCTAATGTATTTTCTTGTTTGTGTTTTTGTTTCTTGTTTATGTTTAATTGTTTTATTTATTTATCATAATTATTTTATTTATTCATCATTTAATTATAATTTGCTTATTTAATTATTGTTTGTTCCCTAATTCATAATTCAGTTGTTACTGTAATAATCTCTTAATGATTACAAAAATTATAACTTCACAGAATAATTATTAAAATTGAAATAAAAACATGCAATTTAAAACAATGCTGATTATGATTTATAAAAAATGTTCAAATGTGAAACAATTGAAATCATGAATGAATTTCATTCTTAAAATTAATTGTCTGTAACCTACTTTTCTATAAGTATTATTTGAATTTTAAATCTCTTTTTTGTATCAAATTTATTTACTTTCATGTATTTAGTTTATTTGTTTCTTATTTATATTTTAATCGTTTATTTATCATTTACATGTAATTTGCTCGTCTATTTATTTAATTGTTTGTTTGTTTCCTAATTCATAATTGAGTTGTTGCTGTCCGAGTGTATATGAATATAATAATCATTAATAATTACGATATTGTAACTTTACAGAATAATTACTAAAATTAAGATAGAAACATGCAAATTAAAACAATACTGATAATGATTTAAAAAATGTTTTCAAATTTGAAACAAATAAAATAATGAACGAATTTCAGTCTTTAAAATTTAATGAAATCTAACATGATGTTTAATTTCTTTAACAAAACATTCAGCAACATTTTTTTTTCTTATCGGTTATTTTTTAAAAATTAATATGAAATAAAGTTCTGTATAAAATCCAATTCTGTTTATTTGTTTTGTAAAACAATGTATTTTATAAAAGTTTTCTAAAACCAATTTTTTTCTTACAATTATTCGTTACATTATGATTACTGTCTGTTTCACTGCATGGACTACTTTTGTGACGTCACGTCACTATCGAATAGGCCTTGTTCTCTCGGTGGTCACGATTGAGCCCTCTTTTATATTATATGTTATGAACGTTGGAATTGTATTCTATTCGTTCTCTTCTTACCTATATATATATATATTAGAGGTGACAGTCTCTTTCATGCTGGACGCAATTGCCTCTAAGTGTCGACTTCAATGTTCACTTTTATATTTACACACGCTCTATTTCTGATATTGAGCACTTTATCCCATAAATATAGCAATATATATATATATATATATATATATATATATATATATATATATATATATATATATCATAAACACATTATATATATATATATATATATATATATATATATATATATATATATATATATATATATATATATATATATATATATATATATATATATATATATATATATATATATATGAACGAAGAGCTGCCGTGCGCCAACGGCTTAGTGGTAGAATCCCCAACTGACGCCAATTCAGTTGAGGTTCGATCCTAGCTATAGGCAACCGGACGTCTAGCCACACTCATGAGCTGTGATACAGCGAAACAGCATGTCTGTGGATGACAATATATATGCTCCTGAAAAATTTATTTCGGTTCAGCTCTCTTGGGAGTAAAGTGTGAGTTTGTAAAGAGTGACTATTACGGCTAATAATGCATGACTCTTCGGTTAAATCGGATCGAGTTCTCTCAGTCGAGTTCACAGTGTGTTTATCTAAAAATAAATACGCTTAAATTTCACCTTCATCGCCAATGGCTTAGTGGTAAAATCCCCGACTGACGCCAATTGAGTCGGGTTTCGATCCTAGCTAGAGGGAACTGGACGTCTAGCCAAACTGATGAGCTGTGATACAGCGAAACAGTATGTCTGTGCATGACTATATATATATATATATATATATATATATATATATATATGTCCAAGTATAGGACTAGCGTATACGGAATAAATTCCAATAACCAACAAATACTATTCTTAAAAGAGTGCTCAATACAGAGTAGAGAAAATAATATTATTTATTCGAAAATTACTTTGTTTATAATAATTATTTAATGCTTTAATGTCAGGGTTAGACTAAAATAGAATAATTATTATAACCAAATTTCGTTATCAAGTTTTTTGAATTCTCATATACTTGCATTTTGATTGGTCATTCCACCTTATGTAACAGCGTTTTCCCTAGCGAGATGTGTTTGATTCATTTAAACCTTTTAAAACACTTTATTCTACATTCAACACCATCACTTGATAAGACACTAGAAGTGTTGAAACAAAATGGCTATTTTTGTAGTGATTTTATAACATATTTATGTCATAATTTTCGAATAAATAATTTATAATATATATATATATATATATATATATATATATATATATATAAGAACAACAGACATGTTTCTATTAATTTTAATGACCAACTTTTCTAAACTACGAATAATCCTTGAAGGATTGAAATTCCGTCAGAAACCGTTGAAGGGTAAAGTTCCGTCCGAAATTGTCTGAAGTCCATTTCAGAAGAAAAGTTCAAGAAATATGGTCGAAACTTTTGACATTCTGTAGTCATCATCGGGGTTAGGTAGAGACAATTGATGACTTTGGGCCGGTAATTTGATCAGGTCCGCGGTTGAGCCGGGTTCCGTCGCCCGAGACGCAGAGATGAAAAAAATAGTTAAATATTCTTCTCTTACTGATAGATTTTTTTTTATTCCTGTGTCAGTGGAAACTTCAGGGGTTATTATTGGCCCTCGTTCGATGGCGTTCATTCGGAGGATTGGCGCGATTGCAGCGTGTCTCACTGGCGATGGTTCGAGGTAATGCTTTCTCAACAAAAATTTTTAAAAAGTAGTTAAATATGCTTCTCTTGCTGATAGATGTTTTTTTACTCCTGTGGTAGTGGAGACTTCAGGGGTTATGGGGCCCTCGTCCGATGGCGTTCCATCGGAGGATTGGCGCGATTACAGCGTGTCTCACTGGCGATGGTTCGAGGTAATGCTTTCTCAAAAAAAAATAAAAACAGTTAAATATTCTTCTCATGTTGATAGATTTTTTTCATTCCTGTGACAGTGGAGACTTCAGGGGTTATTGGCCCTCGTTCGATGGCGTTCCTTCGGAGGATTGGCGCGATTACGTCTCGATTAAGGAACGAGCCTCACGCATGTTGTGACATGTGACGTAAACAAGGAGTGTTGTGGTAAGCAGTGTTGTAACGTAGACAAAGAGTTTGACATAAACAAAGAGTATCGTAAGCAAATTGTGACTTTTTTGTCCCTATTTTGACTGTCGTGTTCAACAACTGGTTCCGGCAGGGGTCCCTCCCCGACCGGTTCTCCAGAGATGTGATCACGCTGTTGAAAACGGGCAAGGGTGTTGAGGGGAAATTAGATGATTATAGGCCTATAACTCTGCTAAACACAGAGTTAAAGATTTTGGCAAAGATCCTGCAGTCAGTTGCCGAGTCTCTGTTGGGTCTTGAGCTGACGTGCTGTGAGGGGCCGAAGAATTCAGAGCAACCTGCATCTGATCCGCACGATCATAGAGGGTGTAAAAGACGACGATGGGGCCGCGCTGATCAATTTAGATCAGTCCAAGGCATTTGATAGGGTTGACTATCACTACCTTGCTGCTGTCCTGCTAGGCCTCTGGATTCCAACCCGACTTCTGCCGGTGGATTAGCCTCCTGTATCGCTCCCCAAGTGCTGTGGTACAGGTGAACAGGAAGTCATCGGACGCTTTTGCGCTGTCTAGGTCGGTCCGTCAGGGTTGTCCACTGTCGTCCCTACTTTATGCTTTGGCGTTGGAGCCTCTCCTTCGGCGGCTGAGGGACAGGGCATACAGTCCGGCCCTACGTGGAATCGCCGTTCTTGGAGGAGCTCGAGCTAAGGTTTCCGCGTACGCCGATGTCGTATCTGCTTTTGTGTCGTCCTGCAGCGACATTGAGGCGAAACTGAAGGCGCTTGATCGGTACAAAAAGGTGACAGGGGCCAAGATTAACCGCGACAAGTCTTCCGGCTTGCGGTTAGGTGTCTGAAAGTGGGTTGATCTTCCGGGGCCCTTCGGTTGGACGGAAGGTCCTGTCCGCATTCTTGGAGTGTGGTTTGGACCCGACCTTCAGCTGGAGAGAAATTGGTCTGAAGTACGAGCAAAGGTCGACGCGACGGTCAGACTTGGCGTCGACGGAGGTTGTCCATGAAGGTCAGGGCGGAGGCGTGTACCACTTACGTTTTCCCTCTTGTCCTTTATCTATTGACATGGTCTTCATATGGGGCTTGGCGGATTTGCCTGACTGTGAACGGTGTAACCTTGGTTTAAAGGAAACGTCTTTGCATGCCTTCTACCACTGTCCCCGGGTCCGCCCCTTATGGGACCATGTCGGCGAGTTGACGGCTCGTCTCGCTCCCGAACAGCTCGTGCTCATTGATCGCGCATACGCGTGTGACAATGTGTCGCCCCCGTTTTCCGGGGTGAAACGGATGGTGTTTCTCACGCTGTTGGCCAAGGTCCGAATGGTGATTTGGACGACGCGAATGGAGGAAGTCTTGCGAGGCATCCGTTTTTCTCATCAGGATCTAAATCCGATTCTTTGAGCATCAGCTCAAGATGAAGATTAGAACTGATAGAAAACGCTTGCATTCGACAGTCTTCAGTGAAAGGTGGGTGAGTGAGGCGAGCTTGGTTCGTTTGAACGGGGTTAGCCCTGATTTTCTCTTTTAGGTCAACCTACGTCACATCGGGGTGGTTTCCTGTGGAGCCCTCCTCCTAGTTAGGTTAGACAAGCCTTTGTGTACCTAGTTAATATGAGTAAGTGTTGTTCCTGGCCTGCTTCCGGCTGCCTCTTTGGTTATGATCCAAGTTGAGATTCCCAACCTCCCCAGTTTGTTTTTTATCTCGACCGGGTCAGCTTTTTATTCCCCATCTCCGTACATATTTTCTCCATTTCCCACTGCTTTAGTAAGAGAGCTTCTTGATTTTGTCCAATGGGCAGAATACAGCAACCTCTCTTTTTTGAGGGCTGGATGGGCCCTACTAATATCAGTTATGTTTAATTCACTTTGTGTTCATGTTTAGTTTGTTATTGCTTTCATCTCCCATCCCTCTTATTTTTCATCCTTAGAATTGTATATATAGTTTATTATCATCGTTGTGGTATATTCTATGTGAGAAATTTTAGGTTTTTCATTTATAGAGAAACGATTGGGCAAGTCTATTCATACACAAAATTGGTCTTATGTAGGAGGTTGGAAGTTTGGAATATAACATTTTTAATAACAAAGTTGCTAGTTCTTTTTTTTTTAATAAATAATAAAGCTAATATATTTATTTTTATCGACTGGTTTTATATATCTATATATGATGTTTTACATTGCTGTATTTTTATGTAATTTTGGTATATTTGATTATTATAATATATGTTATTATTATTTGATTTTATGTAATTTTGGTACATTTGATTATTATAATATATGTTATTATTATTTGATTTTATGTAATTTAGTACATTTGATTATTATAATATATATTATTATTTGATTTTATGTAATTTTGGTACATTTGATTATAATATATGTTATTATTATTTGATTTTATGTAATTTTGGTACATTTGATTATTATAATATATGTTATTATTATTTGATTTTATGTAATTTTGGTACATTTGATTATAATATATGTTATTATTATTTGATTTTATGTAATTTTGGTACATTTGATTATTATAATATATGTTATTATTATTTGATTTTATGTTCTTTGGGCACATTTGATTATATAATATATGTTATTATTATTTGATTTTATGTAATTTAGTACATTTAATTATTATAATATATGTTATTATTATTTGATTTTATGTAATTTTGGTACATTTGATTATAATATATGTTATTATTATTTGATTTTATGTAATTTAGTACATTTGATTATTATAATATATGTTATTATTATTTGATTTTATGTAATTTTGGTACATTTGATTATTATAATATATGTTATTATTTGATTTTATGTAACTTATCGTCTTTATAATTAGGGTGCCCGTTATTGATAAATATTTGTTTTATATCATTTAATTCTTTAAGGAAAATTAATTTAGATAAAGTGAATTTAGTACTTTCGATTCGGTTATTAAGGATAGCAGTTTTATGTTTTCCAGGGCATTCATTGTTGTAGTTTAGAAGATAAGAACTGGAACTTGTAGACGTTTTATACAGGAACCTATCTATCGCATGCAATATATCTAAGTCTATCTATCTCAGTCTATCTATCTATCTATCTATCTATGTATCTATCTCAGTCTCTCTATCTATAGATATATATATATATATATATATATATATATATATATATATATATATATATATATATAACTGTATCTATCTGTCTATCTCAGTCTATCTATCTATCTGCCTATCTATCTATCTGTCTGTCTATCGCAGTCTATATGTCAAAGTCTATCTCAGTCTATATGTCAAAGTCTATCTATCTATCTATCTATCTATCTATCTATCTATCTATCTATCTATCTATCTCAGTCTGTTCGTATCTATCTATCTATCTATCTATCTATCTATCTATCTATCTATCTATCTCTGTCTGTTCTTCCTTAATTTCTATGCGGTCGAGGTAATGTCTTCCTTCTGCGTTTCCTTCCTGCCTTTGGAATCGACCTTCTTCCACTTTGCGTTTTATTGCGAAACAAAAACGTGATTATCAGAAATGGTTGAAGACAGAGAAGTCAGGCGTTCAGTTCCTGCTGCTTAACTCGGGGAGGTGGGGAGGTTCTTCAGAACACTTTCAGTCGTGCGTTGCCGATTTCGAAAAGCAGCCAGCTTGCTTAACAAAAAAATAAATATGCACAAATTACGGGCATGACATACTTGTACACATGACGACAAAATCGCAACAATATGTCGCGTGGGAAATTCTTGAACAACATCTTCTTTTTCGAACAGGATTTTTTTTTTTTTCTTCATTTTTAATGCACTGTCTTACGCGCTCATTTTTTTCTAAACTACCCAGCGTCGCGCTGTCAACTAAGTTGGGATTTTACTTCCTTTCCTGTCTACCCGCCACCATTTTCTTCTGGCTGCCTTCCTGTCACCCTCTTTTGTAAGACGTATATTATATCAAGCGGCTTTCAGAAGTAGCGAAGAGCACGTAAGACCGGGAGCAAAAGACAAAATATACGTCTTATAAAATTTTAAAAATACAATTAAAATAATGAAGCAGACAGACCGTATACTTTGAAATTAGCAAAACATAGCATAATATATATATTAAATATATAATCTCTAATTACAAGAGAAAATAATTCACTAAGACGAAAATGTCTAGAATGTGTTTTTATCTCTAATTTATCCACAGTAAATTTACGACCAGGTTCTGTCAGCATTTCACCATTCTTGGCAGATATTCTGCTATCACAATCTCGGATATTTAATAACAAAGATGATGGCTTGGAAAATGAAAATAAAACCAATATAGATGAATTTGGCTAAATGCAGTTACCTCTTAGTCACCGAGGCTCGTTGGTACAGTTGGTATGGCGTTTGCCTCCTATCGTAGGAAGCAAAGAGAGTTGACACTCTCGCCGAAATGCCTTGTTAATACACACACACACACACACACATATATATATATATAACTAGAAGGATTTGAAATAATCATAATTAATTCATTCATCGAGTCTAGAAGAAACCTCAACAGAATGCAGAAAGCACAGGACGGCCGTTTCGTCCCATATTTGGGACTCATCAACAGTGCGCATCCACTACCGAGAATTGAAACCCGAAAAGTTACGATAGGAGGCAAACGCCATACCAACTGTACCAACGGGTGATGAAGAGAAAACGAATTAAACTCGATATAGCGTCGCTCGATCACATATTCCGTGGTGAAACTCATCCGAGTTTCCCTTTATCCATAAGACTGTGCCTCCACAGGATGCGACTACTAACCACAAGCCGCTCATTCAAGAGCATTAGAAGTCGGTTCAAGCAAGGATATACCAATAGAAATAATTAGGAGGATTTGAAATAATCATAATTAAGTAATTCATCGAGTCTAGAAGAAACCTCAACAGAATGCAGAAAGCACTGGACGGCTGTTTCGTCAGCAGTGCGCATCCACTACCGAGAATTGAAACCCTATCGTACGGTCATAGAATATCATAGAGTACACTGGTACATTGTAGCCTTCTCTTACATTCATGCAATATCATAATGTAACCCTCTGCCTTGTCGCCTTCTCTTACGATCTTACAACAACATTCAATAAAACTCAGCCGTCTAGGTCGTACGCTCTTACAATATCATAGAGTCACCTTGTGTGTTGTGGCCTTCTGTTACACTCATTCTTCATACTGTAACTCTCTGACTTGTGGCTTTCTCTTGCGCTCATAAAAAAACATCCAGTAACCCTCTGATATGAGTGGCCTTTCTTACGCTCATAGATCATCATTCGGTAGCCCTCTATCGCGTGTCCTTCTTTTACGCTCATACAACATCCTACAGTAAGACCCTGCCTTGAGTGACCTACGCCCATAAAACATTATGCAGTAACCTTTAGCGTTACGGCCTTTTCTTACGTCCAATCATCATTCAATAACCCCCCACAACATGGCCTTCTCTAACTTATACAACATCACAGTAACCCTCTATCGCGTGGCCTTGTTTTACGCTCATACAACATTACAGAGTAACTCTATGCTTTGGGTAACTTTTTCTTACGATTATACAACATGATAAAGTAACTCTCTACCTTGCGCAGCTTTCAATTAGGCGCATACAGTAACGCACTACCTTTCGTGATCTGATCTTACGTTCATTGCGTAATACCCCTCTACATTGAAGTACCTTCAATTACGATCATACAGCATCAGACAGTAAGCCTCTACATTGAGTGAACTTCTCTTACGATTATACATCATAAACTAACTCTCTACTTGGAGTATCCTTCTCATACAACATCGTACAGTAACGCACTACGTCGAGTGACTTTCTTTTACGCTAAAACAAATTATATATAGTAATCCTCTGCCTGTTAGCCTACTCTCAAACAGCATCATACATTAACCCACTACTTGGATTCCCATTCTTTTATGCTCATACATCATCATACATTAACCCTCTACATGGAATCCCATTCTCTTACGCTCAAACAAAATCAAACATTAACCCTCTACTTGGAGTCTCTTTCTCTTACGTTGAAACAACATCATACATTCAGCCTCTACTTGGAGTCTCGTTCTCTTACGCTCAAACAGCATCATATGTGAACACTGTACTTGGAGTTGCATTCTCTTACGCTCAAACAACATCAGACATTAACCCTCTACTTGGAGTCTTCTTCTCTTACGATCGTACAACATCATACATTAACTCCCTACTTGGAGTCTTCTTCTCTTACGCTCATACAACATCATACATTAACCCTTTACATGGAGTCTCTTTCTCTTACGTTCAAATAACATCATACATTAACCCTCAACTTGGAATCCCATTCTCTTACGCTCAAACAAAATCAAACATTAACTCTCTACTTGGAGTCTCTTTCTCTTACGTTCAAACAACATCATACATTAACCCTCTACATGGAATTCACTTCTCTTGCGCTCATGCAACATCATACATTATTCCTCTACTTAAATGTTTCTCGGTATTTGTTTTGAGTAAACATTAGAAATAATATATAATTATATATTTAATTCTTTGGTCACCATGTTATTAATGTATCAAGCATTATCTTGATTTGTAATCATTATTCAATCATTTATAATCGTATATATTTCATTAAGCCATTAAATACCTTCGCAATTGTTTTCCCACACTTACGATCAAACAACATCATACATTAACCCACTACTTGGAGTTTCGTTCTCTTACGCTCATACATCATACATTAACCCTCTACGAGTCCATTCTCTTACGCTGAAACAATATCATACATTAAACCTCTAGTTGGAGTACCATTTTCTTTCGTTCAAACAACATCATACATTAACCCTCTACTTGGAGTCTCCTTCTCTTACGCTCATGCAAATCATACATTAACCCTCTACTTGAAAGTTTCTCTGTCTTTGTTTTGAGTAAACATTAAAAATAATATATAATTATATATTTAATTCTTGGCTCACCATGTTATTAATGTATCAAACATTATTTTGATTTGTAATCATTATTTAATCATTTATAATCGTATATATTTAATTAAGCCTGCTAGTGTAGTAAACAGGATATTTGCGGTTGTTGGTCTAATACCAGTAAATTCTACTCCAGGTCCATACCCAACAAACCCCACTACCGGTGTATAAAGCGCAAGTTAATTTTTATTGTAGTTATTGTTTGGGGAATAAAAATACGCTAAATAAAGTGGATAATCTTTTAATCCTTTCATTAGATAATACACTTAATTCTTTGTTAAAAATTAACAACGTCGATCGAACGTTATACAATGAGAATTTCAGATCAAACTTCTGCTTCTCGTCAATGTATCAAGTTACAGACATATTGCGCCCCCTATTGAGGATATTTAAATGTTTTCATTATTTATTGGGTAAAATGATGAATTGTAACTATAATGGGTGCCAAGGATTTTCACGATGACAGCACTCAAAACTCCACCCGTAGGAGATCTTTTTTTTTCTTTACATATACGATACTTTATCCGTTCTATTTTACGCGAATACAAGTATCGATCAAATTTTTTTTTTTTATACTATGAGCCACGGTTTCCGCCCCTCCATTACCGAAGTGCACGTAATCATCCCAGATACTGTATCGTATAAAAAAAGGTCCTTTTTTTTTCTATGAATAACACTAAAATATTACTAACACCGGAGGACATGTTCATTGGTGGAGTTAACAGCTATTTGGATAGAGAAGCATGAGAAGCAATGAGTTTGGTTTCGAAGTGGTAGTCGTAGGAGAGAAAACAATGGGAGAAGTGGTGGTTATGGGAGTCGCAGTAAAGGTGGGAGTAGAAGATGTAGAAGTAGTAGCAACTGAAGAGGCGGCATTTATGGTTGATGAGAATGAAATGCCAGACGAATGCCATCACATTATTCAAAACATCATTTATCGTCTTTCATTCACAGTAAATTAACTTCTTCTCCTTTTATTATTATTAATTTGATTACCATTGGCGTTTGTTTTTTTGCTGTTTATTCCGACATTTTCTTTCTTTCCTTCTTTCTTCTTTCCTTCATTTTTCATTCTTTTGCATCTACTTTAATTTCGCATCTTTATTTTTTATTTTCCACCTACCTGCCTTTCTTTCTTTCTTTCTTTTTTCTTTCTTTCTTTTTTCTTTCTTTCTTTCTTTCTTTTCCGTCGAACTACATTATTTTAATTGTTTTGTCTTTTTCTTTCTACAATTATTTCCACTCCCTCTTATTTTTGCTTCTTACTTTTTACCAGTCCCCCTTTCTTTCTTTCTTTCTTTCTTTCTTTCTTTCTTTCTTTCTTTATTTATTTATTTATTTCTTTCTTTCTTTCTTTCTTTCTTTTACATCCACCTGCCGTTCTTTTCCTTAATATTCTTCTTTATTATTTTTTCTTTTATAATTATTAATTTCATTCAATTTTACTTTTTTATTTCTTTCTTCTTACTATTTCGCATTTTTTCATTCTATATTTTCTTTTGCTTTATTTCATTCATTCATTACTTTCCTTCTTTCTTTCTTTCTTTCTTTCTTTCTTTCTTTTGCATCTACCTGCCTTTCTTCTCCTTCTTCCCTTCTTTCTTTTTTCTTTCTTTTTTCTTTACATTTACTATTACTCCTTCTTGCCTTCTTTCTTTCTGTCTTTTTTCTTTCTTCCTTTCTTTCTTTCTTTCTGTTTTCTTTACATTTACTATCACTCCTTCTTCCCTTCTTTCTTTCTTTCTTTCTTTTTTTACATTCACTATCACTCCTTTTTTTCTTTCTTTCTTTCTTTCTTTTTTGTTTACATTTACTATCACTCCTTCGTTCTTTCCTTCTTCCTTTACATTTACTATCACTTATTCTTTCTTTCTTTCTTTTTTCTTTATTTCTTTTCATTTACTATCACTCTTTCATTTTTTTCTCTCGTTCTTTCTTTTTTTTTCTTTCTTTCTTTCATTTTCATTTACAAACAAACTTTCTTTCTTTAAATTTACTATCACTCTTTCTTTCTTTTTTCTTTACATTTACTATCACTGCTTCTTTCGTTCTTTCTTTCTTTCTTTCGTTCTTTCTTTCTTTATTCCATAGTTTGAAAGAATCCTAAAATTATGTGTGATCGAATCAAAATATCAACAAAACATCGAAGGAAATCGGACGAAGTTGGAAGGAAAAAAGTTGATATAAAAATGAGCTTTACAGGTGTTTTTGTTGATATATACAATTTGAAAACATGGATGATATAGAAGATGGGTACATAGCAGGTAACTCTAAAAATATTCTAAAAAATGAGCCTACCATAATGAAAAAATACTCCAAACTTAATAAAAACAAAGTTTTATCTTCAAAATGTTTGTTATTATTACGAGAAGAGGCCAAAGTATTTTTTTTTATTTTATTAATTTTTTCTTTATCCTTTCTAGCACGTTCGAAGTTTTGATTAAAAAAAATTGTTTTTCTTGCGTCAGCCGGTGGGCCAAAGATTAGTATAGTGATTTTTAGCGCCTTTTTTAGCGTTAAAAACACATTGTTTTGGAAATTCTTGCAAAAATCAAATAATAGTCGGATTTTAATGAAAATTTCAGGACTTATTCCCAAATGAACGGAATTATTTTTTTATTTTATTTTTTAGAAAATCTTACTAAACATATATTTGTTTTTATAACTGACACCCCAACTTACGTAATTTTATGAAATTTTGAGAAATTAAAATTTCAGCCAGTTCGTATTTATATTACTTAAAAGCAGAACGCCTTGGAGAATTTAAATCATCAATTTGTTTTCATAAAAGAGAAACACCATTTACTGACAATCTGCTCCAAATAGTAAAATAAAAAATGGAAGGAATTATTTTATTATAAAAGCTTTTAGTTGTTTTTATAAATAAGATATATTAAGGACACTATTGTCTTAGGAAATTTTTTTTCGATGAATAATGTATTTTTACAAGAATTGTTTTATTTTTTTTTTAATTTTAATTAGAAAAGTTTATTAAATTCTGAATCTTTTAAAATTGTGTTTTAATTTCAGTGGTTTTGATGATATTATTATTAAGTGAAAACTATATTTACTAATCATAAATGGAAAATTTTAATACAAGTCATTAAACGCCAATATTTTAAAAATAATTTTGTATTTTTTTTTTTTGTATGTGTATAAATGTGCCAATTTTTGTAAGTATGGGCGACCATACACGACATTATCAGAAAATAAGAGCGATACCTATAGTAATTTTAAAATGCTGGCTTTTTATTATTATATTTTATTATAATACTTTATTAATATTTTTAATTATGATTGTAATTCATAATATCAATAATTTATTTATGTTTCGCATACGAAAATAAAAATGTCATGTTTGGGTTTCGAAAGTTCCCAAAAAGAGATGCACATTTCTAAAAAGTTATTGAATCTAGATTTTCTGTTTTGTCTTTCGTGGCTGAGTGGTTTAAAGCTCACCTAACTTAAAGGGGGATTCGCCAATGTAAAAGGGCACAGGTTCAAACTCAACCGATAGGTACATTTTCTTTATTTAGCTTGTCGACTGAACAGGTCTTGAGATATTAGACGCCTATGACGCCATTGCAGCAATGGAAAGTATTATCATTGCATGCCTCCTGGTACTTATTATTATTTTATTAATTAGAAAAGCTTTTCATTGTTTTTATAAATAAGATATTAAGGACAATATTGTCGTAAGAAAGAAATGTTTTCGATGAATAATGAATTTTTAAAAGATTTGTTTTCATTTTTAAATTAGAAAAAAATGAATCCCTCTGTTCCGAAATAGTTGTTCCATAGCCGGAAATCTCATGTGGAATATACTAATTCTTAGTCGAATTGTTTGCCGTTTACATTAACAGGTTAGCATTGATGTTCCTCAAGTATTTATATTAGCTTATTCAGGTAGAATAATTTGAAGCGCAAATTATATCACTTTTTCACCACATTAAAATTGTATTTTTTTTTTTAGTCCATCCGCTGGAAAGAGATTATGATGGGAGAAGAGAAGCCAATTGGCAGAAATGCGAAACGAAATTGCAAGAAGCATGAATTGACAAATAATGAACTTAATGCTGTGTTGCAAGCACTGCTGGAAAGATCCACAGATCGTGTCCTGAAGCGTGGTGCAATAAAACAGGTTACAGATTAATTAAACGTAGCTGCAGAACGTCTGGGTTTGCAAATTGAATTAGTTTGCCAGCCTCCAAATAGTCCTGATCTCAATGTCCTTGATCTGGGTTATTTTAATGCAATTCAATCAATTCAAGCTCCAAATAATGTTGATCAGCTCATTGAAGCAGTGGAAGAAAGCTTCAATAAACTTCAGAAGTCGAAGCTTAACAATACTTTTCTAAGTTTGCAGTTAGCAATGGAACTAGTTATTTTAGTTGACGGCGATAACAACTATAAACTCCGGCACATGTCTCAAGAGAAATTTGAAAGAGAAGGAAAACTTGAAGTATCCATTTCTATTTCTGACGAGTTGCAACAAAAACTGTTTTTGTTAAAGTAAACCTTCCCCAGTTATTTTTGTTATTAATTTAATTGTTTATGTATATCAGTTTCGACATATTTCAAAGTTATTTATATGACAATTCACTAATATTACTCATTTACTGTTGAGTATGGGAATAAATGATATTTTTTGTTCTTTTTGATGTTTTTTTTTTATCTACTGGAACAATTATTTTGGAACAACATGAAAATTTCTTTGGTACAACTATTTCGGAACGGAGGGAAAATCAGATTAATTATACTTTAAGTCAGTTAATATTGCTCAAATAAAGTTTCAGATAAGTATATTTTATTTTTGAAAGATTTTTTAACAAAGAGAATTACATTGCGATGAAAGACGAGTAAAAATGGGCCCTAATCAGCGATTTCTAGCAAAGAAAAATCCTTCCAGTCAATTTAAATTAATTTGAAATTAGAATTAGAAATACAGCGGAGTAGTTTGCTTATTGGAAATATTAAATTTAATCTATTGGCTTGAAATTAAACTAAAATAAAATCTTCAAGAATTTTTTTAATTTTTTAAACTATAGTTATCGCGTTTTTAGGTGGTCCCTATATAGCTCCCTCAATTTGCACTCGCGTTTAACTGTCCTCGTGAGTTAATCTGATCCCTTAAAAGTCAATTATAAGCTTTAAGTTCTTTAACATCCAATAGGTAAGCAGAGTATTAAGAAACAAAAAAATTCCATTAGAAACTAATAAATCAGTACTAAACTGTTACATAATATTTGTCATCGTACACTAATTACATTATTCGGACTATTGTCCTCATCTTTGTCGCCATATTTATTACAACGTTTCTAGTCGTTGTACGCTCCAGCCTTCTTCAGGTGGTTGGAATGTCGAACTGAACCCTTTATTTCGCTCACTGGGGTAGACTGTTCTAGTTCCACGTGCCATGTCAAATGGATGTCAGTTATCAGTTATCTCCTTGTTAATTCCCCTCGCCAAGTTCTCCACCGCCTGTGTCATGTGATAACTGATAAGCAAAAAAGTACAAATAAAAATAGTAACAATCAATACTAAGTATTTTAATTAGCAGTATTATAAGCTAGAATAGGACTAATAATTACCACTGAATTTCAAGTGATTAAATTACTAAATCTAAATTTAAAAGCTTTCTTATTTCAATATTTGTTTATTGAAATTAGTGTTTTTAAAAATATTTGAGTCTATTTGGGTAAAAAGTAGCACCTAATTATTTCGTACTTAACAGTAAGATAAAAGCTAGTTCATCCCTTTAAGATAATGATCGTTAAAAGCGAAATTGAAAGATCTTTCATATTATAAAAGCTTAAGATATTTGCTGTAGTAAAACTTTAAATGTTTACATTATATATATATATATATATATATATATATATATATATATATATATATATATATATATATATATATATTGATGCATGTTTCATTAAATAATATAGACAAGTGTTGTCTATTTTATGTAAATTCTTTTCATATCGTCTGATAAGCTTAATTACATTAACATTAAACGAAGAAAAAAATTACAATATTGATACATATTTTTTAATCTTATCTAAGCTTTCGGCTTACATAAGCCATTATCAAATATGACAATTACATTACAATATATTAAGCAATAAACGGACAAAACAGTGATGATAGTCTGTTTCTGTTTATATGGAAGATTTCCAAGCAACGACAAACTCGTGCATATAAGACGCTGGAAGCGAAAAACGCACCGCAGCTCATGACGTCACACATGACCACGCGAGAGTGAAAACGACAAGTATAGAAGCCGTTGGTATAAACCAGTGGCTTCTGTTACCAATTATAGGCATTTAAGAATATTTGTGGAGATTTCGTAGTTTATTTTCTTCAAGTTTGGTTTCAACCATAATTAAAAAATATTTGTTGATATTCGATTTATTGTTTATCACTGTATATTTCAACTGTTTTATGTATTTCGCTTCAAGAATTGTTAGTTTTTGTTTATTGTTTTCATGTTTAAGTATAGTTGTGTTTTTCAACAAGGATTTTCCGGGATTGTGTATGCAGCCAGGCATGTTGATTTAAATACCTAAAAATGTTAGAGTTATCATTCAAATGTAGTGTCAAGCGTCGTGAAATATATATATATATATATATATATATATATATATATATATATATATATATATATATATACATATATATATATATATATATATATATATATATATATACATATATATATATATATATATATATATATATATATATATATATATATATATATACATACATATATATATATATATATATATATATATATATATATATATATATATATATATATATATATGATAGTCCCTCCCGTCCATTTGAACGTATGAGGATCCGACAACCTCATTCGGTTTTTATGTTTGCGTCGTACGTAACACTTCAGTCTCGTTAGTGACTTGCATACAAGTCGACATATTGTGCAACAGTGAGGATCTCGGGACATCGCATCAGCAATATTTGCTGGCGCCTTTCTCCGTTGTCTTTCGTCTCCTTCGCCGGTCAATACGACTAATTTAGAAATTTCTGATGTCACTCTAGCACAAATATCTCCAGTTAAGGCAACTCGAGAGTATGAGTCACATTGACAACTGAGAGGTTATCCTTTAGCTTGTCTTTACGCCTGAGACACGCCAGTCCAACAATCCTTTGCCCACTGTCAATATATATACGTATATAGACATGATGATGGTTACAATGATGAGCTCTCCCGTCATAGTTTACTTTCTGTCTGGTATCAACACTGTGTCACCTGCATATCTTATATTGTTACGATTGTGGTCGCCCATAATTGATACCAGTAGGGTCACCTCACAGTAACGGTTAACAAACGACATCACAGGAGCAAAATACAAGAATTCCTCATACAAAACATCCTATATTAGCTTGAAATAATGCACATCTGAAGATGTACAGAGAGTATTTAGTCGAAACACCTATAATAATCAAGATGAGACCAATAGTTCGAATAAATCGAACGAGTATTTTAATAAGTACTCATCTCAAAAATAAAGAAAAATATACATAAGTTTTCTGGAACCTCTGTTCACGAATTTAATTCGTTCCTGAAGGCTGTTCGTAACCCGAAATATTCGTAAACCGAAACTATGTTAGGAATAGGAATCAATGTTAAGAAATATTTCACAGTACAATAAAATTGGAAAAGAAAAGCACAACACAACGCACGAATGTATACAACATGGCGGCCGTCGACACAGAAATGATTCCGTTCGGGTTCACTCGGTTCGGCTCGGTTCGGTTCGGCAATGTTGTTCGAGAACCGAAATTTTGTTCGATAACCGAGGCATTTTCATCTCGAATTTTCTGTTCAAAAACCGATTTGTTCGACATGTGAGACGTTCGAGAATCGAGGTTGCACTGGATTTAAAAAATGAAATAAAACGAACATTCGTACAAACCACCATAGATGAAGATGCGTAAATTTTACCGCTCCAAAACGAAACTGCTATCCTTTAATCATCATATAGAATCATTTTGGCTTCCACTAGTATGGCTGATGCTAACCTCCATGAGATATTCTCATTACACCTTCTTGGACTCGCGTTTTCTGCTGCCATGAATTCGAGTGATTATATTGAATCAATTGATAGGTCTGATGCTAAGAAACTTGCTTCACTGTGTCGTGCCAGAAACCGTTTTGCACATTTATAAAACTACCATTCGTCCGCGCATTGGATATTGCTGCTATATCTGATCTGGATCTTCGGTTATATATCTCGAGTACATCATACATTTTGTCTTTTTCAATTGATGTTTAGTCATTTCTTTTCGATTTCTGTATTTTCTTTTCTGGGTCTGGATATCAAACTGTGTCAGCTCTATATGTAATGTTGCTAATGGTCATCAGTAAAAAGATGAGCCCGAAATGCGATTTGCAGGTCGGGGACAGTAAAATCAAGCAGGAAGTTTAAATATCTGGGAAATGTTTTGACAGGACAGTAAGTACGAAACTGAGATCCGTAGACGTTTTAGGATGGCCAAGGACACCTAAGTCTGCACTAGACAGACTAGAGATTGAACTTGCAATTACCACGTCACAAAATTCACACACCAACATTTTAATTCAGTAGTCTATTGTGATAATATAAACAAAGATCAAGACAATAGTCTGAGAGTAAATTATGTAAATAATAATTTATAATTGAATTGGAAATTTTTTTCTAACCAATGTAACAAAAGTTTTTTTTTGTGTGTGTGTGTGTGTGTGTGTGTGTGTGTGTGTGTGTGTGTGTGTGTGTGTGTGTGTGTGTGTGTGTGTGTGGAAAAAAAGTTACTTTTTGTTAAAAAAAAAATACTTCAGATGAGAAAATTAAGATGAAGTCACTTTTTGGAATACATCTTTTTTTCACAGTGATATTTCACAGTGATGATAGCTTAAGTTTAAAACAAAACAAACAAATCACAAAATCCAGAAAGAAAATATAGGACCAATTTTAAAAATCCCAGTGTATATAAACCCGCGAGAAAAAAAAAACACCTGCACCGTTCAACAGTCAGACTTCCAAACGCCTGAATCGTATTCTAAAATTAGTGTCACGCATGCGTAGTGGAACGGTTGCAAATGGCCGCTCCTCGCGAATACGCGCGACATCGTCGCTTCTTCGAGACGTCGGCCATATTGGATTTACATGCCAAACAAGTACATGTCGGCGGTAAGTGTGTGTGTGTGTGTGTGTGTTTTTTTTGTTTTTTTTTTATCCTGCACCTATTCTAGGCGGACTTTAGTTACAATTTCGGAGAGACGGCTCATAATCTGGCATGATCAATGTCTTATTCTTTAATAACTCTAGTACAGCAAAACCCTTAGTCACAGTGACTTATATATATATATATATATGTATACCTAAAGAGCCAGGTAAACCTACTTAGGTTACCTGGCTCCTTAGGTTTATATTAGGTTTGGTCTACTTCATGTATTAAGCACTTTACGTAGTTGCCTTTACTCGTTTTGCCTCAATTCCATGTTCTTAGTTCTTTCTTTTTTTATTCCTCATTTTTCCTTGGGTATTGGTTTGTTCAACTACAAACCGAAATACCTAAGGTTTTTCCAAGTGAGTACCACTATATATATATATATATATATATATATATATATATATATGTATATATATTTCCGTATTGATAAAATTTCAGCCGGAGGACGGCCTTTAACTTCTGCGCACAATGCCAGAACAGATCAAAAGTGTCTTGGCGTCTATTAAATTTGTTAACGCATGCGTACAGCCATGCTCGTTTGCCATTTTGAATTTATGTAAGAGAAATAAATAAAAATTTGAGGCAACACCAAAAAACAGAAAAATCAAAATGCAATTTTCAAGCCACAGAGAGAACGACCCCAACCCGAAAAAAAAACAATATATTTAAAATGAAAATAAAGAAACAGAACTGACAACAAAACAATCGAATAAATTCGACGTTATTTTGACCTTTAACTCTCGATCCCAAATCGATTTCGCTTTTGTTGCCCGTTGTTGTTATATGTTACTTAAAAACAAAATGAAAAAAATGGAAATTGAAATAAATTAGAAAAGAACAAAAGAAATCAATTCTAGGAAAAAATAACAGGTGCTTTTTGTCGTAGAGAAATTGGTAATGATGAAACAATGGTGCTAGGTGAACAGGTGGTTGGAATAGAAAGAAAGAAAAAAAGAAAACAAACAAATATGAGAAGAGTAAGGAAGAAATTCCTGTGAAGAAAGAAAGAGATTTCTGAATAGAAAGAAAGAAAGAAGGAAAGAAAGAAAGAAAGAAAGAATTGAAAAGTGAAAAATGTTAAACAAAAGAAAACAGCAAATGTTAAGATGAGATTAAGAAAGATTAAAGAAAGGCAGAATGAATGAAAGGAATGAAGGAAGGTAAGAAAGAAAGAAAGAAAGAAGGAATGAAAGAAAGAAAGAAAGAAAGAAAGAAGGAATGATAGAAAGAAAGAAGTAAGCAAACAAGCAGAAAAGCGTTAATAATGTTGAGAAAAAAGGGCGGTTTTGGAAGTGCAAATAATAATAAAAAAAAGTAAGTCAAGATCACGAAAGGAAAAAGACATTGAAGGAATATGTGTGAAGAGAGAATTGGTAAGAGGAGGAAGAGGAAAGAATTGACAGGGGAGGAAGAAAGAAATGGTAGGAGGAGGAAATATTTGGTAGGAGGATGAGGAAAGAATTGGTAGGAGTAGGAGTAGAAGGAGGAAAAAATTGATAGGTGGAGAGGGAAAGAATTGGTAGAAGGAGGAGGAGGAAATAATTGGTAGGAGGAGGTGGAGGAAAGAAGGGTAAAATAACGGTTGAAGTGCTAAGAACGAGAAACAAAAAAGGAACAATGGGAAGGGAAAAGAATGAAAGAATAAAAAGGCGAACATGTCGGAAGATGGAAGTACGAGGAAGAAAGAGAGAAAGGTGGTAGACTGAAATAAAGAGAAGAAAAGGTCAAAGGGAGAGAGCGGGAATTGCGAAGTGAGATAAAGAATAAACAGGGGAAGAAGAAAGAGGAAGTTAAAACACAAGAAACTGAACTTTGAAAAAGTAAAAAGGGGATGGTGACAATGGAAGGGCGAAGTGACAGAATTAATAAGGAGGGTGGACGTCAGTGGGAGGAAGAGTAAAGAAGGGGCAACTGGACATAGAACGGAGGGGGTAGAAAGAAGGAGAAAGAGAAGTGGAACATGACAATAGAGAGAAATGTTAAGAAAAGCTAAGAATGGAGAAGTGATACTAAAACGAAGTTCTAAGAATGAGAAACAAAAGGGAACAGTGGTAAATGCGAAGTGAGAGAAACAGTAAAAAAGAACGTCTAGTAAGACGAAAGTTGGCGTAAGAGTAAAGAAGAGGAAGTGATGTAGAATGAAGTGCTAAGAATAAAAAACGAAAGGAAGCCGTCTCGATTTGGGGGCGTTAAAATTAACCAACCATTTCTTGCCCCTGTTAATAACAGAGTGTATGTCATTTTTAGACAATTTTTCTGCTAATCTGATCTTATCGAACCGATCAGACTTACCATTAGGACAGGAGTAATAGATGCGTCATCAGCATAGATATCGAGTTGAGAACTGATGACACCAGGAAGATCGTTTATGACAATTAAAAACAACTCAGGTGCAAAAAGTGAGCCCTGGGTGGCACCTGTATTAATGCAAAAAGTTCTAAAAAAAAGTGACCATTCAAGAAAAAATTCATTTCGTGATTTGATACGCAAGACTGAATCAGTTCAAAAATTCGTGCAGAATTATTATAACATTTCAATTTATAAAGAAGGCCAGTATGCCAAACCCTGTCAAATGCCTTCGAGATATTCAAAGCAACAGCCCTAGCTTTACCATTCTTATCTAAAGTTTGATACACTCTTTCAGTAGCAATCGTTAACGCATCAGCAGTTGTCCTAGAGAAGTGAAAGCGTATTGCTTATCTGAAAGAAGGCTCTGAAAGATGAGATGCATGACCAATTCTGAGTTAAAGCTTCTAGTACTTTGCCAAAAAGAGGTAAGCGGCTAATAAGATCGGATGTTTCGCCTGAGTTCTTAAAGATAAATATAAAAGAGGATTTCCAACGAGTAAGAAAGAAAGAAGCACCAACGCAATCATTGTAGAGTTTAGAGAGAACAGGAGCCAGTTTAGGAGTACATTTCTTGGGGGCTATTGTAGGGCTACCATCAAGTCCACGTGCTTTGTAAGAATCCAGTTTAGAGATGAGAACAGAAATCATGGACCGAGTTATAAGTATATCACTCAATAGAGACTCAGTTGAATCAACAGTTGAATTGGAAGAGAATTTACGAGCAAAATATTCTGCTTTATCAGTAGAAGATATTAACACCTCAAATTGAGTGAAGAGAGGAGGTATAGGAAACAAACTCTTATTTAACACACTATTACAGAGCTGCCAGTAATGACGAGAACGAAACTTGCTAGAAGTTAATCAATGCCCCATTTTATTAGCAAACAAGAACTTAGCCACTTTGAGGACAAGTTTACAATTTTTGCTAGCAGACACAAATAGACATCTGTTGGAATGGGAACTATCACACTGCTACGCCCGGAAAAAAAGTGTTTCTTTTTTATTACAGCGACTGAACAGGCTGGTTTGAACCAAGGAGAATGTTGTAGTTTCACCTAGTATTTCCGAGAAGCATCAATGCCGATTTTTTTTTTTTAAGCTTATCACCCCAAGCAAGGCTGGAAGCCACTAGCACGCAAGGGGTTACAGAAGGTTTGGAGGAAGAGCAGATAGGAGTGGTAAAGGAGAGGATGTGGAGAAAGATAGTGGATCGATCAAGGCAAGGGTGTTACAGAATATTTGGAGCGAGAGCAGATAGGAATGAAAAGTGAAAGGATGGGGAGAAGGGAAGTGGATAGATCAAGGTATCTGGAGATGTCGATTGACGTTACACTTAAATAGTTGGAGCTTGTATTTGTCAGGGAAACAGGAACAAGGAAGGGAGTTCCACAGGCGAGATAGGCGAGATGTGCGAGACATGAAGCTATTGGAGTAGAAGAAACGTCTACATCTAACAGTTTCAACCAAGGGGTGGGAACGGGATGCCAGCCTCGTGGGACGTTTAAATTCATGAGGCCTAGAAACCAGCGAAAGCAGCTCCTCGGAGCAATTACCGTGAAAGTATTTGTAAAAAAGACAGAGCGAGGCAACGTCGCGTCTGTGAGAGAGCGACTGCAGACGAGATATGAATCCCAATCAGTACGCTGATAACAGAAAGAAGTCATATGAATAGAAGGTTCATTTCTCATAGACGACTCAAACGAAATAGCAAGAAACTACTGCGAGATACGAATTGGAAATAGGACAGAGTTGTGATGCTAAGAGCTAGGAGAGGAGATCAGGCACAAATCAAGTAAAGAAAAGCGTTGATCAGATTTATTTTAGAAATGAGTAGGGAAATCCACTACTTGACTGAGAGACTGAGCAATGAAAAATTGAAAATCTGAATACCGGCAACATCAGTAACATTATAATGCTTAAGCTCTATAACGTATTAGCATTAAAATCACCAAACACAAAAATGTCAACAAATGAAATATTATCAAAGATACCAGGCCGGGGTACCTTTAGGGAGCGCCTGAATATCATCACACGCGTTAACACGTGACAGACGATTATATATTTTAAATAGGCCGGTTAATTAAATTTGAAGGATAAAAATCAACAAAATGATACCAATATTGTCAATAAAATAGATATTTATTACATATTAACCTTTTGACTGAAATGAAGCACGGAGAGATAAATTTTAAAGTCAGAATTTTCGAACACGCCTGTGTTCTTTTTCAGCGATGCTAGAAATAAACAAAGCAGTGGAATTTACTCTTCCAAGGAATGTTGCTGGCCAAGGGTCTCCCTGTGGTGGAAGTTATACTCTCTGAGTAAACCCAGATTCCTGTTTAATCCCTTAATGTTTGCTTTTATTTTGAAAATAAATTTCAACTAAGATCTACGTCTCGCCTCACGGCTGTTGAACAAAGACGCTAAAAGTACGTATCCAATGTCATCTGCGTTATGATATGGTAGGTTGAAGTGTTTTGCGACAGGTAAATTATTGTTGTTGTCCCTGATGGTTTTCTTATGTTTGTTAAATCGAAGTCAGAATTCTGTACCCGTTTCTTCCACATAGTTACCTTGTTGGCACTTGTGAGAGAAAATCAAATATACGATATTTGAACAAACACTAATTAAACCTGGTAGTTTGAATGCGGGGTAGGGGTGAAACTGATATATATATATATATATATATATATATATATATATATATATATATATATATATATATATATATATATCATAGACCCGTAAATGAAATTTGAAGGATAAAAAACAACAAAATGATACCAGTATTGTCAATAAAATGGATATTTATTAACCTTTTGACTGAAACGAAGTACAAAGAGATAAATTTTCAGGTCGGAATTTTCGAACATGCCTGTGTTCTTTTTCAACGATGCGAGAAATAAACAATGGAGTAGGCCTTACTTTTCCGAGGAATGTTGTTGGTGAGAAGTCTCCCTGTGGAAATTATACTGTTTTAGTAAACCCAAATCGCTATTTAATCACTCAGAGTTCAAATTTATTTTGAAAATAAATTTGAACTCTGATCTTCGTCTCGCTTCGTTTTAATCACACATATATATTGGGGGTTAACTATTTGTCCATAGCTGGGACCCTAACAAGTGCTACCTCTCCAGGTTAGGATGGACCTGGGAACACCAGCAGTTAAGAGGTGGTTCTACGCTCCTCAAAAGCTGGTGACCGAACAGGTCAGGTTGAAAGCAAAATTACGTAGAAACCTTTAAGTGGGATCTTCTTTTTTCATTGCATCTGAAAATGTCCTTTTTTTCTTTCATATTTCGTTATTTTAACTGATTTATCTTTTATTATATTTGCGTTTTTGCAATTGTGACATTTTTATTTCTTTTTCCTTCAGATTCTTTTAGACTCATTTCAGTTTTTTCCTTTTCACTATTTTCTTTGCTTCTTTTTGTTCTCATTTTTCTATTTTTCTCCCTTATTCTATTTATTCTTATTTTTCTGCTCTTTCTTTTTTTTCCTTCTTTCTTATTTTCTTTTCTTCTTTCATTCTATTTCTTTTTCTTCACTTCTCTTTGTTTTCACTTTCTTTCTCTTTTCATTATGCTGTTTTTCTTTTTCACTCTCTTTCTTTCTTTTTGCGCTTTTTCTTTCTTTCTTTCTTTCTTTCTTTCATTCTTTCTTTCTTTCTCCTATAACTTTTCTAGCTTCTGTTCTTCCTCGCATTATTTCTTTCATTCGTACTATTTCTCTTCATCTTTTTTTCTTTCATTTTTCTTTCTTTGTATCTCTTTCTATTTTTTATTTTTCTCCCTTTCTTTCTTTCCTTCTTTCTTTCTATTTCTTTTTTTTTTTCATCTGTCTTTGTTTTCATTTTCTTTCTCTTTTCTTTTTACTCTTTTTTCCTCGCTCTCTATCCTTTTTTTAGCTTTCTCTTTCTTTCTTTCTATTTTCATCCTATAACATTTCAAGCTTCTTTTCTTTTTGGAATTATTTCTTTCATTTGTACTATTTCCCTTTAGATTCTTTCTTTCTTTCTTTCTTTCTTTCTTTCTTTCTTAATCATGCTTTCTTTCTCATGTTTTCTTTCATTTTCATTTATCATGTCTCTCTCTCTCTCTCTCTCTCTCTCTCTCTCTCTCTCTCTCTCTCTCTCTCTCATCATTCTTCATTTCTTTCTCTATTTCTTTTCCTGGTCTTGTGACCTTCCTTTTCTTATTTTCTTTGAACTTTCAGAATGAAAGCAAATTGTCTGGGAATGCTGTTCTTTTATCTATCAGTTTTTCATTCCAACTTTTCCGTTTTTCTTTCCAACTTGGCACACGCAACCAATTGTTTAAAAAATAAAAGTGAAGAAAAAATGCAGACGACACCACAAGAACATGTCTGCCGACACCGCCCTAAACGCATTATGTACCATAGACTTTCCTTACGTAACAAACAATTGTCAACCGCTCAACAAAGAAACTAGCATGCCTTCATATCTTCCAGTCCCAATGTCTATTCAAACCAACTTCACTTATTCCGAAAGTGTTTATTTGTAAACAACATCTACCAAGTATTCTTCACGGGAAAAATGTCTTCACTCATACTTACCTAAAAGCCGCCCAGGGCAGCCCTCGAACACGACTTTAAACTATTTATTATACATAGAACATATACTATACCTGTGTCTCCTATATCCACAACACGAAGACTGATTTCCTTTTCCCGTAAACTACATCCGCGTCCTGGGTAAGACGATAAACTAAGCAATGTCTCTGATCAGGAGGTTTTGAGGAGCGTAGAACGACCTCTTAACTGCTGGTGTTCCCAGGTCCATCCTGACCCGGTGTGGTAACACTTGTTAGGGTCCAAAGAACAAATACAATAGACACGATACTTCAAGGAAATGTCTGTAATGTAATCGATCCTGACCTGGCATCTCGGATTCAGCCACTTTCTCACCGACGTGTTTTCCCTCTGTCTTTTGTACAAATATTTTTATGGTAATTGTTCTGGTGAGCTGTCCTCCACTCGACGGGATTAATTCCAGCGTGCTACTCGACTGCCAATTAGGTCTCACTCTTTTACCATTGGACTACCTAAAAGCAACCGTTGTTCTATTTTAATAATTCCTTTGCTCGCACTTCTCGTTTGTGGAACTTGCTTCCGATTTCTTGCTTTTCTGCCACTTACACGGTTCAAAAATATAAATGCAATACCAGTCGCTATCTTCCGTCTTCCTGAATCCTGTTCTTTTATTAAGCTTTCTCCTCAGAAAAGTTTTCTCATTCTTTCACTCCATTCACACCTGGTGTCTTAGTGGCATTATCACCTTACTTGGAGTGAAAATGATTTTTTTTAAATGCATAAACAGAACATTGTTATTGTGGGAAAATGAAATAAAAATAATAAATGAAATAATAATAATAAAGAATTTTGAAAAAAAAGATAAATTAATTTTCCCATGATGCAAGTAATAAAGAAACCGGAAAAGGTTTTTGGTCACATGCTCGATTTTATAACCCACTTCTGGAAAGGTTAGAATCTCTCTCCTGTCCACTTCCAACGACATTGTTCGAACGTGTTTTGGTAGCCCTCCTCATGAAGTAAGTGAATTGGCCGTTCCCACTCAGTGCAAAGCTGACTTATGATTGACTATTTTAACTATGTCAACCATTGTTATCATAACTTCATAAATGAAAACAGACATACCTGTTATGAATAATCAAGAGTGGTCTCCCTTGTTTTGTTGCTCTTCTCTTTGATAGAGCTATTTCTCTTCACTAGGACTATAAAAGGACACTGCACGCGAAACTTGTATTCTCAGTTGAATAAAGCTTTCTTAAAGCCTACACCAGTGTACTTTTGTCATTGCAATAGCCAAGAGACATTGAGAACTTTGTTTCACTCCAGTCACCATAAAAGTATAAACGTCCATAGTAGAAAACAAACTTTTGTACGCTTTGTTTACATATTGAACACACACGTTCACGTAAAATACACGCAACTTTTTTAACCTTCATGCTGCACACAAATGACATAATAAATTTGGTATATAAAACAGATATCTACATAAAACCTTTGCCTGTTTGGGAGTTAAGAACGTGGTTTATTTCTTAATATCGCTTAAGTTCTCGAACTAGAGTGGCTTAATTGGGAGAGAAAGAATACCAGTTCTTCACAAGATGATGCCTAGGCTAAAAAAAGCCAAACAGAAGTGATACAGATGCCTTATAGGAATTCACCGACCGATACCTAGATGAAATCTTGGAGCAATGGTCACTGTAAAGTGCCGATATCTATAGTTAGAGAAACTACTCTCCAATTCCAAGTAGATTTTAAAATTTAAAATTAACATGAGTTGTACATCTACTAATCTCTAATCAGCAGGAATATAATAGAACATAACCTTTGAAAATATATACAGCCTCTCATCACTTAACGACCAGGTTCCTTTCCAATGATCACGTCGGTGAAAAAATTGGTCGATAAGCGAGGAGATATACTAATACTAATATTTCACATTTTCATGATATCAAGGGTATCGAACACCTTCGATAATGTGACACTACCATATATTTTGAAACAAACATTACTTACTTTCCTCGTAGAAAAATGTAGTTTAAAATAAGCATGTCTTGACCAGTGATGGTTTCATTACGTATTGACACCTAACGTGAGGGGGAGTTATCATACGGAAGGACAAGTGACGTAATCTTTTCTAGTTTTACCGCGTAATTTTTAAAGTAGAAAAAACTTTCAGCAATCTAATATTTTTTTTTCTTAGTACTTCAGCTTTGGCCTTACGTTTGTTGATACTTTCAAGAGAAATTAAAAATACTATAAAAATTAAAATATAACTACTGAGTGAGATAAAATATCATAAGAAAGTTACATAATGGTATAATTTTATGTACATTTATGAAAATTTAAGGTTTTATTTTTATTTTTTTTCATGTCATTGCAAAAAATGTGCTAAAATTTGCTGTTATTTTAGCAGTCTAACTGACGCAAAACGAAACGAGTTTTTTTTTAATCAAAAGTTAAAATATTCTAAAAACGATGGAAAAATTTAATAAAATAATTTTAAAAACCTTCGGTCTTTCCTCTTAATAGTAACATAAACCTTTTGACGATAACATTTTGTTTACGTCAAGTTTAAAGCCTTTTTTTATCATGCTATGCTCATTTTTCAGTGATCTCATGAAGAACCTACTGTATCATATTGGTGACGGTTCGTAGGGTTGTCGTAAGTCCGAGTGGTCGTTAAACGTGTAAGTCGGTAAGTGAGGAGAGGTTATACTAGGAATATAGAAAAAAAATTGCTTTTCTAAAAATGAGAAGAAAAGAAATGACTGATTCTGGTAATTTTAAATGGCAAAAATATTACGATAATTTATGTGGCTATGATATTGATATTTTAATGGATAATATGGTAGAACATTTCAAAAAAGAATTTACCTAAGAGAGGCTGTACTACGGGGCCGTATTATTAAGATTAATAAGTTAGGCATAATATTACCATGAAGTCATTGAGCTGATTAATAAGGATAAAACGTACGGACTAGTGAATAACACGAGGCTTGGATTATTCATTATTTCGATCCCTATCACGAGTACAATATATGGTGTAGTCGTAGTAGCAGTGGTTTGTCTTCGTCAAGCTAGCCTGACAGGACATCACTCTCTCCTAGACTGATTGCTATAGGGACTAATCTATTCTTTTCTGAAAGAAGAGATGGATTCACACCTTTCCCAATGGCATTTGTGCGCAAATGTATTTAACGAAATGGACTGGAGTTCGAACCCGGGTCTCCGATTTCTTATTTCCAGCCGCTATCTATTATACCACCCGCACATCGTTTCATTAACTGACATTACATTTTATTTCACTCCAATACTTAGTAAATTACTCTCGGTGTGTGAAGGTGCAGTCCTGCACACTGCACTGAAATGTGGTCCTTACATCCTTGCCGGGGATGTGTGAGAGACTACACATCTTATGTCTAGAGTAGCTGTTTTGTGTAACTGCGTGTATTACGATTCATTCCGAAGCTTGCAAAACCAGATGACGCTGTAAAGTTACATGACCCAGGAACCAATCTGCACCTGGTGGTCTGGATTGAAACTGGGTGAAAATTCATTGTTGGCATTACTTTGCATAGAAAACATACACCGGAAATAAGAACAAGTTTATTTTCTCAGAAAAAAACCCCCAAAAAACAATGGAAATAATTCTGTATAAAAATACGTAATAATACATTTTCTTAACAAAGAAAATTTATCATTATTTCACAGCTATTGTTATTTTATACAGCAGTCAATCATTTTTACAGCAAATCTTTTTTTTTTTTTTCATTTTTCTCTTCTCTCCCACAGCTCTGGGTTAAATAGCAGGGTAGACTGGACCATCTAACTTTCAGTGCCAACCATTTAAAAACTCTGAATTACAAACTCTGGATAAGACAAGGTAAAACCACTTCACTATGTTTACGAAGTAGTCGTGACATTTCACAAATAATAACGTTGGTATCTCCAAAAATTCGCTAAAATAGAGCATACCATGATGAAAAAGACCCAAACTTAATAAAAAAAGTTTTACCGTAAAAATGTTTATGTTATTATTAAGAGGAAAGATGAAAGTATTTTAATTGTTTTTGTTGTAGCATACCTACGATCGACAATGAGTATGTCCCCTTTCACATAAATACACTAGTAAATACTGTGTGGTGGTCTACAATCGGACATTCGTCTCCAACTGTGCTGGTCAAACTCTCTGCCTCCGGGCAGAGAGGATCCCCAGACGAGGCTATGTCGAAGGGCATAGTCTTGTCTCGGGAAACAGCTACCCGACTCCGTTTTATACGGGGTCTACGGCGAATTTTTGGCCGAGCCTGCGGGGTCGTATACCCCACATTAAATTCGGTCTTGTGCCACATCTGACCGCGTGAAGCGGTTGGTAGATATCCTACAGCTGTAGATTCATTGTGGAATTCACTTGAGTCACTTCTAGCAGTTGACTACTTCTTGGACGTGCCGCTGGCGAATCTTATACGTGTTGTTCTTATCCTAAGTATTATCGTTCATTACCAACCTTCTTGTCATTATTCTATTCAGTAACCTTCCCTAGGTTACAATAGTTTTATTAATTTTGTAATTTATTTTTCTAGCATGTTCAAAATTTTGGTTAAAAAACTTGTTTTTCTTGCGTCAGCGGTTGGGCCAAAGATTAGTGTAAGGATTTTTAATGTCTTTTGTTGATGTTAAAAGCATTGTTTTGGAAATTCTTGCAGCAATCAAATAATAGTAGGATTGTAAAGAAATTTTCATTTTGTTTCTTTATTATAGAGAGCGAGAAAAAGTAAAAAGAAAAGAGAAAATGAAAACAAAGAGAGATAAAGAAAAAAAAGAAAGAAATGAAGGAAATAGTACCAATGAAAGAAAGAATGCGAGGAAGAAAAGAAGCTAGAAAGTTTATAGGATGAAAATAGAAAGAAAGAAAGAAAGAAACAAAAAGCGCAAAAAGAAAAAGAGCAAGAAAAACGCGATACCTCAGGTTTTAAATGAATTTTGAAAAATGAAAAATCTTACTCAAATTTTAATAAGTTTAATAAATTTGTCTCTCACCCTTTTCATACTTTTGCAGCAGCAGCAGCATTGGGCTTGATCTTTTTATGTGCCGTGTCCTTTCAGGACGTAGGCGATCATGGCTCGCCACCTCCCTCTATCCCTTGCAGCTCTCAACAAGTTCCTTCCCTCTGCTACCTCCCCTAGACCATGTTCTGTCATTCACTTGCTTAAGGCTGCTAGTATGTCATGCGTTGTTTTCCCTTGTCTCTCTTTTCCTCTATTCGACCCGTGAGTATCAGATTTTCCAGGCCCGCCTTCCTCATTATGTGTCCCAGAAACTCCAGTTGCCTCTTCTTGATGTCAACTATAAGCCTCCTCCTTGTTTGCAACCTCTCTCAGACCTCATCGTTGCTCACACGCTCGGTCCATAATATCCTTAGCATCCTTCTGTAGAACCATATCTCCGACGCTTCGAGTCTCTTATTCATCTTTTAGGAGACCGTACAACATTCGCTGTCGTAAAGGAGGACAGGTATTACGTAACATCTCAGTATTAATTTCTTTGTTACCAAAGAAATCCTCCTGTCTCGTAATAATTAAAAATAAGACGGGTCTGTTTTAGTTCCTCTCCAGGGAAGGGAATAAAACTCAACCTCCCCACAACCACGTATTCTTCATTAGCTACTTGAGGAGAGGGTACAAATATAATTTGCAACAAAGTCTCAGTCTCATTTATTGACTTCATAAGAAGAAATGAATTTGAGAGTTAATATTCTTTCCTAGTGTAGGTATTGATTGATTAATTTGTTTCTTTAACGGCATATGAACACCTTATGGGTCATTTAATGCCGAAATACTATTTCTTGAGCACATTAAAGTAACGTCGTAATTGGTTTGGTTTGGTTTGTTTTGGTTTATTTTGTTTTACGGCATATCCACCTCAATGGGTTATTTAATGCCGACAACATTTTTAGGATAGATTCGTATAAATAGAATATGTATTCTTTGGTTTAGATTGGTTTGGTTTATTTTGTTTTACGGCTACAAACTCAATGGCTTATTTAATGCCGACAAGATTTTTAGGATAGATTCGTATAAATAGAATATGTATTCTTTGGTTTAGATTGGTTTAGTTTATTTTGTTTTACGGCATATCAACCTCAATTGGTTATTTAATGCAGACGAGATTTTTAGGATAGATTCGTATGAATAGAATATGTATTCTTTTGTTTAGATTGGTTTGGTTTATTTTGTTTTACGGCTGTCAACCTCAATGGGTTATTTAATGCCGACAACATTTTTAGGATAGATTCGTACGAATAGAATATGTATTCTTTGGTTTAGATTGGTTTATTTTGTTTTACGGCATATCAACCTCAATGGGTTATTTAATGCCGACAAGATTTTTAGGATAGATTCATATGAATCATTTATTTTGGTTCATTTTGTTTTATGGCATATCAACCTCAATGGGTTATTTAATGCCGACAACATTTTAGGATAGATTCGTACGAATAGAATATGTATTCTTTAGTTTAGATTAGTTTGGTTTATTTTGTTTTTGTTATGGTCCAGGTTAGGACCAAGGAAGAACAACACAAGAATAAGAAATAACGAAGATATATTACACGAAATAATAATCTGGAAGGTGTTAGTATGACTGTCAGTCTGGTTTGGAGTGAACTACTATCGGTTCGACTCGATTAGTCCCTCTCTCTTGAGAGGCGTAGTATACATAGTTTTAGGAAGAGTTCATTCTAGTGTTATAGGTAAGGACCCATAACACCCCTCTCCCAAGCTTTTACCTCGCACAGGTCTTTAATATTTTTCCTCTTTGGATTAATCATCAAAGGCTCTGTAAATTTTCTTTTTCTGCTTGATTTCCGCGGTTCTGAAATTGCTTGAGGCCTCTGCATATTGAATGTGTCAAATATTGTGTCCATTACTTCCTCCTCTTCCAGAAGTTGACCGTTAGAATCCTCTAACAGTTTCTTTCTTATATGATTTAAATGCTTTTTATGAGAGAACTTCGGACCCTGAATTATGTAAATCACGTTCCCGATTCGTTTCTCTATTGTACCTGGCTCCCAATAGGATGTGTTGTTTTTGAACATTTAAAAAAAAACTTTCTCCCCTGGGTTAAATTTTCTTTTTGGTACAAACGACGTTGGTGATTGCTTTTTCTGTTTTGGCAGTAATTTGTCGAATACCGATCTAATTTTTCGGGCGAACATTACTTCCGCCGGCGATAATGCCGATGGCGTAGTACTGTTCGGTGTAATTCTATACACTTGCAAGAATTGTTGTAAAGCCTTTTCTGTTGGTACGTCATAAGCTTTCCTCTTTTTAATGTATCTACAAACCTCTCCGCTTGCCCGTTTGATCTTGGGTGATATAGCGGGGATTTGATGTGTTTCACCTGAAAAGTTGGACAAAATTCTTGAAAATCCACAGATGTAATTTGTGTACCATTATCGGTGACTAAGCAATCAACCACTCCGAAACGAGCAAACAGCTCGTGAAGGCAATTTATTGTAGTCTCAGAAGTAGGTTTTCTACAACGAAATTCTTCTGGTCATTTGCTGTAACTGTCTACTACAATCAAGTAGTAGAAACCTTCTAATGGACCTGCGAAATCTACATGGATTCTCGACCACGGTCGATCTGTCTTAGGCCATGGCTTATGAGTGATCGGAGTGTCTTGGCTGCTAAGGAACAGCACTTGCATTTGTCCACCATATGTATAATATCTTGATCCATGTTTGGCCAGTACATCTAACTTCGCATTAAGGATTTCATCCTGTTCTTTCCTGGGTGGCCCATGTGAAAATCCTTGAGGATTCGCCTTTGTAGCGTTTTCGGGGTTACTACTCTTTCATTATATAGCAGAACATTATCACATAACGAAAAACTGTCTGATATATGCTTATCTTTTCCTACATTTTTTTTTTCGTTTCCTTTATAAATTCGTCATTCACTGCTTCGTTTCTTATTTCCTGTAATGTGACGGGGAGGTCTCGAATTGTACTACATAATGATGTTCTAATATCTTCCTTATGTCGTAGAGCTGCAATTACGGAATCTTCTAATGGCTCCGTTTTCTTTGGTATTAGTCTCGAAAGAGCATCTGCATGCCCGATTTTGTTTGATGGAAGATACTCCAATTTAAAGTTATAGTTTAATAAAATGTTCCTTCTTCAACAGTTCTTTTAGGGGTGCGCGTAATTTGTGCATGTTAGGAATAAATTCTTGATAATAATTTACTAAGCCCGGGAAGGTTTGTAACTCGGCTAAACCTTTTGGAACCGGCATTATTTATATTGCTGTGGCTCTTTCTGGGTCTGGTCTTCTTCCTTCTTCGTCAATAATATGGCCCAGATATTGTATCTCCTTCATAAAGAAGCATTTTAAGCATTTATTTTCCCTTACCTTAAAACCGTAATTTTGTATCTGCCTGAAAACCTCTTGAACGTGTTCCAAGTGTTGTTCAATATTTTTGCTATTTATCAGGATGTCATCAAGGTATGCGATCCTGAAATCCAGTCCGCCTGGCATAGTGTCCATTATTTGCTGAAATATCGCCGGCAATACCTTGATCCCGAATGGTAATCTCTGGTACTTATATAACCCTTTATGTGTGTTTATGCACAACAACCTCGAGCTTTCCTCATCTACTGGTACTTGTAGGTATGCTTCGCTCCAGTCTATCTTTGAGAAAAATTTTCCTCCGTTCAACTTTGTGTAAAGTTCCTCTGGACTAGGGAGAGCATAGTGATAATCCTTAATCACTGCATTCAATCCCGTCGAGAAATCAGCGCATACTCGTATCTCACCCGATTTCTTTTTCACGTAAACCGTAGGTGCGGCCCATTGACTATATTCCACCTTTGTCAATATACCGGTTTTCACGAGTCTATCCAACTCTTCGTCTATTTTTTCTAATGATGCGAAAGGTACATTTCTTTTCTTCTTGAAAATGGGTTGTACATTTTCTTTTAGTTCGATTTTGGCCGCCATGTTTTTACACCTCCAGAGGCCGGCTGCAAATACGTCGGGGTCTAACACTCAACCTCCGGCGTCTTCCTCTTTGGGTTGAGGGGTCCACTCGGTCTGAACCGAACTTAGGGGTAACTGGCCGTACGCTGCCTGAGTACCCGTAGATTATTTCGACCGGTCAACTGGTCAAGTCCCGCTCGCTGCCCACGCTGTGTTAGTTTTTAGATCCAGTAAGCGGGGTGTTGTCCATACATTCACGGTCGACTGAGGATGTGGACACGGCTGTGAGAGTTGGCGCTAGGAAGATTAGATTGTGGCAAAATAAAACAAGAAATAATATCTGCAGAAGCCGGACAACAATAGGGGAAATATTGACGTCGTTTATATAAGAAAATAACATCAGAACAGAGGTTACAGGGAGAATAAAAACATTTAACATAAATGAAAAAAAAATAAGAAAAAGACAAGATGCATCCGGCGAATTCTCAACAGAGAGAGGGTTTGTGTGTGATAAACGCGTATTGAATCGTCTGGGGTAGGTTTATGACTAATAGCCCAGTCTCATACACTTCTCAGAACAGGGGGCAGTCTTCTTTCTCTCCTCGAAAATTCTCCCGCAAATCTCTCGACTCACTGCGACGACAGTCTCGCGACTCTCTCTCGGCAATCTCTTTCTCCCGATTCCTCTTATTGGCAAAATCTCGAGTTAATATAGGAAAAGGATCAGCTGATCACAATTGACCCTCGGCCCGGCACGCGATTATCACGAGTGCTGCCTACAGCCCAAAACTATGTGAGTTTCAAAGTTCTTCATAGCTTCATAGCTTTTACCCGATAAAAATTATTCCGATCATTTTCATTGTCTTTGTAATGGCCCAATTCCAAATGTGCGAGATCCGATTTCCCATCCGTAAACAAATTGCTCTGATCTAATTTTGCTACCTAGATTCACTCCAATTATTTACCTTATCTCAATCACGAGTTCTTCTCGCTTCACCAAAATTATACTTTGGGATATCTAAACATTGATTCAACCTTTTAATCAAAACAAATACTGTTAAACAAAACCAAGTATCACCCATCCCCATTGTTTACTAGTGACCCAGGTTTAAAACATCGCCTCCTGCCCTGAGATCGTAGTTCTCATCGGTAAACAAACATCTTAACTGAAATTGTACTTTGATATATACACACTATTTCCATTTCCAGTCAATAAAAGTTATATTTGCGTGCGTACATTCATGTGTGTGTGTGTGTGTGTGTGTGTGTGTGTGTGTGTGTGTGTGTGTGTGTGTGTGTGTGTGTGTGTGCCTCTCTCTGTTACAGGGGAAACTCTCCTTTAATTTCTCCTTCAATTTCTCTGCCTCGGTCTATAACCTTTCCACTTTTTGGCAGTACGTATTTATCGGTAAATACCAGAGGTCAAATTTTTGCATCCAGTCAGTTCCAAATAAATTTTCCGTATTTTTTAGAACATACATCTTTAATTTCTTGGTCATCCCGTTGAACTTGATTTTTCTTCCTGTTACCGACCTGGCTGTTTTATCTGTTCTCAACATGGTCGGTTTGTTTAATTTCTTCCACGTCTGTAAGCTAATAATTGTTAAATCTGATCCGGAATCTAATTGTAATCTGATTTTTTTGTTTAACATTTCTACTTGTACGCATTTTCGTATATTTATCCCGTCCGCTTGGTCAGTTCTAGTGACTCTTACTCGGCTTTTGTTTTCTTCCTTTGTTCTACAGTGCGAACTTTTATGTCCCACTTTATTGCCCGACAGACAAGTCTTATAGCTGTATGGACAATCTTTGTACCAATGCAAAGTCCCACAGCGATATCATGGACTGGGTGGTAGATTCTTCTGAGTTTTCATTTGACCTTTTGTAGTAAAATAATTTGTTTGGTTTGTTTTTGAGGAGGGACAAAAACGTTTGTTGTTGTACTTTTCGTATGTAAGCGACGCAGGACTCTTCGATATCTTTCGAGTCCTTTTTTACGCTTGTACAAATTTTTGTAGCGTCAATTCTGGTTCATTCTCAAGTTTTGTTAGAATTCTCCGTCTGATCTCCTCATGTTTAGTCGAAACCAGGCCTTGGACGAATGTCAAACATTTAAAATTGTCAGGGCTGAGTTCAGATAACTTAAAGTCATCGCAGTGTTTGTTTACTACGGAAGCGAATGTTATATAGTCTTCGCTATCCTCTTTTGTTAGATTTAAACATTTCCACTTTTTGTGAAATAGTGAAGTGTTCGGATTAAATAATTCTGTTAAAAGTTTTACGGCTTTCTTGAAAGTCAACTCATTCCTTTTCCTCGGTAGGATGTAGTCTACGAATTTAGTGTATTCGCCTGACCCTAGTTTCCACAGTAGTAGACGTACTTTTTTCTGACCAATTCCCGCAATCAAACTCATATGAATCTTCATATCTTCTGAAGTAAGCCGCGAAGGTTTTGTATTCGTCCAGTGCATAAGTGAAGTCTTTGATAGAGCTCCATATAGCATTTTGCGAGAATGCCGCTTCATTACCAGAATTTTGTCCTTTATTTGTTACTGCCCGTAGTAGTAATTCTTGTAGTTCGAGTTGCTTCTCTTCGTTTTTCTGTTGAATTTCTAATAGTTTTTCTTCGAGCCTAGTCTGTCTTTCCTCATTTTTTTGTTGCTGCTCTAATTGCATTTTCATTAGTTCCAATATGGTTACCTAAAAGTCTTTCATGTTTACACTGTAACTTTGTGTAACGATTTTTCCTTTTTTCTCAGTGTAGACTTCAGTTCTTTGTCGCCTGTTGTTCTGGAACCTTAGTACAAAAAAATTTTCCTGCGTAGAATTCGATTCTGTTCTGGCTGACAGGTAAAATTCGTGTTTTCGTTAGCACTTTTAAGGTTGGTGTCCAAAAAGTTTTCTTTTTTTTATCTTTTTTTTTTTCGCGTAGAACTTGTTTTCTTTTCTCAATACCCCCGTCGCCTCTGTTATGGACGACCGATAGCAAAAAGTTCTTTTTTAGATTCTCCGCGTAGAATTCGTTTCTTCAATATCCTCATCGCCACTGTTACGGTCCAGGTTAGGAACAAGGTGGAAACAACCCGAACACAAGAGTAGAAATAACGAAGATATATTACACGGAATAATAATACAAGATGTGGAAGGTGTTAGTATGACTGTCAGTCTGGTTTGGAGTGAACTACTATCGGCTCGACTCGATTCGTCCCTCTCTCTTGAGAGGCGTAGTATACATAATGTTAGGAAGAGTTCATTCTGTACTTATAAGTAAGGACCTCTCTCTTGAGAGGCGTAGTATACATAGTGTTAGGAAGAGTTCATTCTGTAGTTAGAGGTAAGGACCTCTTTCTTGAGAGGCGTAGTATACATAGTGTTAGGAAGAGTTCATTCTGTAGTTATAGGTAAGGACCTCTCTCTTGAGAGGCGTAGTATACATAGTGTTAGGAGGAATTCATTCTGTAGTTATAGGTAAGGATCAATAACAGTTTTACGGCATATCAACCTCAATGGGTCATTTAATGCCGACAACTTTTTTTTTCTTGTAATATGTTTGTTTTGTCAAAAATCTATTTATTTTAATATTTTTTTCCTCAAAAATGTATAGCTGGTAAAATTATTTTTTCAAAAACGTATAGCTGGTAATATTATTTTTTCAAAAACTTATAGCTGGTAATATTATTTTTTAAAAAATGTACAGCTGGTAATATTATTTTTTCAAAAACGTATAGCTGGTAATAATTTTTTTTTCTTCAAAAATTTATTTCTGGTAATAATTTTTGTCAAAGTATTTCTGATATTAAAACCTATTTTTACACTTTTATAATGCCTTTTATCTCAGTTTCTGGGAAAACTATTTGCCCATAGCTAGGACCCTAACAGGTGCTACTATCCCGGGTCAGGGTGAACCTCAGAACAACAGCAATTAAGAGGAGATTCCACGCTCCTCAATGCCTCCTGATAAGAGGCCTTGCTGTTGGACGTAGTTTATCGACTTACCCTGGACGCGGATGTAGTTTATCGTCATACCCAGAACACAGCGTTGTAATTGAACTATATGTATTGTTGCCTTTTTATATAAAAATATATTGCTGATGTTTTTACTATAAAAAATCAATTTTTATACTTTCATAGAGTTTTGTTTTCGTTTGGTGGGCGGGTCACTAATTATCCATAACTGGGACCCTAAAATGTGCTACCAGCCCGTGTCAGGATGGGCCTGGGAACAACAGCTATTAAGAGGTGGTTCCATGCTCCTCAAAGCATCCAACCTCCCGATCAAAGCTCTTTTTGCCGGATGTAGTTTATCGTCATACTAGGACATCTAATGTATGACCAACCAATATCTATCCTACACTTCATTTTCTCCTCCATCTCGTTCCCCTCCCACTCTCTAACGCCCTTTACAACAATCTCGCTCGGAAACCCTCTACATTGAGTGGCTGATTGGCTTGTATTGGTTGAACAATAATTAAAAAAATGCTTTGCCACCTTGGAGTACTAATGTTTTTATCTAGAAAAGAAAATACCTGTCCAAGTTTCACACAGTTTTCGCTTCTATTATAATGACGCTGATGATTTTGTTTAGACACCATTGTATCGCGGTATGACACAAATGGCATCCATATCAAACTGAATCCTTCTAATATTGCACATCTGGCACCAACTGAAGCATTAGACATTGTCACCGAACATTTCACGGGGAAAGAACTGCGCAAATCTCTTTCTAGCCTCGAGCTGGACAAGGTCAGCGGAATAGATGTGCAGCTTTCAATTCAGTAGTTCTGAAATATGGCGGCCATGACCGCCATCAACATGCATGCAGGAATGTATTTCAAAAAAGAAAAACCAACCTAAAATGAAAACAAATTATAATAACCCTGACTCCCAAGAAATCTTCAAAGAGTATGACCGACTTTAGAAGAATTTCACTAATGTCTATAATGACTTAGGACAATGAAGGACGTTGACAATGATGTCTCGCCACAATTTCTTGTTCTTTGTAGCACTTAATAAATTCGTCATGTTGTTATCTCTCTTAATCGTTGTTTCGCCATCTATTTACTCAAGCTCATTTTATTCTATGTGCCGTGTCCCTTCAGGACATTGACAATCATGGCTCTCCACAATTTCCTGTCTTTTGTAGCTCTTAATAATTTTGTCTTTTTCATATCTCTCCTAAACCTTGTTTCGCCATCCATTTATTAAATCTCAATTTTCTTATTCTATGTGCCGTGTCCCTTCAGGACATTGACAATCATGGCTCTCCACAATTTCCTGTCTTTTGTAGCTCTTAATAATTTTGTCTTTTTCATATCTCTCCTAAACCTTGTTTCGCCATCCATTTATTAAATCTCAATTTTCTTATTCTATGTGCCGTGTCCCTTCAGGACATTGACAATCATGGCTCTCCACAATTTCCTGTCTTTTGTAGCTCTTAATAATTTTGTCTTTTTCATATCTCTCCTAAACCTTGTTTCGCCATCCATTTATTAAATCTCAATTTTCTTATTCTATGTGCCGTGTCCCTTCAGGACATTGACAATCATGGCTCTCCACAATTTCCTGTCTTTTGTAGCTCTTAATAATTTTGTCTTTTTCATATCTCTCCTAAACCTTGTTTCGCCATCCATTTATTAAATCTCAATTTTCTTATTCTATGTGCCGTGTCCCTTCAGGACATTGACAATCATGGCTCTCCACAATTTCCTGTCTTTTGTAGCTCTTAATAATTTTGTCTTTTTCATATCTCTCCTAAACCTTGTTTCGCCATCCATTTATTAAATCTCAATTTTCTTATTCTATGTGCCGTGTCCCTTCAGGACATTGACAATCATGGCTCTCCACAATTTCCTGTCTTTTGTAGCTCTTAATAATTTTGTCTTTTTCATATCTCTCCTAAACCTTGTTTCGCCATCCATTTATTAAATCTCAATTTTCTTATTCTATGTGCCGTGTCCCTTCAGGACATTGACAATCATGGCTCTCCACAATTTCCTGTCTTTTGTAGCTCTTAATAATTTTGTCTTTTTCATATCTCTCCTAAACCTTGTTTCGCCATCCATTTATTAAATCTCAATTTTCTTATTCTATGTGCCGTGTCCCTTCAGGACATTGACAATCATGGCTCTCCACAATTTCCTGTCTTTTGTAGCTCTTAATAATTTTGTCTTTTTCATATCTCTCCTAAACCTTGTTTCGCCATCCATTTATTAAATCTCAATTTTCTTATTCTATGTGCCGTGTCCCTTCAGGACATTGATAATCATGGCTCTCCACAATTTCCTGTCCTTTGTAGCTTTTAATAATTTTCTCTTTTTGTTATCACTCCTAAACATTGCTCTGCCATCCATTTACTCAAGCTCGGTAGATTATTCTCGGTAGGTTATATGCTGTTTTCTCTCTGTCCTTTTGATTCTCCTGACATCCATTAAAAACATGGCACGTGGAACTAGAACAGTCTACCCCAGTGAGCGAAATAAAGGGTTCAGTTCGACATTCCATCCACCTGAAGAAGGCCGGAGTGTACAACGGCCGAAACGTTGTAATAAATATGGCGACAAAGATGAGGACAATAGTCCGAATAATGTAAATAGTGTACACAATACCTCATCTCAGAAATATAGACAGATTCTGAAAGGCCGAAACGTTGTAATAAATATGGTGACAAAGATGAGGACAATAGTCCGAATAATGTAAATAATGTACATAATAGCTCATCTCAGAAATATAGACAGATTTTTATGTATGCCTACTGTACATGCATCGTATGTATTAACCCGCGTTAACTCTCTTACTCAGACTCACTAGAAACCAATTCACTGTTAATAACTCATTCTCGAATTGCCCTTTATTCTGTTGGTATAGAAAGCCGAAGGTTGCACATCCTACGTGTGCCCCACCAAAATATTACCATGCGCCCCACGTTGGGAATCACTGCGATAGACTAAAAGCTTATTTTTGCAGTCTTGGATTGGCATTCCCAGAGCACGCACCTCAACATTATCATAAGCAGTTTGAAACCGTCATGACAGACAACGAAAGAAAAAGTCAGGTATCATTCAAAGAAGAGCTTGGAATGTCTCTCGGGAAGCTCGAAGAACTATTCTTGAAAATTCAGTTCAGTGCCATACGTGATACACGCTTGGGAGATCGTGTCAGTTTCGATTTATGGCTGACTAGGCATAGATTTTCCCGCAGGTTGATGATTCTTTCTGCAGTAGACTCATTCTAACTAAGTCTAGTCCTGCTATTTAACCCATAGCTAGGAGGAAAAGAGGTAGATTCATGCCTTTCCTAAGGGTACTTGCGCGAATGTAAACGAACCCGTCCGGAAATCGAACCCGGCTTAACAATTTCTCAATGAAGGCTACTCAATGTAATCACAAGAAAGCTTGTGTCCGATGAGAGTTCAGGCTGTGTTGAAAGGTAAAAGTTGCTATAGCAAATATAGAATTTTAACACCTGTTAGGATCCCAGCGATGGCCAAATAGTTAACCCCCACAAACTGGGATCAAAACACTATGAAAGTGTAAAAATAGGTTTTAATACCAGAAATATTTTGTAAAAAATTATTACCAGCAATAAATTTTTGAAGGATAAAATTATTACCAGAAAAAAATATTACCAACTATACATTTTTGAAAAAAAGATAAAAATATTACCAGCTAATAGATTTTGAAAAAAATATTACCAGAGATAGATTTTGAAGAAAAAAAATATTACCAACATTACATTATTACCAGCAATACATTTTTTAAAAAGACATTACCAGCTATACATTTTCTGAAAAAAATATTACCAGTGATACATTTTTGAAGAAAAAATATTACCAGACATAGATTTTTGAACAAAACATTTTCTGAAAAAAATATTGCCAGTTATACATTTTTGAAGAAAAAAAATATTACCAACATTACATTATTACCAGCAATACATTTTTTAAAAAGATTATTTCCAGCTATACATTTTCGGAAAAAAAATATGAACAGCTATAGATTTCTTCAAGGAAAAATATTACCAGAAATAGATTTTTGAAGAAAAAAATATTACCAGCCATAAAAAACTTGTTGGCATTAAATAACCTATTGAGGTTGATATACCGTAAAACAAAACAAACCAACAACAAATCCTTCAAGAGGACGAAACACGTTGCACAGATTTTCCCACTTTGTCCCTCAACTGCCTATGTTGCGATATATAGAAATTGATGTACCAGATTTTTCGATACGATTCACTATGAACAATTTCTGCATCTGGCTGATAGGAACTCCCAGTGGGAAACGTTTTTACTGCACACTCACCAATGGTCTGTCTGTGAAAATCATTCGTTAACTATTACGTCATAACGCGTCGCCTTTGCGTGCACCCGTGTACACAGTAATGTATACTACTGTATTATAAGTGAATAAATAAGGTAGGGTGTGAAAAAGAGATGGGCGAATGTTCACTGAAGTGACCTCTCACGTTCTTATCATACCACGAGTTCTATTTTTTCTTCCTTATCGGTGAACCCCTTTTAGACGTCTGGGTTAATCGTGTCTTGCCTGACTTATATCCGTTATCCAGTAGGAGGGTCTGACAGCAACTCATGTCATGAAGGCAAGCACGATAGAAGCTCTGTTAAGTAAATACATCAACAAGAAAGAAGCTCTTGGTACGACGCTGTGGAGCGACAATTTCAACATCACAGTTGACCGACAAGCGCAGGAAACTCAAGCGATGATAGACATAACCTTATCATTTCGGCACGCAGATGCTTATCTGAGGACGAGAATCGTGACGCTTATCTATTAATGTTTCCGTCGTCGAGCAAGTTAAAGATTACACAGTCGAGTAATACGTAAAATATCGAATTGTCGCGCTAGACAATCTTTCTCGTCAGAATCTGTGATATATAAGTCTACCATTCGTCCATGCATTGAATATTGTTGATCCCTCTGGTTTGGTGCTTCTGCTATGTATTTAGAGATTCTTGATAAAATACAAAAAAAGAATCTGCAATATTATTGGTCCC
>OZ038490.1:15428776-15516276 GCA_964036315.1 Acanthosepion esculentum | reverse complement strand
TTCATAAAGGATTTTACAAGTTTTCAACTCCTTTATGTGCTCAACTGTGGCATGGGGAATTTCTCCGCTCCAAATGCAACCATTACGCTGGCTGACTTTGCCATTCGTATGAAATGTGGCGCCATCACTGAAAGCAAAAGATTCTTCAAGTACCTTTTGATTATCGGCACAGAATTGCTTTCGCTTTTGCTGGTTATCTGTCGTTAAGGCTTGAACGAGCTGCCGATTGTGGAGTGACATTCGCAAGTCTTTCCTTGCGACACGCCAAACTGCCGTTGGGGGAATTTGGGTTTCCAAATTGGCTCTTTTGGCCTTCCTGGGGCTTCACAAAAATGTTTCCGAGCCCGCTAGGCCATCTCTTTCGATCCTTGGCGTCGTCCAGATCGTTTTATCCTGCACATATAACCTTCCTCTTTGAGATTTCTTGTTCCATTTTCAAATCTACATTGAAGTTCGTGCATTTTTAGCGAATTCTCTCAAATGCACAATTTTATTCTACGTCTTCTCTTTATCCAGCGAATGCTATTTATATACCTGAAAAAAATTACCGTATTTTCCGGCTTACAAGACGCACTTTTTTCCCCTAAAAAAATACCCTGAAAAATACGTGTGCGTCTTCCAAAACGAACGTGACGCAACGCCCATGTTCAAGTAATCTTGGACGTTCACCTAATTGGCTTGATTGATATGGACGTAGATTTGTATGTTGTGTCATTACACTATAATGTTAGCAATCTATCTCATTCAGCCTTTTATATGATGTAACCTCAGTACTTAGCAGTTGCAAGTATTTCCACGGCTATAAACCTTCCTGGAGCCAAGCCACAAGCTTAAACATGCTCTGTTTACTAGCAGCGTTTCTGCTCTTGACTACATGGCGCCAGTATGTGAGGGACGCATGGTGAATGTGTTGTTGTCTGAGAATGACTTTTTTTTTTCTTGGAAATTTCTTTCAAAAATTAGGGTGCGTCTTCCAACCCGGAAAATACGGTAAACATAGAGTTGCTTCTACACATGCTATTAAAATTGGAAGTGATTTGAACGAGAATTGGTCAAGTCGTTAGATTACAAAATGACATCAATTTTTCTGAGAAACGCAGTATATAAAGCGTATTTAACCAGGAAGTATTCATCCAAACAAGTTTTATTGAATGAAACCAACATGGTGAGTGTATTAAGTTTTTTTTTTTACATTGTCTTTCCAATTTCCGATAGGAACAACACTCTTACGTAGGCTGACTTATCACGGGTCAAAATTTAAAACAGTTCACACGCATATAGATCAGAATATCATAGTGTGTGTTATGGTCCAATATCCTCGCACCACGGTTATGGTCCAAGGTAGAACCAAGGAAGAACAACACGAACACAAGAATAGTAAATAACAAAGATATATTACAACAGAAATATAATACAAGATGTTGAAGGTGTTAGTATTAACTGTCAGTCTGGTTTAGAGGGAACTAATATGTCTTGACTCGTTAGGTCTCAACTTATTCCTCAGCCTTCACTCTCAGAGAGGCGCAGTACTTATAGAGTCAGGAAGAGTCCATTATCGTTATAGGTAAGTTCCCATAACACAGAGATAAAATATTAACACATGGTCAATTTTAATAGATAACACTAAAATGTTATATTGGACTCAATGAAATGAAAGTATCAAAATTCTAGAAGCCATTAGAATATAAAAGATACTGTTGCAGACTGGCGAATGTATTTTAAGATATCAGAAGGTTAGGTTATCAGAAGAATTAGTGATGTTGGTGTTCTTAGACATTCATCCACAACAAATTAAGAAACAGGAATATTGAAGGCAAATCATTCAAGAGAAATCAAAGTGAAAACAACATAATTAAAAGTTTAACAATAACATTGAATTATATAAAATTAACATACACAATTAAGTCAGATATTGTTGGACAAGTGTGAATAGTTGAATTGAATTATGTAGTGTATTTATGCCAAGTTTAAGTGTGTGTGAAACTGTTACTAAGGTTTGTGTGTGAAATTAAACAAAGTGTTTGGTCGTGTACAAAAATGTCTTTTGTGAAAGTTCAGTCAATAGTGTTTATGCGTATGTTTGTTTAAATTAATGTCCAACGTTGGTAAGAGTTGTGTACCTTTAGTTGTTTTGGTGTTTGATTGAATGTTTACGAATACTTATTCAGTAGTGTGTTATTTCACTTTCTTTAGTATTGTAAGCAATTCTTCCTGGGAGAGCGAAATGCTGTTTGTTGAGTCAGAGAAGTTTGCGCGGGAAAAGTGTAGTTGGTCAAAGTTTTGACTAGCGTGGATTAGTTCGGCATCTCTCCAGGATGAATTTCTGACTGGTTCGAATCGATTCGGACGCTTCTATTTATTGAGTTTTGGGTCTAAAAATCGGCTCAAAAACGTTAGGAGCGAAAAGATATTTTCGCTTAAACTTGCTACAGTTTTAGAGGTCTGAGCCAATGAAAAGTCTAGTTTGCTGAAACTAAGATGCTGATTGGTTAATAGGTGATAATTGGTGTAAAGTGCATTATCCCGGAGGATGTGAAAGGTAGGTATGGATTATTCCATCAATACCCACTCCAGTTAATAGTCATAGTATTATGGTTATTAATATGAGAAATATGTCTTGAATTTAGAAGGCCATTGAATGTCCCTAGTCGACTTGGTACGGGTAGATGGATTTGCTTCCGAGTTAGCTGCTGGAAACGGTTGTGTGCTGGAAGGTTCTGGATGTGTCGTATGTGGAGTGGTTAAAGGCTTGCCATCATGCTGTATATATGCAGGCTTCAACCGGTTGATACTGGCCGTGCTATGTTTCCCCGCAAGGTCCTGTATAACTAGGTGTGAGAGGCTTACGGACCGTATCTCCGCGGCGGAAAACATACTCTGCCTGGTGCAGGTCTGCAGGAACGTAATAAGGTTTTTTATATGTCCGTGTTGGGGTGTAATTGACGTCAGTCATTTTTTGCTTGAGGTTACTGACGAAATTACTGGAAGGGAGATCATCGGTGGTATTGTTGAAAATTTTTTCAGGCAAAGTTAAGGGTGTTCTGAAGACTAATTCTGCACTGGTGCATTTTAGATCTTGTTTGATAGTGTTACGCAAAGCGAGCATAACGAAAGGCAGTTTGTCTACCCATGTGCAGCCGTTTGTAGATGCTGTGAACGCATATTTAAGCTGTCTGTGGAATCTTTCCACTAGTCCGTTGTCACACGTGTGGCACGCCGTGATAGAGATATGTTTAATTCCCAATAAATTCGTGAATTCGCTGAACAGTGTGGATTGGAACTGCGGGCCCCTGTCGGTGGTAATTACCGAAGGGCATCCAAATATGGTAGTCCAGTTAGTAAAGATTGCGTTTGCTACCGCTTCAGCTGTTATTGATGGAAGAACTATGGCTACTGGCCAGCGCGTGAAGCGATCTATGATGGTGAGTATGTATTCGTAGCCGTCTACACGCTCCAGTGGACCGACCAAATCATCCATCAGGATTGGGAAAAGTTGATGCAGGCGCTTGGGTGTGTCTGCCTATCTTGGTTGCTTGGCAACATAGGCACGTGCGGGACCACTGTTTAATATCAGTTGCCATACGGGGCCAGACGAATCTGTCCGATATGCTCTGCAATGTTGCCTTAGCACCGGGGTGAGCTTGGGAATAAAAGTGATCGAATATTGGACGTCGCATTGCTGACGGTATCTAAGGGCGTAGATTGGCCGTGCTGACGTCAAAGTATACAAATTTATCCGTAAACGGAAGTGGTCTTTTCTCGATCTGTAACGAAGTGTCAGATCGGACGGTTGAGAATGTTTCATCATTTAGCTATTCGTCAAAATTGAGTGTAGCAGGTTGAATGGTATTGAGGGTTGTATGAGATAACGCACCGGCCAGTGTTGCTGGTGCCTTTGACGTAGCGGATATCCGAGGTAAATTGTCGTATATAGTCCATATAGCGAATGTCACGAGGATTATGCTTCTCGGATTTTGTGTGTAGAGCATGCGTCAATGGTTTTATGGTCGGTAAATATTGTGAAGTCACGTCCTTCTAGTATATGACGACAATGCCTGATGGCAGGGACACTGCCAACAGCTCGCGTGAGAAGGTACTATACTTCATCTGTGCCGAGTTGAGTTTAAGAGAAAAGAATGACAGCGGTTTCTCAATTCCGTCAATAACTTGGTGGAGGTCTGCGCCATTTGTGTTAGACGATGCCTCAGTGGTGAGCGTCGGTTTTGCGTCACCCGAGGATGTTATGAAAGACAATTTAACACAATTCTGTAATGCTTGCTTAGCGACATTGAAAGAATCCATCTCATCTGCAGACAAAATAATTTTTGGGTTCTTTTTTTATGCTTAGATAAGAGATTCGTCAGAGGTAGTAGTATGGTATCACAGTTGTTGATAAATTGACGATAATAGTTAATTATCCCCGGAAATCTTCTAAGTTGACGTAGGGTGGAAGGTGATGGAAAATCAGTAATAGCTTTTACTTTTTGGTCCAAGGGAGTTAACCCGTGTTTGTCGATTACGTGACCATGAAAAGTCAGGCTAGGGACAGCGAATATGCATTTCTCAATGTTTAATTTTAAGCCGTAATGTTGCAAACGTTGAAAAACTGTTTGAAGATGGACGTAATGTTCTTCGTGTGTTTTGCTGGCTATTAATACATCATCGATATAGGCGTAAGTGTAGGATAGTCCGCGAAGGACTTCATCAATGAGTCTTTGAAATGACTGAGCTGCATTGCGCAAACCAAATGGCATTCTGGTAAATTAATATAAGCCAAAGGGAGTTGTTATTGCTGTCTTTGGGATGTCGGATTGCTCAATCGGAATTTGGTGAAATGCTTTCCGCAGATCCAACTTGGTGAAGACCGTGGCACCTTCTAGTGATAGGGCAAAATCTTTGATGTAGGGGATTGGATATTTATCCGGGATGGTTTCGACATTTAGTAGACTGTATTCCCCGCACGGACGCCATTTGTGAGCATCGGCCTTGGGGACCATGTGAAGCGGGTAGCGTAAGTAATAGAGGATGGTCTGATTATGCCCAGTTTGAGCATATTGTCAAACTCGTCCTTAGCTACCCGCAATTTGTTAGGGTGCAGACGACACGGTTGGGTATGAACTGGGGATCCAGTCGTTTTTATGGTATGAGTGGCATTATGCCTGAGAGGCTCTGCATACGTAAATGGTGATAACAACGATTTGTATTTCTGTAGTAATTTTTCGTCGCCATTTGCTTTGGGCATCAAAGCTGTTAAACCAATTGTAGACTGCCTTGATGTTAATCCGCGGGGCTGTAGATTCGTACGTGCGTCAATAAGCGTACGCGAAGATAAGTCAACGAATAGATCATAATGTGCTAAAAAATCTGCTCCTCGGATTGGCATTTCAACATCGGCTATTGTGAATGTCCAGACGAATTCCCTTCGTAGTCCAGTGTTGAGTGACATGACTCGCTCGCCATACGTGCTAATTGATGTGCCGTTAGCGGCCTGTACTTTTAATGAAGCTTCCTTGGATGATATTGTTGAGTTGATTTGTCGCAATTTTTGAACGGTACGACGCTGACTTGCGCACTGGTGTCGACCAAAAAATTAAGGTTGCTATTTCAGTCACAAATGTAGAACAGACGGTTTTTATTGTCATCCCTGGCAGCCAACGCCTTCAATGGTTGCCAGGCAGGTCCGTCCCTGTAAGTCTGTTGGGAATGTGTTTCGGAAAGCACATGGCGGCTAGCACTTCCTAGCGCGTGCGCCAAACGCCTCATGGTACCAGCAATTACCATGTTGACGGTGAGTGGGGCGACGCGATGCTGAACGCGGTCTACGATTATGGTGCCGGGCAATTGAATTTCTCCGAATTCTTCTAGGCTTGTTTTGAATTTCATCAAGCCGTAGAGATAGTTTCTGTAGCTCTGATGTCAGAAGTTGTAAGGCTTGTCAGTCGGAAGGCTTATGAGAATGTCTGCCACTTCTGCAGCCACCTCTGCAGGTAATTTTTCAACGACGAAGGCAAACTTCGATTGCTGCGATGTGATGTGTCGAGCTTGGAATATCGCACCGAGTTGTATAAACCACGTTTGTGCGTTAGAATTGTATGCAGTCATTTCTAATGTTATTGCAGTCACAGTCTGGGGGATCGGTTCAGCCATGTCGATTCAATGTAATTTTTAGAGGGAAAACAAAAAGATTTCGCGCTTTTTTTTGTTTTGTGTTTGATCAGTTCTCCCTATGCACAAATTTTCCTTTTAGAGGGTTTTGTGTCCTGAACGTCGTGTTTACCAATTTAGTTGGTGCAAACGTCAGCAGTCATTAATTTTGTTAAAATCGTCGGTTTCACTATTTCTTTGGTAGGAGCAGACTTGAACTTTGGTAGTCACCAATTTTGTTGATGTAGATGTAAAAGTTGGGAGTCATAACATTTTGTTTCCTGTTAACGTCGGGGTTATCAATTTTGTAGGAACGTCGAGGTTACCAATTTTGTAGGAACGTCGGGGTTACCAATTTTGTAGGAACGTCGAGGTTACCAATTTTGTAGGAACGTCGGGGTTACCAATTTTGTAGGGACGTCGGGGTTATCAATTTTGTAGGAACGTCGGGGTTACCAATATTGTAGGGACGTCGGGGTTACCAATTTTGTAGGAACGTCGAGGTTACCAGTTTTGTAGGAACGTCGATGTTACCAGTTTTGTAGGAACGTCGAGGTTACCAATTTTGTAGGAACGTCGAGGTTACCAATTTTGTAGGAACGTCGGGGTTATCAATTTTGTAGGGACGTCGGGGTTACCAATTTTGTAGGAACGTCGATGTTACCAATTTTGTAGGAACGTCGAGGTTACCAATTTTGTAGGGACGTCGGGGTTACCAATTTTGTAGGAACGTCGAGGTTACTAATTTTGTAGGAACGTCGGGGTTATCAATTTTGTACGAACGTCGAGGTTACCAATTTTGTAGGAACGTCGGGGTTACCAATTTTGTAGGAACGTCGGGGTTATCAATTTTGTAGGGACGTCGGGGTTACCAATTTTGTAGGAACGTCGGGGTTACCAATTTTGTAGGAACGTCGGGGTTACCAATTTTGTAGGAACGTCGGGGTTACCAAATTTGTAGGAACGTCGAGGTTACCAATTCTGTAGGAACGTCGAGGTTACCAATTTTGTAGGAACGTCGGGGTTACCAATTTTGTAGGAACGTCGGGGTTATCAATTTTGTAGGGACGTCGGGGTTACCAATTTTGTAGGAACGTCGGGGTTACCAATTTTGTAGGAACGTCGGGGTTACCAATTTTGTAGGAACGTCGGGGTTACCAAATTTGTAGGAACGTCGAGGTTACCAATTCTGTAGGAACGTCGAGGTTACCAATTTTGTAGGAACGTCGGGGTTACCAATTTTGTAGGAACGTCGAGGTTACCAATTTTGTAGGAACGTCGATGTTACCAATTTTGTAGGAACGTCGGGGTTATCAATTTTGTAGGAACGTCGGGGTTACCAATTTTGTAGGAACGTTGGGGTTATCAATTTTGTAGGGACGTCGGGGTTACCAATTTTGTAGGAACGTCGAGGTTACCAGTTTTGTAGGAACGTCGGGCTTCCAATTTTGTAGGAACGTCGAGGTTACCAATTTTGTAGGAACGTCGAGGTTACCAATTTTGTAGGAACGTCGGGGTTACCAATTTTGTAGGAACGTCGATGTTACCAATTTTGTAGGAACGTCGAGGTTATCAATTTTGTAGGGACGTCGGGGTTACCAATTTTGTAGGAACGTCGAGGTTACCAATTTTGTAGGAACGTCGGGGTTATCAATTTTGTACGAACGTCGAGGTTACCAATTTTGTAGGAACGTCGGGGTTACCAATTTTGTAGGAACGTCTAGGTTACCAATTTTGTAAGAATGTCGGGGTTATCAATTTTGTAAGAACGTCGGGGTTATCAATTTTGTAGGAACGTCGGGGTTACCAATTTTGTAGGAACGTGGAGGTTACCAATTTTGTAGGAACGTCGGGTTTATCAATTTTGTAGGGACGTCGGGGTTACTAATTTTGTAGGAACGTCGAGGTTACCAATTTTGTAGGAACGTCGTGGTTATCAATTTTGTAGGGACGTCGGGGTTACCAATTTTGTAGGAACGTCGTGGTTACCAATTTTGTAGGAACGTCGGGGTTACCAATTTTGTAGGAACGTCGAGGTTACCAATTTTGTAGGAACGTCGGGGTTACCAAATTTGTAGGAACGTCGAGGTTACCAATTCTGTAGGAACGTCGAGGTTACCAATTTTGTAGGAACGTCGGGGTTACCAATTTTGTAGGAACGTCGAGGTTACCAATTTTGTAGGAACGTCGATGTTACCAATTTTGTAGGAACGTCGGGGTTATCAATTTTGTAGGAACGTCGGGGTTACCAATTTTGTAGGAACGTTGGGGTTATCAATTTTGTAGGGACGTCGGGGTTACCAATTTTGTAGGAACGTCGAGGTTACCAGTTTTGTAGGAACGTCGGGCTTACAATTTTGTAGGAACGTCGAGGTTACCAATTTTGTAGGAACGTCGAGGTTACCAATTTTGTAGGAACGTCGGGGTTATCAATTTTGTAGGGACGTCGGGGTTACCAATTTTGTAGGAACGTCGATGTTACCAATTTTGTAGGAACGTCGAGGTTATCAATTTTGTAGGGACGTCGGGGTTACCAATTTTGTAGGAACGTCGAGGTTACCAATTTTGTAGGAACGTCGGGGTTATCAATTTTGTACGAACGTCGAGGTTACCAATTTTGTAGGAACGTCGGGGTTACCAATTTTGTAGGAACGTCTAGGTTACCAATTTTGTAGGAATGTCGGGGTTATCAATTTTGTAAGAACGTCGAGGTTACCAATTTTGTAGGAAGGTCGAGGTTACCAATTTTGTAGGAACGTCGAGGTTACCAATTTTGTAGGAACGTCGGTGTTACCAATTTCGAAGGAACGTCGAGGTTACCAATTTTGTAGGAACGTCGAGGTTACCAATTTTGTAGGAACGTCAGGGTTATCAATTTTGTAGGGACGTCGGGGTTACCAATTTTGTAGGAACGTCGGGGTTACCAATTTTGTAGGAACGTCGGGGTTATCAATTTTGTAGGGACGTCGGGGTTACCAATTTTGTAGGAACGTCGAGGTTACCAATTTTGTAGGAACGTCGGGGTTATCAATTTTGTAGGAACGTCGGGGTTACCAATTTTGTAGGAACGTTGAGGTTACCAATTTTGTAGGAACGTCGGGTTTATCAATTTTGTAGGGACGTCGGGGTTACTAATTTTGTACGAACGTCGAGGTTACCAATTTTGTAGGAACGTCGTGGTTATCAATTTTGTAGGGACGTCGGGGTTACCAATTTTGTAGGAACGTTGAGGTTACCAATTTTGTAGGAACGTCGGGGTTATCAATTTTGTAGGAACGTCGGGGTTACCAATTTTGTAGGAACGTCGAGGTTACCAATTTTGTAGGAACGTCGGGGTTATCAATTTTGTAGGGACGTCGGGGTTACCAATTTTGTAGGAACGTCGGGGTTATCAATTTTGTAGGAACGTCGGGGTTATCAATTTTGTAGGGACGTCGGGGTTACCAATTTTGTAGGAACGTCGTGGTTATCAATTTTGTAGGGACGTCGGGGTTACCAATTTTGTAGGAACGTCGAGGTTACCAATTTTGTAGGAACGTCGGGGTTATCAATTTTGTAGGAACGTCGGGGTTACCAATTTTGTAGGAACGTCGAGGTTACCAATTTTGTAGGAACGTCGGGGTTATCAATTTTGTAGGGACGTCGGGGTTACCAATTTTGTAGGAACGTCGGGGTTATCAATTTTGTAGGAACGTCGGGGTTATCAATTTTGTAGGAACGTCGGGGTTACCAATTTTGTAGGAACGTCGTGGTTATCAATTTTGTAGGAACGTCGAGGTTACTAATTTTGTTGTAGACTGGCGAATTCTTTTAAGATATCAGAAGGTTAGGTTATCAGAAGGGTTAGTGATGTTGGTGTTCTTAGACATTCATCCACAACAAATTAAGAAACAGGAATATTGAAGGCAAATCATTCAAAAGAAATCAAAGTGAAAACAACATAATTAAAAGTTTAACAATAACATTGAATTATATAAAATTACCATACACAATTAAGTCAGATATTGTTGGACAAGTGTGAATAGTTGAATTGAATTATGTAGTGTATTTATGCCAAGTTTCAGGCTGTGTGAAACTGTTACTAAGGTTTGTGTGTGAAATTAAACAAAGTGTTTGGTCGTGTACAAAAATGTCTTTTGTGAGAGTTCAGTCAATAGTGTTTATGCGTATGTTTGTTTAAATTAATGTGCAAAGTTGGTAACAGTTGTGTACCTTTAGTTGTTTTGGTGTTTGATTGAATGTTTATGAATATTTATTCAGTAGTGTGTTATTTCACTTTCTTTAGTATTGTAAGCAATTCTTCCTGGGAGAGCGAAATGCTGTTTGTTAAGTCAGAGAAGTTTGCGCGGGAAAAGTGTAGTTGGTCAAAGTTTTGACTAGCGTGGATTAGTTCGGCATCTCTCCAGGGTGAATTTCTGACTGGTTCGAATCGATTCGGACGCTTCTATTTATTGAGTTTTGGGTCTAAAAATCTGTTCAAAAACTTTAGGCACGAAACGATGTTTTCGCTTAAACTTGCTACAGTTTTAGAGGTCTGAGCCAATGAAAGTCTAGTTTGCTGAAACTAAGATGCTGATTGGTTAATAGGTGATTATTGTTGTAAAGTGCATTATTCCGCAGGGGTGAAAGGTAGGTATGGACTATTCCATCAAAACAACCAAGATTAAATAAAATATCATTCTCCATCGGAGATCATATATTGTAGTGTGTATAAAAAAATCACGTATAAATTCAGTTTGACCATTGCAGAAGGAAAGCGTGGAAAGGGTAAAGAATAAAGGAAATAAGATATAGATAGATAGATAGATAGATAGATAGATAGATATGAACAAACTGAAATAAATAGATAGATATTAACAGACTGGAATAGATAGATAGATAGATAGATAGATAGATAGATAGATAGATAGATAGATAGATAGATAGATAGATATGAACAAACCGAAATAAATAGATAGATATTAATAGATTGGAATAGATAGATAGATAGATAGATAGATAGATAGATAGATAGATAGATAGATAGATATGAACAAACCGAAATAAATAGATAGATATTAATAGACTGGAATAGATAGATAGATAGATAGATAGATAGATAGATAGATAGATAGATAGATAGATAGATATGATAATTTGTGTGGGTAGGGTCAGCGTTAGTGGCTCTAACAAAAACAAACAACTTGTTTTAAAAACAAATAAATACTCCATTAAATTCTTTTATTGTATTCAGCTGCCTCCTATTTATAAAAATGAAAAGGCTATTAAAATTATAATTCGACCGAATGTAACAGTTATTGAGCCTAACAAATACCTGAGATTTATAATTTGTTAGAAAAATTTAAAAACATCTATTCTAAACTAATTCACCACCTCAAATGTCGGCCCCGTATAATAATATTGTTTATGAATCATCATGTTATTTGCGAAATTGTATCTACAACACTATTGATCAACAAACAAATTATTACATTGGTCACACATAGAGCACGCTCTCCTGTAGACTGACTTGTCATTTGTGAAAATTTAGTGTAATTCGAGTACTTATCAAACCACATATTAAAAAGAACCAGAAACATTGGAATGTCAGCCCTCACTAATTCAATATACATGTACTGAAATTTTTAAGAAGATTGATAAAAAAACTGCTTTTTTTCCCTCAACGCTACACCCTTGTACAAATTAATTGAAACAAAACGAATAATTCGGTTATTATTTACTTTTTTCGTATTTTCCAATGAAGCATGACCCAGTGCACATTTTAGTACTTCGTGTATCCATTCCACGAAATCGTTCCTTGCAGATTAACCACAGATTCTCGATTAGATTTAAATCAGGAGAGTTTCAGGACTAATCTATAGTACTTTGATTTGATCACTGGTAAGGCTTGCCTGTGTGTTCGTGTAGCGTTAAAATTTCCGTACGCTTCCTTGGAGTAAAGTCTATCACAGACAATGGCCTTAGGACAACTAATCGACAGTCGAGACAATAGTACCTGGGCGTGATAAAAATCTGATGCAATCACGGATGACGCAATATTCTTCAAGGCCAAACAAATTTCATCATACATCCCGAAAATAGATTCATATTACTGCACACCACTGCAAATGACCTCATCTGAGGAGAAATAGAAATTGATTACACCTTGTCACTCCAGTGTGTCTAAAACTGACCGTATGGTGAAAGAAAAGAAACTAACGCAGTTGTTTCAATTAATTTGCACAAGGGTGTATACAGAATTTTTATTTTCATGTTTTTTGTTTTTTTTTATTTACTTAATAACATAGTATCCATAAAAATGGCTGGATTTATTACGTATTTTTCAACACTTCTGGCAAGCATAAACGTATCTATATACATTGTTCGGACTGTTGTCCTGAATCTTTTCTTTCTTTTTTTGTCATATTCGCGACGTCCAAATCAGGTGTTTGGAACTTCGAACCAAACCCTTTATTTCGCCCTCCAGGATAGAATTTTCTATTTCCACATTCCATGCCTCTCCTGGATATCTCAGTTTCAGTTATTCTCCAAGCTAGGTATTGAACTCACAACTCTTTAGGTCAAGTCACTGGATTTCTTCAACCAACGGTTTTACATACTGAGCCATATATAGACAGATATTAGAGTATCTGCTGCCTACGTCGTTTCTAGAACCTCTGGGCCCTTAGGTGTAATGTGTGCTCTGCTTAAAGTCGTATATGCAGTTTTATTGTACCGTTAAAGAAACGGGACGCGAGCGTAAGATATCAAAACTCAATTGCATACCTCCAGGTTGGACGTTCGAATCAAGACAGGATTGACTTGTTAATTGCATATATATGTTTGTCTTAATCTGATAGACGTTAGTAAGAAACAATCACAAAAATTCACACTGCTCATAATTATATATATATATATATATATATATATATATATATATATATATATATATATATATATATATATATATATATATATTATATTAAGCGTTTCACCCCAAGCAAGGCGGGAAGTCACTAGCACGCAAGGGGTTACAGAGAGTTGGAGCGAGAGCAAATAGGAGTGATAGAGGAAAGGACGAAGGGAAGGTTAGGGGATAGATCAGGGCATTTGGAGACGTCGATTGACATTACATTTGAATAGTTGGAGATTATAGCTATCAGGGAAACAGGAAGAGGGGAGGGAGTTCCACAGGCGAGAGGTACGAGACATGAAGCTATTGGAGTAGAAGGGACGGCTACATTTAACTGTTTCGACAGTGAAAGGGTGTGAGCGAGATGCCAGCCTAGTTGAACGCTTAAATTCATGAAGTTTGTGAACCAGCAAAAGCAGCTCCTCGGAGTATTTGTAAAAAATACAGAGAGAGGTGACGGCACGTCTGTGTGACAGCGACTGCAGACGAGCTGCCATATCAGGGCCAATTTCGTTGCATATCCGTCTCTGGATCTTATTAAGAACCCTGAGACAATTAGAAGGGGCTCCAGACCATATATGGCAGCAATGCTCCATGCAAGGGCGACGGGTTGATTTATAGATTTGAAGGATCGACTCCGGCGAGAAAAAATTCCTGGCGCGGCACAGGGAGCCAACTTTCCTTGCGGTGGACGAATCTATTATCTTATTGCTCAATTCGATGTGGCTTAACTTCGGTGGTCGTTTCAACATCGTGTGGCCGTAAGCTTTATTCCCCAGAGAAGTATTTGAAGAAAACTGAGGAGCAGTTACCTTAAGCCTGTTTAAATTTTCAAAGATCAAATTTGACAGGGAAGCAAGAAGCAGGAAGAGAGTTCCACAAGCGAGAAGTGTGAGAAAAAAACTGCTTAGAATTTACGGTTACATCTCGACATTTCAGATTGAGTGTGTTCTTCCTCTATGTGAAATCTACCTTCAGGACTTGTACGATCATCACTCTCCACAGCTTTCGGTCTTTTAATTTTAGTTCTGTCTCCTGATAATCCTTCTTTGACCTTCTCTGCCAAACATTTTGTAAGCATTTTTTCCATTCGTCGACAGCTGGCAGAGGACGCCAAGTAATTTGCATATCAAAGTTCTTTTATAGAGACTCCTGCGATATACTTGTTTTTTTGTTTTGTTTTTTGTTTTTTGTTTTTTTTCACCTAAATATTCCGTCTTCAGCATATGCAGAATACGTATCCTTTTGTTCATTTTTGGTAAGTAATTTTCTTTTCCGTCGTAGAATACACACGACGCGCTGTCGCTTGGTTGGACGAGGTAAGTCGCCGTTTGATTCGTTATACATTTACGCAAACTCATTGTAGCTTACTCGCAGCTTCACCTGCTTTTCTTGCCTTCAATACACCTTGTGAATGTTAAATTCTCCCCCTCCTCTTTTCACATAATATATCCCAAAAATTTCGTCTCTCTCGTTCTGATTGTAAGTATATCCTTGTTTTTCTTATTTTGCTAAGACTTAAAAAGAAGGAAGCACCCTTCTACAGATGGGTCAAGCGGGACGTACTTGTTGAGAAACCCTAAACAATCATCAGGTCGTGTGGGTAACAACATATTAATTAATCAGTCAGGTTATTCATTGTGGGAAAGCGTAAATATAATCTGTATTCATGTTTGTGAAACACAAAACATATTTTTTGTGAAGGCGACTTACTCGAGGTTAGACGTAAGATAATGGTGGAGTACACACTGCCGGTTGTCAATGGTTGTTCATCTTCTTACCCAGGGAATTGATACCTGCCCTCACGACGGGTGCGTCTGTCTAAACCTATTTTCTCTTCTGCCCAGGATGTCACTGGCTATCGCCATTAGGCAGGTGGACGGTTATCGGATTTCAGCAGCGTGGATCGAATATCATGTAGACATATCCCACACCCAACTTAGTTTGATTTCCATGTCTCCATTAGACAAATTAATCACGTGCTTATAAAATACACGGCAACTCCTCTCACTGTTTGTCGGTGCAATATTAAACGCTTGTATAGGCATGATTACAACATCCGCTTTGATAATTCAAAGTTATTGTTAATTTCTGAAGTAAATGAGAGACCAGACGGTGAAAGGAAGATATATATATATATATATATATATATATATATATATATATATATATGTATGTGTGTGTGTGAAACCAGCAAAGTTAAATATTCTTAAAGATTCCAGCTGAATTTTCAACTTCTTTTTCTGATATATATATATATATATATTGTCATCCACAGACAGACTGTTTCGCTGTTTCACAGCTAGACGTCCGGTTGCCTCTAGCTAGGATCGAAACCCGACTGAATTTGCGTCAGTCCGAACTTCTCCCACTAAGCCGTCAGCGTACGGTACGGGATGAAGGTGAATTTTAGCGTGTTTATTTTTACATTCAGATAAACACACAGTGACTGACTGACTCAATTCTGTCGAAGAGTCGTGCAGTATTAGCTTAAATAGTCACTGTTTACAAATTCACACCTCAAACCAGAGGGCACAACCGAAATTTATTTTTCATATCATGAACTCTCCCGTCGTTTTCGATGTATAAGCAGCTCAGTTTCACAGTTGAACAGCCATACTGCACGCACTTAACATTTGATTATTGTAGCTAAGGCTTATGCAGAGCCAACCAATCTTTTTGAAAGAGTCGAATAGAGAGAACAGGTGTCTTATCAAGTGATAATGTTGAATGTAGAATAAATGGTTTTAAAAGTTTCTAATTAATTAACGATCCTTCGCTAGGGGTAAACGCTGTTACATAAGCTAGAATGACCAATCAAAATACAAGTATATGAGAATTCAAAAAATTTGACAACGAAGCAAGGTTATCATAGATATTAAAAGCTTTAAAGTTGGGGTTCTAGTAAATTAGAATATGTCCTAACTAATAAGTATTAAATTATATGATAAAATTTGAAATTAAAATTAAAAGTAAAAAATTACCCATTTAGAAATCTAAATCTAATCTCTATTAAGTTTAAAATTATAGAATTACTGAGGAGAAAATAAAAAATACATAAGTTATTTAATTTATTTTTCCATTGAAATTACGTTAAAAAGGATGTCGATAGCTCTAGACAAAAATGTATCCATTTTAATTCAACGAGTGTAATTATGATGATCACCTCTCACGTAAAACAATCCAAACACACTCAGGTTATAATACATAAACGCCCAGACATATTTAGATATATATACACAAAAAAAACGGTGACGAGACACGACCCTTGATAAAAAAAACGAACACACATACACACATACACACACAACCAAACGTGCGTGCACTTTCCTTACACATAGACATTGATAAACACATGCACATACATCCACATGCACATTTTATATATATATATATATATATATATATATATATATATATATATATAGAATACAGATTTGTCACTTAGATAATTGATGTTATATTCACAACCTTAAGCTTCATAGCTGAACGTTTTTTTAGTTGTTCAATCTACTCTTTATGGGTTGGCGCTGCAAGATCTTAAACGGCGACCTTTACCAAATAACAAGAAAAGCATCGTTTACAGACATCCAACAACAGCGACAACGAGAACAGAATAACACATATGACGAAAAGAGAAACGAGAAAGAAATATAAGAAAGTATAATTGCCTGAAAATTTTTTCAATACATATATATATATATATATATATATATATATATATATAAAGGTTCAAACACTAATATTCCGTGGTTATAATTTATTACATTGGAATCGTAATCACGATCCAATTCATCCGACCTGCAAATTCAAAAAGAAATCGGAAAAAATAACTCCGGGTATAAAAAACAAAATTTTAGTGAGAGTGTAAGTGTGGTAGCGGGAAACAAGTGTGAGAGGGAAATGAATGAAAGCTCTAGAGAGAGGGGTAGAGGTGTAACAGAAGAAATAAGAACAGGAAGGACTAAAGGTGAAGGTGCGGATTAAAATTTTTAATTTATTCTTACTGTCCTGGACATTGAGTTTTACTTGGATTCTACCCTCTTGGGAATTTATTTATATAGATATATATATATAAATATATATAGTCAAGATGTTGACTTTCCACACTACTTTAAACAAAAGGTTAGGAAGTAAACTCCCATCAATAATGGAAAGAGCAATAACAGCTACTGAACTTGAGAAACCTGTTTTCCTAAAAAAGTCATTTAAGAGAGAGATTTTATAAATTTCACCTGAAAGAGAAAATAATGACATAATCAAGATGTTGACATTCCACACTACTTCAAACAAAAGGTTAGGAAGGAAACCTCCATCAATACTGGAAAGAGCGACAACAGCTACTGGACTTGAGAAACCTATTTTCCAAAAAAAAAAAAACGCTCTTTTAAGGGAATTATTTTATAAATTTTAACTGAAGATAGTACTGGCTGCTCAGTCAATGAATGCAAAATGCTTCCTTGTAGGGAAACGGATAACCAAGTCACTGCGATGACAGCAACTTATCTAAGCGGTTGAAATAAAGAGTTTGGTCTAACAGTTTTCGAAGGATACCACATCCGACAGACATCTAGAAATAGACGATGAAGACTGCTGTCGCGTCCTTGTGCTACGTTCAGAAAACAGGTTTGAAGTTTTCGGTTTTAATATTACTAAATTCAAAGAGAAAGAAGGCCTGTAGTTTCATCTCGAAGACGCTTCGATTAAGAAACGGATGATAATGGAACTAATGCTACTGACAATAACTAAAAACCTTCCAGATATTCAGGAAAAAGAAAGAGGCCGGAAATTTGTAATAAAGACCAAACAATGTCGAGGCGAGGGGTTCAAATTTCAGTCAGAATTGAACCCGTTTCTATTTACATTTCCGGGGGATGTTTAAAGATCTCCCGTTACATTATTCGATATCGATCCCTAATTTCGCAATCTCTCTCTCTCCCCACCCACCCCTCTCTCTCTCTCCTCGTTTCTCGCTCTTCCTTCCCGTCTCTATAATAATAATAATAATAATGAAAATGCATCGACGCAGTTGAGTCATTGAGAACTTGATGATTGCGTCGCTGCCGACACTTGAGTTTGAACATAGATCGCCAGTGAGCAAAGACAGGCGATCCTATTATTGAATTAACTAGACCACGTGGCCATAGAGGAAACTCATATATAGGAAATTGCGTCACGTCTAGATTGATCCGCATCTTTAGTCTATCCTCTATTACTATTCGGATCGCTATTCCTAGTCTATCCTCTATACTATACGGAATTTCCATTTGTACTCTATCCTCTATTATTATACGTACAGCTATTCCCTTCTCTATACTATTTGGATCACTATACGGGTTACTATTCAAGCGAGTATTATCGAGCAAGTGCTATTAGTGTGAGAGCTATTTGAAAGCGTCTGGCACCAGTATTGTTCAACGGCATTACTATAGTTGTATCTGCGATTACAAAGTCTCTACTACAACTAGCATTACGGAAGTGACAACGAGTATTCGTTGACATCACAAAAGTGTCAATAGGTGTTGGTTGACATCACAAAGCGATAAGATGGCTGTATAATAGGTACTATGCCAGGGCTACATAGGGTTTTGAATTCAAAATCCTCCTCCTTCTAGACTTGTTACCATTCTAACCATAGTTGGGGTGAGAAGAAATGGACTCATAACTTTCTCAATGACTTTTGCGCGAACGTGAATGTTACGAACACGATTCAACGATTTCACGTTTTCAAACGCTAACCATTACACCAGCAAAACCTCCCTTTATACACACACACACACACACACACACACACAGACAAACACACACACACACACACACACACACACACATATATATATATATAAATATATATATATATATATATTATTACGGCTGATATAGCGAGACTCTTCGGGAAAAGCGAATTGAGACCTGTCGGTCACTGTGTGTTTATCTAAAAATAAATACGCTAAAATTCACCTTCATCTCTGCGCCGATGGCTTAGTGGTAGAATCTCCGACTGACTCCAATTCAGTCGGGTTTCGATCCTAGCTAGAGGCAACCGGCCGTCTAGCCATTTGAAGAGCTGCGAAACAGTCTGTCTGTGGATGACATTATATATATATATATATATATATATATATATATATATATATATATATATATATATATATATATCAAAAATAATATTGGGGAAATACATAGGAGAAACCACAAGGAATTTGTATAAAAGATTATATGAACACAAAAGGGATATTTTATAAAATAATGCGTCAAATGCGCTGGTGGCCCATCGTAACGTGATTGACTGCAAATTTGACTTAAAAAATGCAACTCTGATGAAAGAATAAAACAAGTTACTACGACGAAAACGTCTACAGTACGTCTTGATCGCAAGCTCATCCACAGTAAATATTAGCCCTGTCTCTTATAAATTTTCACTATTTCTGGCAGAACTTCTATTATCACAGTGTGGGATATCTGACAAAAGGGATGGAAAGAAAAAGAATTTAAATGAAATCGACTAGATTAAAAAAAATAAATTTAAGATTCCCAGCATCCCTCGTTCGTGCGCATGTATAGTCCTACCAAGATAACACATTTTGTCCGATGAAGCCTTAAATTTCGAAACCTTAACCAATCTTAAATATTTTATTACCCTTTAATCAGAAGAACATTATTACCACCAGTCCAGGAAATACATTTGTGTCACTACACGCCCAAAATAGAGAATGTTTAACATGGAAAACTATAGGGAAAATGAATTCATTTTAATAATATGTGAAAATATCCACTCATTGCTTGAAGAGTCTCGAGACCGAAAATCCGTGTAGCAAAATTTTGCACAATAAAATATAATATATATATTTTTTAAAAATCCACATTACAACCAAAAATGATTACGGTTTCTCTCTTCTTTTTAAAATATATACTTTTCTCTCGTTGAAACAACTATAACCTCTTCCTTATATATATATATATATATATATATATATATATATATATATATATATATATATATATATGTATATATACTCTCAGTTGTATGGATATGTATGGATACGAGTTTGTGACCTTGGGTTTCGCGCTTTTGCGATCATCAGAATTTGTCTATCACTGATTTTGACCGCTTTCCAATAAGTACTACACATACAAAATAAATATATATATAATGTATCTTTCCACGCCCTTTCTTGGACCAATCTTAATTGCTTTATTACTCTTTAAGCAGAAGAACTTTCTTACCACGAGTCTAAGAAAGACATTTGTGCCACTACTACACCACAAAAAGAGAATGTTTAACATCGAAAACCATAAGGAAAATTAATTCATTTTAATAATATGTGGAAATATCCGCTCTTTGTCTGAAGAAGATCGCGAGACCAGAAACATGTGTAGCAAAAGTATGGAAAATAAAATATAATACATATTTTTTTAAAATCCACATTATAACCAAAAGTTTTTGCGGTTCTCTCTTTTTATATATATATATATATATATATATATATATATATATATATATATATATATATATATATATATATATAAGGTGTGACAGCAAAATTGTCCAAATCGTGTACCAGCATAATTGTCCATCTCACGAAATGTTTAATATATAATAAATACTTAACTACTTGTGTTCCATTTTTCTACATTTTCAGACGAGACGTTTATCCATCTTGACACCATTTGTCGTAAGAAATACTGAAAAAACCTTTGAGTTATTCAGCTAGAAAGAGAACAGGTTCAAATCGTATTGTATAAATCCCACTATGTCTTCACAACTGAGCAGTAGTGAGGAAAAAAAGATCATTCAGGCCTTCAGTAATGGTACCAATATTCATACTCTGGTTTACATCTTCAAAGTCCATTCAAGAACCAAGAGAACAGTGAATAAGTTTTAAGAGTGAACAGGAAGTTACGACAGGAAGAGGGATGATCATTTCAACTTAGAACTAAAGAGATTAATTAGAAAAGGTCCAATTCAATCTATAAGACGTTTAACACGTGAGAGAGAAGTTTCAGCAATGACAGGCCAAAGAGCATTGAAAAAAGACTTGAAAATGAAATCGTACGGGAAACATCTGAGGCATTTTGTTACACAAGGGCAGAAAGCTAGAAGATTAGAGAGGGCGAAGATCATCTTGAATAAGTTAGAAAATGATCCTGGAATAATACATACATATATATATATATATATATATATATATATATATATATATATATATATATTTGAAATTTATATCAATCCTTCATGATGTTCCGATCCATTGCTGTGATTAATTAATGATGAACATGTCATTTTCGTTGACGATCAATTTCATCACGATTCTTCTATTAAACTTGGAGAGTAATTATACGTTCTTATTGCTCAAAGTAGTGTCTAATAGTGTTATAAAAACTTCGGAGAATTCAAGTAAGACATCTTTAATCATTTCCAAGATACAACGGTCCATAGTTTAATCTGACAATTGGACAATTTTCCTGTTACACGTTTTGGACAATTTTGCTGTTACATCCGGTATATATATCTTAAAACGTCATTTTTAATGAACGCCCATATACGGAGCGTCTAACATCCAGACAAGGTTCTAGATATTCATTATGTAAAACTTACATAATTATGGCACATGGCCGAAAAAGGAGAGGGGTTAAGGCTGGTCCACACTAACTATCTTATACCTAGCTAATCCAGGCAAGGTTCTATTTGATTTAAAGGACCATCTCATTCAGATCTGCTGAGTTTCGTAGACGTAACGTAAACAAACAATTTCTAATGTGTTAATTGGTTTCTATTTATATAGATTTCAGTTTATATAATCTTATGTGCAATTGTAATCGTTAATGGGTCGGTAGGTATGTTTTTTTATTAAGACTATTTCTAATTGTTTTGTTTTGTTTTCTAATTCCGTGAATATGGTAAGCTTTACAACTAGCATTACATATGAAATAATTAGGATACGAAGGAATATTTAAATTTAAATCTTTCTATATCGTAAGCATTTCTCGATTTAGAATTCTTCCCGACGTTTATTGCATTTCGCCACCCTCTATTGGGCCTGAAACTCACCCCTGACCTCAAGTGGGACTCGTACATACGATCCATCGCTATAGAGGCAGGATAAACGCTTGGTTCCCTGTAGCGCTCCGGTAAGCACCTGGCTCCTGAAGCTATCGTCTACTTTTACAAGAGCCAGATCAGGCCTAGAATGAAGTCAGTCAGTTATGTGCCATACCGTGATACACGCTTAGGCGATTATGTATCTTTTGATACATGACTGACGAGGCAGATTTTTTTCCCGCAGTAGGTTGCCATTTCTTTCTGCGGTAGACCAGTTGCTATCCGAAGCTATAGAATCCGGTCTGTCCTGCTATTTACCCATAGCTGGGGGGTGGGAGAGAAGAGGATCCATACATTTCCCAAGGGTATTAGCACGTAAGTGAATGTAATGGATTTGGCTACAGTTCGAACTCTGCTCTCTGATTCCTCAGTCCGAGCCGCTATACATTCCCTTTTCGGCCCTCCTTTATTTCCAATTCAACACCTCATTCTTCATACAATCCCAAATTAGGGTCATAAGATTAATATCCGGGTTGAATCTGTTGAGCCTCTCCCTTCTTTGAGCGATACCTTCCGTACACCCTTTACCATCGACTCGGGCATTTTGTTTGGCTGAGGCGTCGATTCGTGTAGGTTCCGTATCAATTACTCGACCGCTATTTTAGTTAAATTCTTAATCTCTGATTCCGATATATATACAGTCCATCCAATATGATTAAATAAGACCAACTTACTTAGCATTGGCTAAAATAGATCTGTACCCACATGAAGTAATTTTGGATACTTTTTTGATTTGTAATTTATATGCTCTTTTATAATAAATACATTGGGCTCTCTTTGGGGATTAGTTTTAATATTTGATATTACTAGGATCCACTTCGATTATATACAAACAGATTTATTATCTGTACTAATCTATCTCTCTCTCTCTCTCTCTTTCTATATATATATATATCTATATATATAAGTGAACATTGAAGTCAACACTTAGAGGCAACAGGCTGTTTCATGATAGACGCAATCAACAGGTGGCCTGATATATATATATATATATATATATATATATATATATATATATATATATAGAAAGATATATATATATAATATATATATATATATATATATATATATATATATATATATATGTATATATGTATATATATATATATATGCAATACATTGTATATATTATTATATATTATATGCGCGGTACTTATTAGAAAGCGCTCAATATCAGAGATAGAGCTAACATATTTGGTTGGATTGATGTGAGTTTGTGACCCTGGGTTTCAGGCTTTTGCGATGTTCAGACAAATATATATATATATATATATATATATATATATATATATATATATATATATATATATATATATGATTCGGCATACATATATTTATATATGATTCGGTATATTTATATATGATTCGGTATATATATATATATATATATATATATATATATATATATATATACCGAATCATATATAAATATATGTATGCCGAATCATATATATATATATATATATATATATATATATATATATATATATATATATATATATATATATATGATTCGGCATAATATATACCACCTTTTAAACAGTCATCTGTGTGGTGCTACTGAACTGGCAATTTGTAACGGGGTCTGCATCTAGCTAATATGTTACCATTTTTTCAGATACCATCAGTTAACATCATGACTTGAACCTGTACACAGTGCATTTTGTTTTGAAACGTTTTTAAGCCTGATGAATTTGTAATTGCAACACAAAGGCTTTTTTGTGCTCATTTGATTCCACGTCGGAATGATACTATTCAGTTAGAAAATCGATACTGCTATGGGTTGAACATTTCAGGGTCACAGGTTCACCGCTTAAAAGAAAGCCACCTGGAAGCCATCGAAGCGCTCGAACTTCCGGCTAATGCAAAAATTTAGAAATCATTTACAACAATGCATGACGAGTAGACGCCAGCATTTGAAGGGGATGTGATATTTAAAACAAAATAAATAAAAGATGCATGATGCGTATATCTATCTATCTATTGTTGGTCCTTTCAGCTTACATAATAGACATTCATTGTCTGTTACATATAAGAATATATGCTTAAATATATATATTGTCACACACAGACTGAGTATTTCGGTGTATCACAGCTCTTCAGTGTGGCTAGACTTTCGGTTCATTCAAGCTAGAATCGAAACCCGGTTGAATTGACATCAGTCGGAGATTCTACCGCTAGGCCGTTGGCGTACGGTAGGGATGAAAATGAATTTAAGCGTATTTATTTGTGGATAAACACTCAGTAACTGAGAGAACACCATTCGCTTTACCGAAATACATACATACATACATACATATATATATATATATATATATATATATATATATATATATATATATATATATATATATATATATAATATTCAGAATTATAAAATTTGCATGTTAGAGCATCACTACAAACATTAGCCTTGTGGCAATTTTTGTGGTATTGTTATCACATGCATATGTTATAATTCTGAATAAATATTATTTTCTCCACTCGATATTGAGCACTCTTTTAAGAATAGTGTTTTTAGTTTTCAGAATTTTATTACATCTGCATCAACCTTGTACTCATATATATATATATATATATATATATATATATATATATATATATATATATATATATATGAATTTTATTTAAAATTTTGCATATATTTTATTTGGTATGTTTTTCTGTGTGCCTATATTTTGATGGAATAAATAAAGTTTATTAGAATTATATTATTTAGTCAATTTCTTTCATGATGTGTTTGTAGTTAGAGGAAATCTATCTATCTATCTATCTATCTATCTATCTATCTATCTATATATATATATATATATATATATATATATATATGTATATATATCCATACAATCTACCATTTTATATATATATATATATATATATATATATATATATATATGTATACTAATTGGAATTACTCAAAAGCAGTGATATAGCTAACATATTCAGTTGTATAGATACGATTTTGTGACCCTGGGTTTTACGCTTTTGCAATCATCAGACATCTGGTTAGATTTAATTTTTTTAAAAATAATCCACTTTCATGATCGCAAAAGCGTGAAACCCAGGTTTACAAACTCATATCCATACAACTCAATATATATATATATATATATATATATATATATATATATATATATATATATATATATATATATATATATATATATATATATATGTATATTTAAAAATAACTATTACGGCGAAATGCAGATTTAATCGTAGTAAAAATAAATTTGTCTTTGAATTTACAACTGAATATAATCTTACAAAATATCGAAAGTACTTTGGTTAAAAAAAACTACGGGTCCTTTCTTTATGAATTTCATCTTAACATCAAGAAGCTGATTAGAGAAAGGGGAAGGTTCAGTATAAGTAGACATATGTCTATATTATTCAATGAAACATGCTAGAAGGAAGATATACTGCCTATATATATATATATATATATATATATATATATATATATATATGTGTGTGTGTGTGTGTGTGTGTGTGTGTGTGTGTTTGTGTGTGTATGTACACACACACACACACACACACACACATATATATATATATATATATATATATATATATATATATATGGAGAGAGAGAGAGTAAATTGGTGAAGACTGGTCGAACAGATCCGTCTACGAAACTCTGGAGTCGGGATGTTGTAGGTAAAATCAATCAGCTGACAAATTTTACTCATATTAATCCTATATATATAAAAGTAAAAATACTGAATAATTCTTAGGTTGAAGCCATTCACAAATTTAGTACTTCAATACTTAAACGTCAGAACCCTGATTTTGGGGAAGTCTATTGGACCAAGAATTTGATACCACCCTCTTATATATATAGTTACTGAAATGCCAGATCAATAAGCTTATATTGTGCCAGGTAGGAAGTGCTTGTCTGTCTTAAAAATCAGCGTTTATAATTTCGATTTTGACCAAGGATCGAACTCAGGGCGCCGGCTACTAATACGCAGCTATCGTTTAAATATTGACTAGATAACACGACATGAGTCAAAAGGATGATGGGGAAAAAAAGGTAAATACTGAAAGAGGTGAATATGAGAAGATGCTAGAGACAGAATATAAAGCAAAAGGGAATCAAAAAAAGAAAGAAAGCAAGCAAGAAAGAAAGAAAGAAAGAAAGCAAGCAAGAAAGAAAGAAAGAAAGAAAGAAAGGGGCAACATTGAATGCGTGTAGAGCAGAGAAATGTGCAATGACTGAAAGAGAAACAGAAAAGAAAGAAAGAAAGAAAGAAAGACAAGAGAGATGGAAGCAGAGCGAAGAGAGGGAAAGAGAAACAGAGAGAAGAGTGAGCGAAAGAAAAGGCGAAAAAGATGAAGAGGAGAAAGAGAGAGAAGTGAAAAAGGAAAAAATAGAGATGAGGAAGAAGTAAATGTTGAGATATACAAAGAGAGACGAGGATAAGAGAAAAGAGAATAACCAAAAGAGAGAGAGAGAGACAAAGGCCTTGAAGTGAGATTGAGAGAAGGGGAGCATTAGAGGGAGATACAAATAGAAATAGAAAGGTGGGGGGGATAAAGAGAGAAATAAGAGCGAGAATAATGTTAGAATGAGATTTGAAAATAAGGAGAAAGAGAGATAGTAATTTAGCGATAGAAAATTAGAGAGAGGTGGGTAACAGACAACAAGATATAGATTGAAAGACTGGAGTTAGAGAGAAGGGAACGATAGAATGAGGGAGAGAGACGAAATGAGAAGCGAATTCGGAAAGGCATTTATTATTGTAAGAAAATGAAAACGGAAAATATTGCAAATAGAATGGGAGAAAAAGTGAGAGAGAGAAAAAGATTGAGAAAAGAGAAAGAAAGAAAAAGTGACGGGTAGGAGAGAAGAGAAAGAGAGGGAGAGATAGAAAGCAGGAAAAAGCGATAAAGAGTGAGGAATAGAGAGAGGGAGAAGAAGGAAGGAGTGTAGTCTTCAGAAAGAGAAATACATTTGAGAGAAGAAATAAATAAACACAGGAGAAAGAGAAAGAGAAGGAAAGAGAAAAAAGAAAGAGGGATGGTGAGAAAAAGAGGAAAAGGAAGAGGAATGGTGAGAGAAAGAGAAAAAAGAAAAAGGAATGGTAAGAAAAAAGAAAGGAATAGTGAGAGAAAGAGAAAAACGAAAGAGGAATGGTGAGAAAAAGGAAAAAGAAAGAGGAATGGTGAGCGAGAGAGAGAGAAAAGAAAAAGGAATGGTAAGAAAAACGTAAGAGGAATGGTGAGAAAAAGGAAAAAGAAAGAGGAATGGTGAGAGAGAGAGAGATAAAAAAGAAAAAGGAATGGTGAGAAAAAGAAAGAGGAATGGTGAGAAAAAGAGAAAAAGAAAGAGGAATGGTGAGAGAGAGAGAAAAAAAAGAAAAAGGAATGGTAAGAAAAAAGAAAGAGGAATGGTGAGAGAGAGAGAAAAAAAAGAAAAAGGAATGGTAAGAAAAAAGAAAGAGGAATGGTGAGAGAGAGAGAAAAAAAAGAAAAAGGAATGGTAAGAAAAAAGAAAGAGGAATGGTGAGAGAGAGAGAAAAAAAAGAAAAAGGAATAGTAAGAAAAAAGAAAGAGGAATGGTGAGAGAGAGAGAAAAAAAAGAAAAAGGAATGGTAAGAAAAAAGAAAGAGGAATGGTGAGAGAGAGAGAAAAAAAAGAAAAAGGAATAGTAAGAAAAAAGAAAGAGGAATGGTGAGAGAGAGAGAAAAAAAAGAAAAAGGAATGGTAAGAAAAAAGAAAGAGGAATGGTGAGAAAAAGAAAAAGGAATGGTGAGAAAAAGAAAAAGAAAGAGGAATGGTGAGCGAGAGAGAGAGAGAGAAAAGAAAAAGGAATGGTAAGAAAAAAGAAAGAGCAATGGTGAGAAAAAGAAAGAGGAATGGTGAGAAAAAGAAAAAGGAATTTTGAGAAAAAGAAAAAGAAAGAGGAATGGTGAGCGAGAGAGAGAAAAAAGAAAAAGGAATGGTAAGAAAAAAGAAAGAGGAATGGCGAGAAAAAGGAAAAAGAAAAAGGAATGGTGAGCGAGAGAGAGAGAAAAAAAGAAAAAGGAATGGTAAGAAAAAAGAAAGAGGAATGGTGAGAAAAAGAGAAAAGAAAGAGGAATGGGGAAATAGAGAGAAAAAAGGAAAAGGAATGGTAAGAAAAAGAAAAAAGAAAGAGTATTTGTAAAAGCGAAAAAGAAAAATAGAGAGAAAGGAGGGGTGAGAATCGGAGGAGAGAGACCGAGAGAAGAATAGAAAGAAAGATGAGAAGATTCGAAAAAAAAAAGATTTGAAATAGACAAATCTAAAATATGATGTTTTGAATGTATTCAGTATAAGAAAAATCAAATGAAAGAAAGAAAGAAAGAAAGAAAGAAAGAAAGAAAGAAAGAAAGAAATCGGTCATGAAAAACACAAGAAGATTAATTGTAAAAAGTGAAAGAGAACGAACGAGAAAGATTGGGAAGAATTAAAAATGGAAAAGAATAGAAAAAGAAGGAAAACAAAGAAAAACAGACCAAAAAAAGATTAAAAAATTGTAATGAATGAATGAATGAATGAATGACAGACGATATCTAAAAACTATATTTATAATAACTGTTTGTATCTCTGTACCCGACAGGCTCTCCGTTTGTCTGTGTGTAAAGAAATCCCAGTGGTCATGATGACCCAGACAAAACCGATCGACCCAAGCCGAGTTCTGATGACACCCACCACAGCCACCGCCATCACCGCTACTACAACTACTGCTCCAATAACAGCAACTCTAACGAGTGTAACGAAGTTCGACTTATTGGCTAGATCAGCAGACTGCAGGCTCAAGAGATCCGAGGTCGCTTCACTGACTGTCGTTTCATGACAGAACAGCGAGAAAACAGGCTCGTTTTGGGACACAGTTTAAAATTCTGGTTGCCCAACGCTATTATCATGTCTCCATAGAATGAAACTATATCTTTTTGTGCTTATTTTTTTTTTTTTTTAACAATCAGTTTTGTCTTCTAATATAGAATAGTGAGATTTTAAAATGAAATACGGTAGTTGCTAAGCTTACACAAGGCTACAAACAGCGCCGGAGAGGAGAGGGCTCACGTCAGTATTAATGGTTTGCGAGGGTAAGTTTTAAACCATTGTACTCCGTGTAGGCTATCCGGTGTGGAAAGTTGGAATTTGGTAGGTGAGTTCAAAATACGACCTAATCAGTTACATTCTGTGTGCACACTAATAACCTTGGAAAAGGCAGGAATCCCGTCTCTTCTCGCTACACACCAACTATGTGCTTTAGAATGGATTGGCATCCAGTCTAGAAGGGCAACTCTGAATTCAAAACCGGAGAGAAAGCAACTGAAAACTCAGTACTGGTAATTCAGATAATAAATAAAAAGGAAGCTGTGGAGAGCCATGAAACCTTCGGTACTGAGTGGATGAAACAATGAGGCACCAAAATGGAACAAGGTGAAATCTAAAATACCAATACAAATTGATGTCATGATTTAACCATTAATTATACCTTAGTCTGGCACATGGTCAGTTTGAAGGGATCAAACTCTCTGATGAAATAATGGCATACAAGTAAATACTACATCAATTTAACAATATTTACTTAAGCTAAAATCAGTCTGGTGCAAATTCACAGGTGTAGAATATTCATATTTGACTTCACTACAGTAGTAATTGGCCCTGTGAAGCTAGACTGGATGCTATCACTCTACAGTGATCCCCACTAAATGTTTATTTAGCCTCTGTTATTACTGGGGGTATTAAGAATATGTCATTTAGTTCTTAATTTTATTGTTATATATGGTCTTGAGACGGGGAGGGGGTCTTTCAGATTTTTATAGTAAGGATTATGGTAATAATAGCCATTACCTTATAAGGAAATATCTGGCATTCACTGACTGAGCAACCAGTACTGCTTTCAACTGAAATTTATAAAATCTTTGTCTTGAAACAATTTTTCTCAGGCAAACACTTTTCTCAAGTCCAGTAGCTGTTATTGCTCTTTACATTATTGATGACGTTTTGCTTCCTAACCTTTTGTTTGAAGTTATGTGGAATATCAGCATCTTGATTATGTCATTATTTTCTCTTTTGGTTGAAATTTATAAAATCTCTCTCTTAAAAGGCTATTTGTTTTAGGAAAACAGGTTTCTCAAGTCCAGTAGCTGTTATCGCATTTTCCAGTATTGATGGATGTTTCCTTCCTAACCTTTTGTTTGAAGTAGTGTGGAAAATCAACGTCTTGATTATGTTATTATTTTCTCTTCTCAAGTCCAGTAGCTGTTAACGCTCTTTCCATTATTGATGGAGGTTTCCTTCCTAACCTTTTGTTTGAAGTAGTGTGGAATGACAACATCTTGATTATGTCCTTATTTTCTCTTTCATTTACATGCGCTATCCATTTTAGCTGTTGTTGTCAAGAGATATGGTTTCTGTTATCTGGTACAGTTCTTTGTGATTCTGTAACACTAGTTCACAATGTCCTATGTTAAGACCTACAGGTTTCCATCACTCAAAGACATTTTTAACCATTGATCTTTAAAAGCGTTTGTATACAGCTAACAGTTTGGATATTTCCGAATGAGTTTTGCACCCTGCATGACACCCATATGAAACTCCCGATCTAACAAGCGTTTTTAAGAACATGACTTAAGTTTTCAGGTTAATGTTTTGGTTTTGTAGTATCTTGCGGTGTTGGATGAAACTATCCGTGCCTATTCTACATTCAATTTCCTTATCTTTAATACTAAATTTGGAATTCATGATAACAACCTAGTGGACAAAAACGCTTCGGAAAAGATCCCATCTTCTTATCCCAAAAGTGGGCAAAATCCCAGTCTCATATAATTACCATTCTTTCTGGCTCACAAGACACACTTTTTTTCCTAAAAAATACCCTGAAAAACACGTGTGCGTCTTCCAAGACAAATGTAAGGCAACACTCAGGCTCAAGTAAACTTTGATGGTCACCTAATTGGCTTGACTGATATGGACATGGATTTGTATGTTGAGTCATTACACTATAATGTTAGCTTTCTATCTAATTCAACCTGTTATGTGATGTAAACTCAGTACTTAGCTGTTACAAGATTATAAACCTTCCTGGAGCCGAGCCACAAGCTTAATCATGCTCTGTTTACTAGCCTTTCTGTTCTTGACTAGTATGTGATTGCTATACAAACAAAATCGTAATTAATGTAAACGCATGTGCCACATAGTAAATGCGTTGTATAAGAATGACATTTTTTCTGATAGAAATTTCTTTCCAATATTAGGGTGCGCCTTCCAAGCCACAACGTCCAGTAAGCCGGAAAGAATGGCAATTAATAAGATTAGATGTTATCATATTCTATTTAGATAAAATATGCATATATTCATTGTCATGCATTTGTTTCATAATTATCTACAGTGGAACTTCTATTCATGAAATTTAATTTGTTTTTGAAGGTCATTCGTAACCCGAAATGTTCGTAAACCGAAACTATTTTTCCAATAGGAATTAGTGTAGAGAAAAAATGTCACAGTCCAATAAAATTGAAAAAGAAAAGCACGGTACAACACACAACACGGCAGTTGACTCAGAAATTATTCTATTTAAATTACCTTTGATTTTTCTTTGATAGCCGAGTCATTTTCATCTCGAATTTTCTGTTCGAAAACCGATTTGTTCGGTATGTGAGATGATCTAGAACTGGGGTTGCTCTGTACAATATAATTGATGGATCAAGGATATATTTTTGAGCATAAAATAAGTATATATATCGAATATTGTGTGTTAATTACCTCAATTTAACTTTATAGTGTATATATTGGATATTATTAATATTGTCTAAATTTGACATTAAAATTTGAATTTTTTACATTGGCCTATAGTTAAACAACTTCTCACCTGTGGAACTCCCTTCCAATTTCTTGCTTTCCTGCCATCTACAATTTTCAAAATTTTAAATGCAACATCAATCATCATTTTCTGTATTCCTGAAACCAGTTCCTTTATTGTCCTCATTTCTCCTTAGTAAAATCTTCTCACTCTCTGTAACTCCCTTGCTTGGGGTGAAATGATTATATATATATATATATATATATATATATATATATATATTGAACAATAAAAAATATTAAAAAATTAAAATCTTCAGGTTGCATATTAATATTCCTTCATTTTTATTAAAAGGAATCTAAATGAACACAGTCTATACAACAGGGTTGAATAAGACTGGCATACTTCCGTTGGTTGAGATAGATCTATACCCACCACCATATGAGGTAATTTGGGATTTTATTGTGTAATATACATACATATATATATATATATATATATATATATATATATATATATATATATAGAGTCATAGCATATAAGAGTCATATAAGAGTCATAGCATGACTATATATATATATATATATATATATATATATAGAGAGAGAGAGAGAGAGAGAGAGAGGGAGGGAGAGAGAGAGAGAGGGTTATAGCATATAGAGTCATAGCATGACTCTTCGGCAAAATTGAGTCACTGTCAGTCACTGTGTGTTTATCTAAATCTAAAAATAAACACGCTAAAATTCACCTTCATAACTGCCGTGAGCCGACGACTTAGTAGTAGAAGTTCTGACATACGCCAATTCAGTCGTGTTTCAATCCTAGCTAGAGGCAACCGGATGTCTAGCCACACTGATGAGCTGTGAAACAGCGAAACAGTCTGTCTGTGGATGACAAAAACAAAATATATATATATATATATATATATATATATATATATATATTTTTTTTTAAGCATTTCACCACAAGCAAGGCGGGAAGCAACTAGCACGCAGGGGTTACAGAAGATTTGGAGCGAGAGCAGATAGGAGTGATAGAGGAAAGGAAGTGGAGAAGGATAGTGGATAGATCAAGGCAACTGGAGATGTCGATTGACATTACATTTGAATAGATGAAGATTATAGTTGTCAGGGAAACGGGAATAAGGAAGGAAGTTCTACAGGTGAGAGATGCGATATGAAGCTATTGTAGTAGAAGAGACGGCTACATTTAAACAGTTTCAACAGTGAAAGGGTGGGAGCGGGATGCCAGCCTCGTAGGACGCTTGAATTCATGGAGCCTAGGAACCAGCAAAAGCAGCTTATCGGAGCAATTACCATGAAAGTATTTGTAAAAAAGGCAGAGAGACGTGACAGCGTGTCTGTGTGAGAGCGATTGCAGACGAGATGCCAGATCAGGGCCAACCACATTGCAAATCCGTCTCTCGATCTTATCAAGAACCCTGAGGCAAACAGAAGGGGCTCCAGACCATATATAGCAGCAATACTCCATGCAAAAGCGAATGGTTGATTTGTAGATTTGAAGGATTGACTCCGGGGAGAAAACTTTCCTGGCCTGGCACAGGGAGCCAACATTCCTTGCGGTGGATGAAGCAATTGACTCAATGTATTTGTTCCATCTCAGGTCAGCAGTCAGCGTGAGACCGAGCAGCCGCAGAGAGGAGCTCTCGAGAAGATGAGCTTCAGACATTTTAATGGGGGACAGGGAAGGATCTCTGTGGTGATTAATAGAGAGCAGTTTTGTTTTTGAGGCGTTAAAGTTAATCAGCCAATTCCTGCACCAGTTCACAACCATCTACCGAGATGAACGGCCAGGTTAATTTTGTCAGTGACACTAGATTTGTTTTTGAGGCAGGAGTAAATTGTGGTGTCATCCGCGTAGATGCCAACTTGGGAATATATATATACAGTACACAATATAATCCAAAATTAACTGGGGAATAGGCTTATTTCAGCGAACAAAAAAATTTGTCAGTCTTATTCAACAGAATAGTATCTAGACTGAGTTCATATTGGATTCCAACACAAATTCAGTCTATACCAGGATTGAATAAGACTAACAAATTTTTCATTGCTTGAAATAAGCCTATATGAGGTAATTTGGGATTTTATTGAGTGCTAAATATTTGCTCTACAATAATACACTGAGTTCTTTTGTGGAACAGTTTTAATATTTTAATATACCAACAGATTTATTACCTCCAATATATATATATATATATATATATATATATATATATATATATATATATATATATATATATATATATCACATTTTAAATTACCACTTGTGTATATATTGAATATTGTTATTATTGTCTCAGTTTGACATTAAAATTTGAATTTTTTACATTGGTGTCTAATTAAACCAATTTAAAAGGCATATCTCAAAGTATAGAAAAATCATTCATTATCAGATACTTTTGCAACCCTAAACAAATAAAATTGTTTGTACTTCACATAAATATTATGTCTAAAACCAGAAACCTGCATAGTTATTTGACAGATTTGTTAAGAAATCTACTTATCATGAAAATTTGAAATGCTACTTGCTAAACATTTCGGAAAAACATTTTCTGTGATATTCTGTCACAACTTTCGAACGACACTGTTCCAAAGAAGCTTGGTATAAGACTTGAATAGTCTCCCCAAACTAGTGAGTGATTCTTACCTGGCACTGAAGTTAATATAAGAATGGATGTGGACTAAATGTTTCTCGTCATTTTAAATGAGAGAAGGTACCAGGTCCAGGGGATTCAAACCCTATGGCAGCACCTTCCTCATTGCAGTAAGAGAAGTATAGCTGGCCACACGCATTCGAGGATAGCTGTCTACTAACTTGGCTAGCCAATCCCTATTGCAGATGCTTGCTCAGGCGCATTTGCTTTTATTCAACACCCATAGAAACCACCTTTCATCTATGCTGAGCAGACCATAGTTACAGTTTCTGAGCGTGTTTTCTAGCTGATTAATAACTTGAACAAAACCAGCACTCTCAAGCCCTCGGCTATGATGACGTGTGGCTTTGTACTAGCACAGCTATCAACGGCCCCCAAGGGTTCCATTTGCCCAATTTCACTCACAAGGCTTGGTTTTCAGGCACTTTCCAAAGGTGTCGCATGTTGGGATCAAACCCTCCAGTCTGATAACATCAGACAAATCGACCATGGTGAGATTCAAACCCGGCTCTCATGGTCAGAATGCAAATGTTCTAACCAACCATAGTAAGAGAAGTAAAGTTAGTGTAATATCAATGCCAATGTCCTTGGCCTATATGTATATTTTGTGTATGGCACTGCCCACATAAAAACAACCTTGGTCACATCTTACCTTAGTGGGGAGGCCAGCTCAATATACCAGCAGGTGATACTGTATTGTTTTCAGGCTTCGGAGCCTTGGTGCTTTGGAGAATTGAGGTATTGGATCATAACAGGCCTTAGGGCGTGGTCCTCTCCTCAGACAGGTTCTTATCTACAAGTAGGAGTGTTTTTTCTTTCTCTTTTTTAATCAGTTCATCCTATGCAAGATGATAATGTCACTAAGACACAAGGGGGCTACTAAAAGTGAAAGAAAATGAAAACACTTTCAAATGAAACCAGATAAAGAACAAGTTCTGTGAATAGACAAAAATAGAGAGATGAGTAAAACAAGAATGTGTTTTCTAATCAAATTTATTACATACATTGAGATAATTCCAAGAGAATGAAAAGACCTTCCCGAATTTATAATTTAGGCTTAACGTCATAAGATACATGGGTGATATTGTGTTGATGACAGATTCAGAAAGAAAGCTGAAAGTCCTCTTAGATTTTAGGACTCTGTCTTATTCACAAGAATTAATTCCTCCCACAGTATATGGAGGTTGCTAATTCTTGATTACAGCCAAGGTAATTTTTACTGTTGCTATAGCTGGATATGACAACACAACCAAAATATTTAAATATACTCTCACTAGGAGAAAAAATGCAGTGGGAGAAAAAACATTTTTTTTCAGTGAGTTAAGTTGCCCACAGAGTATTGAAGGTTTTAAATAATGGTAGTAAAAGAAGGCAAGAATAAGGGACGATTGTAAGAAGACAGAATTAATGGTTGTCGACAAAAGAGATAGCCCAAAGTGTGAGCTTTGTATTGGGAATGTCAGAATGAAGTAGATAATGTATTTTAACTACAGAGATAGTACAGTAACGGAGGAAGGAATATGTGACGTAGAATGTGATATTGGAATAGCAAAATATTTTCCCAGAAAATAATTAAAGTATTATAAGACTTAAATGTCCTAAGAAAGAAAACAAACAGTACTTAAATACTATTTAATATTCAATCTCTTATATGGCAGTGAATGCTGGACAATCACTTCACAAATGAAGAAGAGACATGAAGCAAAAGAAAAAACTACAGAACTCTTATATAATAGAGATTTTCCAAGTGTAGCTTAGATGTTGCACAAGGCCAAAAGTAGGGGGCACCCAGTGAGAATCGAACTCACTACTCAGTCGTAATTGTTCTAGCAAGACAAGCTTGCTAATCATTACACCGACTTGAGGTGACCAGTGCTTTTCCAAGCATAGCTTAGATGGAGCACAAGGCCGAAAGATGGGGCACCCAGTTAGGAGTGGACTCACTACACAGTTGTAATTAGTTCTATCAAGACAAGCTTACTAACCATTACACCACGTTGCGGTGTCCAAACTGTTATGTAATATCAGTCCTCCATCAACACGGTGAATGCTGGACAATCTCCTCACAGATGAAGTGACATGAAGTAAGAGAAACATAGAAAAAACTACTGAACTGTTATGTAATATCAGTCCTCCTATATGGCAGTGAATGCTGGACAATCTCTTCAAAGATGAAGAAGAGACCTGAAGCAAATGAAACAAAGAAAAGAGTACTGAACTGTTATGTAATATCAGTCCTCCTATATGGCAGTGAATGCTGGACAACCACGTCAATGATGAAGAAGAGACGTGAAGCAAAAGAAACAAAATAAAGTCTAAGGAACTGTTATGATATATCAGTCCTCCTATATGGCAGTGAATGCAGGACAATTCCCTCTCAGATGAAGAAGAGACTTGAAACAACAGAAATGTGGTTCTAAAAAAAAAGATCCCAAGAATGCTATAGCCTGATCATATGAGCAACAAGGTCATTTTAAGGAAAATAGAAACTACAAGGTAATGTATACTTACAATCAGAAAGAGACAGTTGAAATTTTTAGAGGACCTAATGAGGAAAAAGGGACAGCAGAATTAAATACTCTCAGTACATATTGAAGGGCAGAACATTTTTATAAATTTGTATGAATGGATGAAAAAACAAAAGAGAAAAAGATTGTTAAAGGATCAGAAGTTACTTAGAGCAACAAAAGATAGGAAGTTGTGGAGAGCCATCATCATCCATGCTTGGAAAATATATGGTATATAAAAGAAATGAATGGATGGCAGAACAAGGACAAAGAGAAATGGTAAAGTGTTAAAACTTAGAGCAACAAAAGATAGGAAGTTGTGGAGAGCCATAATCATCCATGCTTGGAAAAGATATGGTATATAAAAGAAATGAATGGATGGCAGAACAGGGACAAAGAGGAATAGTAGTGTTAAAACTTAGAGCAACAAAAGATAGGAAGTTGTGGAGAGCCATGATCACCCACGTTTTGAAGGGGCATAAAAGAAGAAATATTTTTTATGACTATTACTCTGACACAGCATGATTATCCATTAAGTACGATAAATAGCTTAACCATAGCTAACTTTAAATGAACCGTTTATACTCTTGAGATATTATTTAACTTACATTAATTCAAAAATGTACAAGAATACCAATAACACTATGTAAACAACGAGGAAATTTTAAGAAAATTCTAAAGAGACAAATAATAAAGAAAGAGGGCTTAGAGATTTCAACACTCACAGGATATATTGACACCAGGACAGACAAATGGAAATATCATCTAACCTGCTTAAAGAACTTGTGTAAGTGGAGGACAGAGCAGAAACAGAAAGGGATATTAAGGGAATAATGTTTAGAGCTACAAAGAATAGGAAGTTGTGGAGAGTCATGATCGCCTACATCCTAAGTGGATAGAGAAGAATTAAAAGGGATAATACTTTTATTTCTGTTGTTTTTTTTAGCTATTAATGCACTTCACATTAAAACTAATTGAAGACTAATTCTGTCTGGCAGCAAATGATGTAAGACTAATTTTAGTAGCTTCTTGCTATTCTACCTCTATTTTCACCGAAAATGTTCATACATTCCTTTCTTACGCCAGTTATAACAGTTATGTCTAAGACCCACCATGCATGTACACAGGGTCAATTCATCCTCATTTCCTTCATATACCATTGGTAAAGAAGAAGTTCTACTCAACTCTTTCCTCAGGCGTGATGTAGCTTCACTGTCTTTTCTACAAGTATTTTCATTGCAACTGCTCTGATGAGCTACTTTCACTGGTATCCCCTCTGCATGAATTTAAGCGTGTTACTAGGTTGGCATGTCGGTCCCACCATCTCACTGTCGAATACGTGCACGCGTAAGTAAAAGTACTGGACTGACAGAATATTTGCTTCAGATAAGAAAAAGGCAGTCTCTCACACGTCACAGACGAGAATGTAACTGACTCTTCTACTCCAATAGCTTCTTCTCTGGCACTTCAAGACAGTGAAACTCCCTTCCTCTTACATGCTTCCCTGATAGATATAATCTGCAAATAGTCAAATGTAATGTCAGTTGACATCGTCTAATGTCTTGATCCCAATCCCCATCCTTCTCTATATATTTTCCTCTGACACTCTTCTTTACTCTTGCTCTCACTCTCTGTAATCACTATTGGCACTTCTGCCTTGTTTGGTGTGAAATGCTTAAAAATAGAAATAAGAACTGTTACTTTGTGAGAGGGTGCTTCCTTGATGACTATGATATTAACCTCTTCAAGTCTAGGGTCAATCATAATCTATCCTAAATATCCTCTTAATGGGTACTTCCTATTTCTTCACTTTGCCCACTTACCCCAACCTCATTCAGGAGATCTCTACCTCGGGCCCGTTATTGGGTGAACAACTGTATAAAAAAAGCTGGGTGATTGTTCTAATTATCAATCGAGTTTTGACATTCACTGCCTTGGTGCTTCACTATTGTGGTGACACGCTAGCATAGATTATACAAAGTGTCATATTATGCTGGAGTAGGCTATGTATTCACTTTCACATGATATCAAGGAACCAGGTGCGACTCTAGGTGCAAATCCATAATTCACCAGTTGTCAGTTTTCGTCCTAGATGTGAACAACTGTAAGCTTGACTGTGTCTGATACGTGCACGCGTGAGAAAAAGTACTGGATTGACAGTTATATAAATATTTGCTTCAGAGAAGAAAAAGGCAGTCTCTCACACGTCACAGACGAGAATGTAAGGTCTGTGTTTGAGATAAGTGCTCTGGTGAGCCACACCCACGAACATGGCCAGTTCATTGCAATGGCTTCATTTATAGAGATGATTAGCAAGTCTTTGATCCACACTGAGTGCTGTAGTTTTACTAGAAAAAAGATTGTCACATTCATAGAGCGCAATGTTTAGTAAGTTAAGTCCTAGTGATTTTCAGCATTGTTAAGTGCTCCTCATCTGCGACATTGTGCCAGCTGTTCCATTCACTTGTTGGAGAACACTATTCAACAAGACTAACAAACTATTCTTAATATTTGCGATTCTCACTGTGTGTCAAGTTTCAGCATACCACAATTACTTTCTTTATCCTTATTATAAACGCTCATTTCTTGGGATTGGTGCAAACTTTCAGAAGCATATTATATTTCACAATGTCTAAATGGTTTCAAGCCATTATGCATTGAGTGAGGCGTGCTTGCCTGGCTCGACGTAACCTGACAGAAAATAAGAGGGAATATTACTGCTGTTAGAGTGTTCATTCATCAGTGAGACATTAACATGTGAGCTTATACCTTGTGTGTGTGGCAGACATGATGAGGCAGAACCTGGGACGAGCACAACTGGTTGCGACTTGCCTTTTCCCCGCCAAAAAAGAGCCCGTATTTCCTTAGCATGTAAGGCTACTGCAGTTGAAATGAAGGAGAAAAAAAAGCACTTACCGCTCTGCCGTAATCCGTCCTCGGCCAGATAACGTAAAAGAATAAGGGAGGACTTGCATTGCCTTTTTATGCAATGAATATGCAATGCATTATGGGACAGAGGCGCAATGAATTATGGGATCGTATGAAGACGCAAGGGATTATGGGTATATGGACAAATATAAAAGCAACTAGTTTTTCCCAGTTCGAAAAGGCTTGGAGTGACGTTCACGGTTGGCGGCTGGAAAAGTCTGTTTGTGCGATTTTGAGACAGAACTCAAGAAGGAACGACTGGTTTACCAGTTGGGAGAGCTCGGATTTACTCATTGGTGGCCGTTTTCTTTTTATTTCACCACAGTGTGACTATCAAAAATGTCAGAGCGAATGGATATGTCATGTCTAGTGCAAACTCCACGTCACCCACAACCACTAGACCCCATTCACATCGTCTTCATTTGTCATAGCCCTATGTGCTGCCTCCAAATAATCTATTCAGAATTCGGACAAGATTATTAAACTATATTTCAAGAGGGATGTGTAAATCATCTAAATAGTTGGTCAACTTAAAACTGATAAGCTGTAATGACAGACGATCGTGTATTTCCTCAGGTCATTTAAGACTTCAGGCAACTTATGAACTTAAACAAAACTGACATACACTCTTGTGAAAATTAATTGAAACAACCACTTTAGTTTCTTTTCTTTCACCATACAGTCAGTTTTAGACCCCCTGGAGTGACAGGGTGTAATCAATTTCTATTTTTTCCTCAGATTAGTTCATTTACAGTAATGTGCATTAAAATGAATCTCTTTTCAGGGGTGTATCATGAAATTTGTTCGGCCTTGAAAAATATTGCATCATCTGTGATTTCCTCAGATTTTTATCATGCCCAGACACTGTTGTCTTGACTGTCAATTAGTTGTCCTATGGCCATTGTCTGTGATGGACGTTATTCCAAAGAAGCGTGCGAAAATTGTAACACTGCACAAACACACTTGAAAGTATTACCAGTGAGGAAATCAAAGTACTATAGACTGGCCCGGAAACTCTCTTGATTTAAATCCAATCAAGAATCTGTTGTCAGTCTTCGAGGAATGACTTTGTGGAATTGACATATGTAATACTGACATGTACACTGAGTCATGTTTCATTGGGAAAATATGAAAAAATAAATAATAATGGAATTATTCAGTTTGTTTCAATTAATTTGCACAAGGGTGTAGCATTTGGTACTGCTTTGAAAGCATCCAAGGATTCATAAACATTAAAATAGCAAACTATATTACTATAGGCATATATACTGGCTTTTAACAATATAAGGATTAATTAAAGCTATTAAACTATAGACAAAGGCCTGTATATTGACTTAAAGCACTTAAAGAGTCAGACAACTTAATATTATCAAAAATCTATTAGACACCATTTTCATTTTCTCCCAGAGATTTCCACAAGGCAGTGGAGCTATTTAACGCATAGCTGGGATTTGGTTCATGGGCACCAGGGCGTGTCCACACACCGGTGGGCCTGCATGCTGCATGTTAAGGGGGCAAAACTCCTCCCTCGTCCCATGTAGTTTAGCCCAAGTCCGCAAGGTGCTCAGTTGCACTGTGTCGCCACGAGGAGGCACTGCATAGGGTTTGCTGATGGAGAGGCTATATACTGGCAGGGGAAGACTTACACACATTGTTCCCCTTTTCGCATTGCTGTTAGCCACTGGCGGAAGCTGAAAGCAAGAAGCGACAAGCACTACCACTACAGACTACCACACGAAACGCATCACAACAGCCGTTGAGACACACATCAGATAAATACTATTAACCTATAATGTAGATGTGCGTGTTTTGTATGGATAATGGTTCAGGATGAGAAATTGGAGAGCCGAGTTCAAATTTCAGGTTGGTTCTTTACCTCCACTTGCACACAAATACCATTCGGGAATGTGTGAAGGACAACTCTGAATTGAAAATTGTATGCTTCCCTAGCAAAGTACATACCTTGCAGCTAATGAAAGCATCATGTAGTTCTGTTGTAGCCGCTTTAGGGCCAGAAATAAAGACACAAAGAGAGGAATTGAGTTAAAAAAATATATTAACAGAAACAGTAATACAAACATATACAAACGAGAGTGTTACAGGAAGCATGTTCGGTCTGACTGTCAAAGCTGACTGCTGGAAACTTCCCTCTCCAAAAGTCAGTACCTGCTGCTATTTATAGCTGAGAGAGTCCATGTGTGCATGGGTAAATTACCATAACATGTTCACAATGTCCCTCTGATCCCGATTATGGTCCTCCTCTTTTCTTTTTTCATTTTCTATCCATATTGATGCAAGTACCACAAAAGAATCTAAAGCTTCAAATAAATTAAAAGTACGACATAATATTGTCATTGGCATGTGAACTGTTTCAAAAGCAACTGGCTTATAGCCACATCATGTTGAAACACTGGTCCCCACCAAATGTAAGCAACATATATTTTGTTTTTCCTTTTTTTTTATGATGAGTTTCACCATGTACTAGGCCTGGGGGTCACTCAAGGTAGAGGGTTACATCAAGATGCAGTTTATATGGATAAGAGGGAATGATAATGGTTAACCCTAGATTTGAACAGGTTAAGATTGTCGAGATCAGGGAAACATCCTCTTGGGAGTCGGTTTCACAGAACAGTGAAGAAGCTGTCTGAGTGGGACTTACTTTTCACCGATGGAATACGGAGTGGATGTAGGTGGCTTCCTACAATGTGAGTAGCATGGAAGGTCCTAGACACGATGGTTAAAATCGACAGAACCAAGGAATGTACATTGTCTGAGCACTTTCCATAGAAGTAGCGATAGATCTGTGAGAGGCTTGCCATATCCCACCTGTGAGAGGGAGGCTGAAAGGTGGAAAATAATTTGTCATCCACAAAGACTTCGAGGCGCTTTTTGTTTCTATTGCTCAGGTCTCTTCTTCATCTTTGAAGAGATTGTCCAGCATTCAATTCCATATCAGAGAACAGATATAACATAACAGTTCAGTACTCTTTTCTTTGTTTCTTTTGCTTCACGTCTCTTCTTCAACTTTGGAGAGATTGTACAGCATTCACCGCCATATAGGAGGACTGATATAACATAACAGTTCATCCCTTTTGTTTCTTTTGCTTCAAGTCTCTTCATCTTTGAAGAGATTGTACAGCATTCACTGCCATATCAGAGGACAGGTATAACATAACAGTCTAGTACTCTTTTCTTTGTTTCTTTGCTTCAGGTCTCTTCTTCATCGTTGAAGAGATTGTCCAGCATTCACTGCCATATAGGAGGACTGATATAACAGTTCAGTACTCTTTTCTTTGTTTCTTTTGCTTCAAGTCTCTTCATCTTTGAAGAGATTATCCAGCATTCACTGCCATATAAGAGGACTGATGTAACATAACAGTTCAGTCACTTGTCTTTGTTTCTTTTGCTTCAAGTCTCTTCTTCATCTTTGAAGAGATTGTCCAGCATTCACTGCCATATAAGAGGACTGATGTAACATAACAGTTCAGTCACTTGTCTTTGTTTCTTTTGCTTCAAGTCTCTTCTTCATCTTTGAAGAGATTGTTCAGCATTCACTGCCACATAGGAGGACTGATATAACATAACATTTCAGTACTCTTTCCTTTGTTTCTTTTACTTATCACATCACATTATAGTAGTCTTTTCCTTGCTACTCGCGAGGGTTTTCTATTTCTTATTACTCTGCTTAGCATTTGGAATGCATCTTTGGATAAACAATGCTCATTTCAGTGTGGCACTTCCTAAATATTTCAATTTCTGTACTTGTTTGATTTTGTTATCTCCAATTTTCACTTAGCACTTTTCGGTCCATCCTTTTAACAACCATTCATTCTGACTTATTATCAGTGATGTTTAATCTTTCATTCTTGATTTCTTCTTTTTCTTTTTCTATGTGCCATGTTTCTTCATAACGTGAGCGATCATGGCTCTCCTCTACTTCCTGTCTTTTATTGCTTGAATTTACTTTGGACCCTTTACCATACATATTTCCCTTTGTTCTGTCATTCATTCACAAAAACTTGTTAAGTGTGTTACTGTTCCTTCCTGCTTTCCTTACCAACAGTATGCCCTGTAAGTTTTAAATTCTCCAAGCCTACTTTTCTCATTAACGAAAAGGGAAGTCAAATAATTTTAAGCAGGGGGAATAACTTGCCCCAAATTTCGAAAATATATCTTGTCTTATATTGTTCAGCTTTTGGAAGGCATCTTTCTGCACTTTGTTAATTCCGACATTTTCATTTCGAAGCTCACACCTTTGGCTGCATCTCCTCCTGACCACCATAAATTTTGTCTTTTCAAATTTAACTAGCAGTATAACCCGTCTTTGACCGGGTCTTTCATTACTGGGAATTTTTGCCGTTCAATTGGAGCAGTTTAAGCTTAAATTCATCCCACTCGAAAATCAATGTAAGAACATTTGGGTGCAACCGAGACACATTAAAAAAAAGGGTGGAGAGTAAAAATCTGAAGGGGGGAGTGAAAAAGGAACTGTATAATAATGGACAATATTATTGTAATAATTTAAACCATTTATTTTTATTAAGGTTTTTATGAAAGATATATATCCAAGAACAGAAAGTAAATAGTAAAACGTTGCTGAGAGGTATAATGGACAGGAAGTAGTGGAGAGCCATTGTCGCCAACAATTTGGAATCAAAACCGGCACCGAAGAATTATTTATCAGAGAAAAAAAAATTCATCGAAATCGGATGAAAACTGTGGAAATGCATAATCAACATCCGATCACACACACACACACATACACACACACACACATACACACATATACGCATACATTTTGAGAATTATAGATATAAATAGTTAGTCCTTTCTTCTAGCTTTCTTTTCTAGTGTTTTTGCAGTTTTCCATCTGGGTCAATTCTCAACACGGTGCTATCCACTTATGTAGAATGATTGATGCAATTCTGGACTGTTGCTTATATATCAAAGATAAGTTTGAAGGTCATGTCAACTTCTTTCCCTTAATTGGTGCAGATAAGCTGGTTGGTACCTGTACAGCCGAATGAAACCGACTGGACCATCTACAGTGGCTACGAGGAAATATCTAGGCAGATCTTAATTTATACGTTGTACTACTTTTATAGGGAATAATAGGCTCCTTGCACGTGTTTTGCAAACAAAAGCAGGGTGTTTTTTTTTCCATTCGTTGTAAATTAAAAATAAATTTAAATTAACCAAACGAGAGGACAACCTGTAATTTGACGTGTGCAAAATCGAGGATGCAATTTAAAATGTAAGACGAGTCTGAGAGACCACACCTGTTTAGTTTTGATAGGATTTTTAACTCTCTCTCTCTCTCTCTCTCTCTCTCTCTCTGACGTCAATAAAGTTATCATGCCAACAGAGAAGACAGCGTCCTTGCTACCGGAGAAGGTTTTGTCGGAGAGGGAAGGAAATGATAATTGAGAATACTTCTTGACCGAGAAGATAAGCTTTCTTCCGTTCCCTGGTGACAGATCACCGGAAAGGAACCCGAAAGGTCACTGTGGGCAAGCTGATAAGCAGAAAACTACAATGCTGTGAGACACTTGACAAGCGAGGAACGAAGTCGAGTACTATAAGTGTTCTTCGATTCTGCGAGAAGAAACCTTGTCAATGGCTTCTAAATTTTAATGCCTCCAAAACGAAAATGCTCTCATTTAGTAACTACAGAGATAATTCCCCGACCACCATTAGCAGGGTTGATGCTAGAGTCATGGAGAGTGTCTCACTGCGCGTTCTTGGCCTCAGGCTTTCGAATGACTGGAAGTGGAACAACTACATTGAATCAATAGCTGCATCTACTGCAAGGAAAGTTGGCTCAAGAAAGTTGCCAGAAGGTTTTTTTTCTCGTCAGAGTCCATCTTACATATCTACAAATCTACCATTCGTTCATGCATTGAGTACTGTTGCCATATTTGGTCTGGTCCCCCAGCTGTTCATCTTGAGGTTCTCGACAAAATCCAAAGAAGGATCTGCAATGTAATCGATCCTGACCTGGAATATCGGCTTCAGTCACTTTCTCACAGATGTGAAGTGGCTTCCCTCTGTCTTTTCTACGGTATTACAGGACTACTATTTGATTTAATCCAATCATTCCTTTGAAATCGTGAAATGGAGGTCGTTCTGGAGGGGCACGCTTCCACATACTTTCTCATGAATTCGAGGGTGCCCCAAGGCTCTCTCCTGGGTCCTACACTATTTCTGATCTTCATCAATGATCTTCCTGATGTCATCAGCTCCGAAGTAGGCATCTATGCAAATAACACTACCATTTACTCCTGACTCAATAGTAAACCCAGCAGCGCTGACAAAGTCAATTTGACCGCTGTTCTAGAAAAGGACATACGATCAGTGGTTAACTTGAGTAGGAAATGGCTTGTAAATTTGAATGCCTCCAAAACGAAACTGCTCTTATTTAGCCACCACAGAGATAATTCCCTGCCCGCCATTAGCATGGTTGATGCTAGACCCCAGGAGAGCGTCTCACTGAATCTTCTTGGCCTCACATTTTCAACTGACTTGAAGTGGAGCAACAACATTGAATAAATAGCTGCATCTACTGCAAGGAAAGTTGGCTCACTGTGTCATGCCAGATGTTTTTTCTCATCAGAGTGCATTTTACATATCTACAAATCTACCATCTGCCCATGCATTGAGTCAGTCATGTGACATACGTGATTTGGCGATCATGTATCTTTTCGATACATGACTGACGAGGTAGATATTTTCCCATAGTAGGTTGTCATTTCTTTCTGCGGTAGACCAGTTGCCATCCAAGGCTATAAAACCCGGCCTTTCCTGCTATTTACCCATAACTGGGGGGAGAAGAAGGGGATTCATACCTTTCCCAAGAGTAGTAGCACGTCGGTGAGTGAGTTATGTGCCATGCATGATACACGCTTAGACTATCATATATCTTTTCGATACATGACTGACGAGGCAGATATTTTTCCACAGTAGTTGCCATTTCTTTCTGCGGTAGACTAGTTGCCATCCAAGGCTATAGAACACAGTCTGTCCTGCTATTTATCCATAGCTGGTGGGAGAAGAAAAGGATTTATACCTTTCCCGTAAATGAATGTAATGGACTCGACTGGAATTCGAACTCGGCCCTCCGATTCCTCTTGACATTTCGATTCTAGTTATAATTTCACGGACGGCATGTGGCTTCCCTCTGTCTTTTCTCTACATATTTTATGACGAACTTTTTCTCTGGTGCCTTAACTACATAAATTTAAGCGTGCTGCTAGATTGACAACTAGGTCCCACTCTTTTACCGCTGAAATAGTTAGATGTAAACGACACTTTTACCCCAAGGGTTTCTTTTCCCGCGCTTATTGCCTTTCGTACTCCCTTCCGTTTTCTTGCTTTCTTAATAACTACAATAACCAGTATTTTATATGCAACGTTAATCACCATCTTTTGATGTCTTGAACCTCGTTCGTCTTTTATCCCTTTCTTTTTCCTTATTTCCTCCCTATACACAGTTTTTCTCTCATCTTCACTATGTAAACCCCTGCGAACCAGTGGCATCAACAAAATGCAGTACTCGCCAGCGGCGCGTAGTAGGTAAACCACTGATAGTGCTAGACTACTTAGAATATTATGTTATTTACCTGCCTCCCCACGAGGTAGGATGTGGCACAAAGTCAAATTTAAAGTGGAGCAATCCTTGCCCGTGGGCTCGGGCAAAGATTACCCGTAGACCCGCATACGCGTGATCGGGTATCTGTCTACCTACCCGGACGAGACTCTGCCCTTCGGCATAGCCTCGTCCGGGTTCCTCTCTGCTCAAAGGCAGAGAGTTCAACACGGCAAGAGCTTCCCAAGCTGACAGCTCACACTGCCAGCGTAGACAGCGTGTTCTCCTATATGGCAGTGAATGCTGGACAATCTCCTCACAGATGAAGAAGAGACTTGAAGCAAAGAAAAGAGTACTGAACTGTTACGTAATATCTGTCCTATATTACAGTAGAGTCCAACGTATTTAAGAGGATTGGGACATACCCATTAATGTTCATATATATATATATATATATATATATATATATATATATATATATATATATATATATATATAACAATTATAGATTTTTGATTATACGATTTTAAGTGGATATATATATCTTTTCAACCAGCTTGTATTTTTAAATGAATTTTCTCTCTATTTAGAAAATTATGAGAATCTTTTTTCCAATGTTTTAAGACTAAAACATCCTTAATAATTATTAGTATATGTGGTGGTAGGGTGTGGGGGTTGTTTGGCAGTTGAAGTAGTTGTGTATTTGCCCGTGTTTAAGTCTTATTAAAAGTCAGTATTTTTAATGTCTGTATTCCAGACAGACATGCTTTTAACTGTCAGGAAAAAGGAGTGACGCTGATGTTTTTTTTTTTTCATTTTTAATTCCTTTCTTTTTGATTTTCTAATAATTTTTTCTGGTTTCCACCCATAGACTGTTAGTATTTCGTGACGTGTGAGCTGTTTTGACGCGTAACGAAAACCCAGACAAGTGTGGGTGGGTAGTCTCGGGTTATCGCGTACTCTAGCAGACTGATCGAACTCATGATGGGGTAGCAAATTTTGGTTACCTCTCAAGATATTTTGTCCCCAAGGAAGGGAGAAATTATATAAACCCCCAACTCTCCACAGGATGCACTTTCCCCATTGCACCAAAACCTGGAGGTTCAGGGTCAGTTCCGTGTAAGGCGTCCCGAGAAAGGGTACTAGTGCCGAGAGAAGGGGATAATTTTATGTGCTACCCGCATGTACCCGCGCGGGGCTCCACGCCATGACTTCGTATCAAAGCCTCCATCATTGTAGGTGGGTAGATAAACATTTTCCAAGCACGAAGTCGAGGTGAACGGGTAGAGTTTGGGAGAGACCTGGGCTGATGATGGCGAGACAGAAAAACAAAAGTAGAATATCTGCACATTTAGAAGACTGGCGCTATACAGTCTTCCTAATGCGTGTTGATTAATATTTGGTTATTTAAATCTTTTAAGATATTTATCTATCAACAAGTTTTTACTGTTATCTATCAAACGCTGTCCAATTCAGTCTGTGCACACGTGTACACAGACAAACCAACGTGCATAGACATACGCGCGTGTGGGTGTTCGTATCTATATATTCATCCGAATCTGTTCATGCCTGTTTACATATCTATGTCAATATAAATTCATATTTATATCTATCTCCCGCCGTCTCTATCTATCTATCTATCTATCTATCTATCTATCTATCTATCTCACTCTGTTCATTATCTATCTATATCTCTATCCATCTCAGTCTGTTCATTATCTATCTATCTATCTATCTATCTATCTCACTCTATTCATTATCTATCTACCTATCTATCCACCTCACTCTGTTCATTATCTATCTATCTATCTATCTATCTGTATATATATATATATATATATATATATATATATATATATATATATATATATATATATATATATAGGCTTGTTTTAGGCATTTATCTATCTATTTCAGTCTTTTCATTATCTATCTATCTATCTATATCAGTCTGTTCATTATCGTTTTGTCTGTCTCTGTTTGTCTCTGTCTCTCTCTCTCTCTCTCTTTATATATATATATATATTTATATATATATATATATATATATATATATATATATATATATATATATATATATATATCAGTTTGTTCATTATCTAGCTAGCTAACTAGCTAGCTAGCTATTTCAGTCTGTTCATTATCTCTATCTCTGTCCCTCTCTCTGTATATATAGACATATGTATCTCAGTTGTTCATTATCTATCTATCTATCTATCAATCTATCTATCTATCTATTTTAGTCTATCTCATTATCTCTCTACCTGTCTCTGTCACTCTCTCTCTCTCTATATATATAGATATATCTATCTCAATCTGATCATTATGTATGTATGTATCTATCTATTTCATATATAACAGGATAAAGTATCCAGTTTATCATTTCATGTTTATGACGGTATACTTGCGCAAATTTTGAACATCTAAACATTCAACTTAGCAAACACACAAACACACACATACATACGAACACATGAACACACATACACAGATAGACACACATGCACTCACACACACATGCATGCACAGAAACACACACACACATGTTGGAAGAAGATGAATAGATACTCGTTAACTTATCTTCTCAATTTCTTAGATTTTAACATTTTATTTTACTAGTTTTTTTTTGAACTGCTTAGAATCATTCAAGTCTCATTTAAACATCGAATCAGTTAGGAAATCAGTCTTGCTATTAACAAACCATATATATTTAAAATACTCGTACACCTGCACGCTATATGTACTTGAGCAAAAAAAAAAGAAATGAAAAAAATTACGGCACCTTCCTTAATGAATTTAATAACAACATTAAGAAGTTAATCAGAGAATTCGACAGGATTAAAATAAAATTAAATAGACATATGTCCAGATTATTCATCCAAAGATGCTTAAATGAAAATATGTATGCTGCCTATTAATAAAAACAAACAAACCAACACTTAATAATATTAACTTTGAACATGGACATGATATCTTGACCGTGATTTGAAACAAAAAAAATGAAACACTTTATAAAACATACATATAACAAACTATTTCTAATTCTAACAGTTGAAATATAATCCTTGAAAAGGGCTAAATGTATAGCTGAAAGCACTCGGATAAAAAGAACATTCGGACAGTTTTTATATAATTTATCATCTGAAAAGAAAAACATTATTAGATCGCACGAGAAATTATATAAAAAACTAAATAAAAGCACCTTGTCAGTCGTTTTTAATGAAATGTGCATGCCTGAATATATATATATATATATATATATATATATATATGCTTGTTTATATATATATATATATATATATATATATATATATATATATATATATATATATATATATATATCAGGTGTTTCATTTTAACGGATTATATTTAAGGGTGTTTCATTAAGACGGATCAAAGTCAGCAGTAAAAAAATCAGTTTTATTGGTGAAAAGTTATTTATTTCTCAATTGGATCATGTTATTTAAGTCATGGCAATTATGTGTAAAAAATAATATCTCCCAAATGTCCGCCAAATCTGAAAGAAAAAGAAAAATAATTTGATGCGTAAACTTAATTCACATTTAAAATAAGTCCAAGTTATTGGAACACCCTCCATATATATATATATATATATATATATATATATATATATATATATATATATATATATATATATATATATATGTTGTGGATTCCGGGATGAATCCGATATCAATGAATAACAAACGCCAGGAATGGATAAGGAAAATAAATGTATTAACGTAATAATACAAACTGGTAATACGGGTATTGCGGGTTAGTAGCAATAATATATATCACCACCCACTGCTTAGATAAGGAGTTAGTATCTTTTCCTTTCTATTATGGTCGACCATTAGAAGCACTCTAAATTTTGTCTTCCTACTAGTCCTCCCATTTTCTGTGTCTTCTTGTGGTCTTTGAATCTCAAAAACTTGAAAGATCTCCTCCATCGACTCGTCATTTTCTGCGGGTGACAAGCTTGGCTCTTCAACCCGTCTATTTTGTATTTGGTCAATATGTTTTCTGTGGGTAAATTTTTCGCCTTTTGTGTACATCACGTTTCCTTGTCTATTAATTATTGTATTTGGTTCCTCATAAGCCATAAATTTACTGAAATAGACCCATTCTTGTTTGAATGAACTCCCGAGCACTGGAGGTGTATACCGGTTTTTATTTATTTTTTCCTTCGTCCTCTGAATAAATTCATCCTTTTTCGCTTCTTTTCTTATCTCTCGCAAGGTCACAGGTAGTTCCTTTACTGCCTTGTATAACTCTTTACTGTTTTCATCAGTGGTAGCAAATGGCGCGTTTCGCTTCTTTTTACATACTGGTTGGACATTTTCTTTCAATTCACTTCTAGTTGCACCCTTATAAAACAAGCTGATAGGTGATTCCCATACGTCGAACCTTTTCATCCAGTCTCTACCCACTAGATTTTCTGTATCTTTCATTAGGTATATCTTGAGTTTTTTTTTATTTTCCCATGAAATTTAACATTTACGATTATTTCTCCTTCGAATTTTATACGTTTTCCTGTCACCGACTTAGCAATTTTTTGTGTATGTAACATAGTTAGTCTGTTAAACTTTTTCCATGTCTGTAGGTTAATTATCGTTAGATCGGAACCCGAATCTAGTTGCAATTTTATCTTTTTATTTAAGATTTCAAGTTCCACATATTTCCTTATGTTGGTATTGTCTTCGTCATGCATCCTAGTAGCTCTTATCCTACTAGTAGCTTTTCTATTCCTACATTGGGATGCCTTGTGCCCCATTTTTCCACACACAAGACAGTTTTTATATTTAAAACGGCAATCCTTTTTCCAGTGTAGTACTCCACATCGATAACATGCAGATGAGGGGGGGATTATATTTGCTTCGATTTTCGTCATAATTTGCTCTATATGTTGTAATTTTTCTCTTATTATAGAATTTTTGTTTTCTTTCCGGGGAGGGTGAAGGACGTAAACGTTTGTTTAACTTACGTATATGTGATACTCCTGACTCCTCAGTGTTCTTCGAGTCTTTCTTTATACTCAGACATTTTTGGCAATCTTCTGATAATTGTTGTAGTGTTAGTCCAGGTTAATTTTGTAGTTTTGAAAGCATTCTTTTGCGCATTTCACTATCTTTTGCTGAGACTAACCCTTGAACAGAGATAAGACGCTTGAAATTGTGCGGTGTTAATTCTGCCAACTTGAAGTCGTCGCAATGTTTATTCACGATTGCGGTAAACGTGGAATAGTCCTCATTTTCGCCCTTTACCAGGTTAAGACATTTCCGCCTTGGCGCACACGGTGCAGCAGGTTTTTGTATTCGATTCATCAAAAAGTGTGATTAGTTCTTCACAATACCTTCACCACTATAATCAAATCATATGTGCAGGTTGTTCGACTGCCGCTTCCTAGGAACTGAGTCGCCTGACCCTCATACGTCGTAAAAGGGTCTCCGGTAGGCGCGGGTCAATAGTGATTGAAAACGAGCCTACAAAATGCACAAATCGCAGAAGCCGGACGCAACACAAAATACATAGTCCTATGCTTTGTTGTTGTACATCTGTATTTCTATATATATATTCACACAAACACACACACATAATTATATATATATATATATATATATATATATATATATATATATATATATAAAGTGTGTTCCAATACCTTGGACTTATTTTAAATGTGAATTAAGTTTACTCGTCAAATTTATTTTTTTCTTTCAGATTTGGCGGGCATTTGGGCGATATTATTTTTCACACGTAACTGCTGTGACTTAAATAACATGATCCAATTGAGAAATAAATAAAGTTTCACGAATAATACTGATTTATTTACTGCCGACTTTGATCCCTCTTAATGAAACACCCTTATATATAATCCGTCTTAATGGAACACCCTTTACATATATATATATATATATATATATATATATATATATATATAAACACGCATATATGTATATATATTGAAGCAGCATATCTTCATTTAAGCATCTTTGGATGAATAATCTGGACATATCTTTATTTAATTTTATTTTAATCCTGTCGAATTCTCTGATTAACTTCTTCATGTTGATATTAAATTCATTAAGGAAGGTGCCGTAGTTTTGTTCATTTCTTTTTTTTTTTTTTGCCCAAATACTTTCAATCTCACTCAAGTTCATCTAAATATACATATTTTAAATGACATCATCCCGCTGCTCGTCATAATTCTAACACTTGGCAAATTAAATACAATCTTGTGAAGAGGCAGATTGAAATAACATAAGTCAACTAAAAAAATCTCTTAGTAAAAGAACACAATAGATTTAAAGAGACTGAAACTGGCAATCCGCACCTGAAGAGTTTAAAGCAATAGACTTGCAGAAATCGTTAATAAATCTTAAATTCAACACCGTCTGGACATTAAAAAACTATACAAAGGCTCTATTCATCTTCCAAATAATAAAGATAAATTCATTAACATCTCAAACTACGAACTATTACACGACGAAAAGGAATTGCTCTACCTTGGACTAAATGTATTTCTTGCATATGTAACTTATATGTAATTTATTAATGTATTTCAAAAATTTCATATTATTTAATTTTTGTTTTCTTCTTCTTAATTTAAACGCATCCCATATTTGATGCCGTGTTCCTTGTGTATGTACATGTAACTTCTCAATGTATTTCAAAAAGTTTTATTTTAATTATTTATTTAATGTTTTTTTGTTTTATTTCGTTTTTTTTATCAATTTGTATGTCTTTTTTTGCTTTTTGTTAACCGTCCCACCCCCCTCTTATTTTATAAGTAACCATCCTAAGGTAAATGCTTTCTCGTCTGTAGAATCCAACTTTGCGTTGGCCGGTTTTCGCCTGCCTGTTGAATTACTAATTCAGACCGTTTCCTCACCGTGTCGATTCAAATATTCACCATTTGTAGCATGGCAGCTAGGCCCACTGTTAGGGGTGAGGGAGGTTCGCCGATACCCCCCACCCCAAACACTGCGTTCACTTTAAGTTCTCGCCCAGCGTGACTGGTTTGCCTTTAATTTTCGACGTCATTTTTGGATAGCTTATGGTCGAGAAAGGAGCTTCCTCTATGTATTCCTTGCATATTAATGTACTTCAAAAATTTCATATTATTTAATATTTATTTTATTTTTTTCTTCTTCTTAATTTAAACGCATCCCATATTTGTTGCCGTGTTCCTTGTGTATGTACATGTAACTTTTCAATGTATTTCAAAAAGTTTTATTTTAATTATTTATTTAATGTTTTTTTGTTTTATTTCGTATTTTTATCAATTTGTATGTCTTTTTTTGCTTTTTGTTAACCGTCCCTCCCCCCTCTTATTTTAGAAGTAACTATTCTAACGTAAGTGGTAATTTTTTTTTTTAAATATAGGTCAATGGGACTTATACTAAGTTAAAACTTACTGTTGATCCCGATTGCATCCCCCTCTATTGTTCTGTCTTGTTGTCGTTGAATATGTTATACGTAATAGGAGTAGGTAGGCTTTCCTACCGCCCGGTCTACACTCCTCTCCCCTCTATTGGACACGCTTAGAGGCCCAAACCTTGTTTCGTGTCTAGGAAGGGGTTCCCGGATCTCTCTCTCTCTCTCTCTCTCTCTGGCCTCTGTGCTGGTGCTGCGGTGTTTCAGCCGTGATGCGTGCAGTCTGTGGCATTGCCTGTTCATTCTGAGGGTACACGGTTGACAGTTCCCTGGTTGCTGTTTCCGACTGGTAGTTAGGAGCCCTAACTCTTGCGTAGCGTCTTGAGCGGCCGCTCTGATCAACAGTTGCATAATATCGGGGTGTCTGTAGTGCCATGTCGCGCATGGATAGGTGTCCCTGCAGTCATCTCCGGTGGGCAACCCTGAGGCCACATTATGATTCAGGCTGTGTCAAACCCCCTCTCTGCCCGCGTCATGGGTGTTAACCGTCGGCTTCCTGTAACTCAGGCCTTCTCTTTTTCTAACACCAATTACCCAACATGAAGTACAAAAACCAGAAATATAAACCTAAACCAGCCTTCCAAAAATCACCCAATCCTTTAAATATCTCCTTCTCCAACATCCGTGGCATCAGAACCAACTTCTGCAGCGTCCTTCCTCATTGCTAATTGCCCGGATATACTGGCCCTATGTGAGACCAATCTTGACTCCGCTATCCCTTCCTCTCATCTCTCGATCCCTGGATACCTTCCTCTCCTCAGAAAAGTCTCTCTAACCCACATGCATGGCCTGGGGGTCTACGTCAAGGACTATCTCCCTCTGGCTAGAGAGTCCTCTCTCGAATCGCCGGATCATTCGTTCTTGTGTCTCCGGCTATCTCTTTTCAATGCCGTTAGCTATCTATTCTTCCTCTACCGCTCTCCATCCTCTCAGGACTGTGGGATACTTGATGTCATTTCTGACAGCATAGATAGGACCCTCTCTGCCCATCCGTACGCTCACATATTTGTGTTTGGCGATTTTAACGCCCATCACAACCAGTGGCTTAAGAACGCTACTACCGACCTCGCGGGCATTCATACTCTCAACTTTTCAGTCTCTCAATCCCTCACTCAGATAATCGATTTCCCCACGCGTTTTGCCTACAACCGTGACGGTAAGGCCTCACTCCTCGACCTCTGTTTTACCTCCATCCCTGAGTCTTGTAGTGCCACGCAGCTCTGTCCTATCGGTAACTCCGATCATGCTGTAGTGTCTGTTAGCATCTCCTTCAGCCCCACCCCCTGCAAAGAGCCTCCTACCACCAGAACCACATTCTGCTACCAACGGGCTGACTGGGACGCGTTTCGTGACTTCCTCCGCGATGTCCCCTGGGATGCTGTATTTAAGCTCCCCACTCATGATTGTGCTTCTGAGTTCTCTTCCTGGATTAAAGCCGGTATCGAAGCTTTCATCCCCTCCAGGAAATTCAAGATCAAACCGCGCTCCTCCCCCTGGTTCACAGCTGCTTGCTCAGTCGCCATTGCCCATAGAAACCACTTCCTCCACCGTTTTCGAAGTGATATGTCCGACTCCAATAGACGTCTATTTACCTCTGCCCACAACGAGTGTAAGCGTATCCTCGACGATGCCAAGTCACTATTTGCTGCTCGGATGAAGGAACGTATTGCATCAAGCAAATTTGGCTCCAAAGATTATTGGCGCCTCTGCAAGAGCGTCCTGAACAATAACAAACCCTCCATTCCTCCCCTGTTCAATCAGTTTGAGGTCCTGACCACCTCTGCTGACAAGGCTGAATGCTTCGCTCGGATGTTTTCTTCCAATTCTACGCTAGACTCTTCCGGGGTGCCCTTGCCCGATTTCCCTCCCAGAACTGAGGCCCTCCTGGACGGATTGCACATAACCCCGTCGTCGGTATTCGGCATTATTTCTAACTTAGATCACCACAAGGCTACTGGTGGTGACGGAATACCAGCCATTGTCCTGAAGAAATGCGCACCTGAACTGGCGCCTGTCCCCTCTAAATTGTACAACCGCTGCCTCAAGGAGTCCTGCTTTCCTGACTGATGGAAGTCCTCAACCATTGTCCCTGTCTTTAAGAACTCTGGTGACCCATCCGACCCTTCCAATAACCGTCCTATCACTCTCCTACCCCTCTTCGGCAAAGTTTTCGAGGCCATTATCAACGCCGAAGTGATATGACACCTGATATCCCACGATCTGCTCTCAGACAAGCAGTATGGTTTCCGCTTTGCCCGATCTACTGCCGATGTGCTTACGGCCATCACTGAATTTGTCTGCCAAGCTATCCATAACAACGATGAAGCTCGTGCCGTGGCCCTTGACATCGCCAAAGCATTCGATAGAGTCTGGCATGCCGGCCTTCTCCGCAAGCTCCAGGGTTATGGTATCACAGGTCGATTGTTTGACCTAATACAATCATTCCTGTCAAACCGGGATTTGAAGGTTGTTCTTAGTGGATTCATCTCCAGATCCTATCCCGCTAACGCAGGTGTTCCTCAAGGCTCCATCCTAGGCCCTACTCTGTTCCTCATATTTATAAACGACCTTCCTGACGCCATAGACTCCCAAGTCGGCATCTACGCTGACGACACCACTATTTACTCCTGCCTCAAACACAAATCTATTGAGGCGGACAAAGCTAACCTGTCAGCTCAAATTGAAAAGGACCTCCAATCGGTTGTGATCTGGGGTGAGAAATGGATGGTTAACTTTAACGCCTCTAAAACAAAACTGCTCTCTATCAACCACCACAAGGATCCATCCCTGCATCCCATTAGAATGTCTGATGACCAACTTCTCGAGAGCTCCTCCCTGCAGCTGCTCGGTCTCACGCTGTCTGCTGATCTGAGATGGAACAAATACATCGAGTCAGTTGCATCAGCCACCGCAAAGAAAGTTGGTTCTCTGTGCCGAGCCAGGAAATTTTTTTCCCCGGAATCGATCCTTCAAGTCTATAAATCGACCATTCGCCCTTGCATGGAGTATTGCTGCCATATATGGTCTGGGGCCCCTGTTGTTTTCCTCGGGGTTCTTGATAAGATCCAGAGACGGATAGGCAACGTGATTGGCCCTGATCTGTCATCTCGTCTGCAGTCGTTCTCTCACAGACGCGATGTTGCCTCGCTCTGCCTTTTTTACAAGTACTTCCACGGTAATTGCTCTGAGGAGTTGCGTTCGCTTGTCCCCAGGCCTCGTGAATTTAAACGCCCCACGAGGCTGGCATCCCGCTCCCACCCCTGCACCGTTGAAACTGTTAGATGTAGACGTCTCTTCTACTCCAATAGCTTCATGTCTCGCACATCTCGCCTATGGAACTCCCTTCCCTATTACTGTTTCCCTGACAAATACAATCTCCAACGGTTTAAGTGTAGCGTCAATCGACATCTCCAGTTGCCTTCATCTATCCACTTCCCTTCTCCACATCCTTTCATTTTTCATTCCTATCTGCTCTCGCTCCGGATCTTCTGTGGCTCCCTTGCCTTGATCGACCCACTGTCTTTTTCTTTCACCACATCCCCTCCCTTGCCACTCTTATCTGCTCTTCCTCCAACCCTTCTTTAACCCCTTGCGTGATAGTGGCCTCCGGCCTTGCTTGGGGTGATACGATTAAAAAAAAAAACAAAAAAAACTGTCATCTTTACAGACAATACAACAGATTGGATAGAAAAACTGAAATTGAAATGTCATAACAAAATATACAAAATCTTAAAGAACAGCAACTAATAAAAAACAAACCAGAAATTCGTGATCTGCTCAAAGCCGAAACAATAACAGACAGACATGACAAAATAAAAATAAAAACTCGCCTGAGCTCCTAACAAAACAATGTGAAACAGTGTAAAAGAAGGAAATCTCTGAATTCTAAACCATGGTGAAGTTAACAAGAAACCACACTAATATAGAATAGACAGCAATTCAAACATTGTAAAGGACATGGAATATATATATATATATATATATATATATAGTTAAATTCCCAGATCAATTCTTTGGACAAGACAAAGAGACAAGAGGTTTTATACCAATTTGTCTTGTCCACAGAATTGATCTGGGAATTTAACTATATATATATATATATTGTCGACATGGGAAAAAAATCTCTTAGTATAAATGAAATTTACATTAACCAGAAAAAAGCTTAAACAGAAGCGTCTATCTTTTGAAATTTGGATTTTTTTAATGTAACTATAACAACAAAGATATTTCGATGTTATTTTTGCCTTGAAAAAGTCGTAAGACGAAAGGCGTCGGCAAAATCTAAGATTTTTCACAATTGTCATTTCATACGATATATATATATATATATATATATATATATATATATATATATATATATATATATATATATAGGGTTAGGTAAATGAAATATCTATAGATCTTATGCCCGACGAGTTTCGTAACCAACGAAACTTAAGTCGCACACCAAACGTATGTATATGTATATTTATTAATATATATATATATATATATATATATATATATATATATATATATATATATATATATTCAAAAATTATAACATATGCATATTATAACCTCACTAAAAAACAGCCATTTTGTTTCAACACTTCAGGTGTTTTGTCAAGTGATAGTGTTGTTTGCAAAATAAAGTGTTTCAAGAATTCAAAACCTACGCCCCCTCATTGTTGCATAACCTATGATGACCAATCAGAATACAGGTATATGGTAATTCTAAAAATATTACAATGGACCCAGAAGACAATTTGTTAGTGCATTAAAGTTAAGATTACATTAAATCTAGAAATCAACGTAAGTAAGTTTTAATTTGACAGTAAAATGAAAAATTAGAAATGTCAACATTTTAAATTTAACCGAGCATCAAGTTTAAAATGATTACAAAATTATTCAGAAACTTACAAAGAAATACCTTGTCCAATATATTCAATGAAACATTAATAAAAGAACAGCTGCTTATATATATATATATATATATATATATATATATATATATATATATATATATATATATATATATATATAAGAAATAATCACATTCTATATACATATATATGTGTGCATGCACACACAAACATACACATAGATACATTGAAGAAAAAAATATTACACCAATAAAAGTGCATAAATTATTTTTTAAGTTAATATAAAAATTACAAAAGAAGTCAGTTGCTGATAACCACTGAAGGGTGAACAAAGCAATTACTAAAAGGTCCGTCAATGAAATTCTGGGGTCAGGGTGCTGAATATAACATCAATCAGCTAAGTGACAAATTTCATAATTGTATTAATTCTCTAATTTAAAAAGAAAAAAGCAGATAAAACCAATATCTTCATTGTAGTCAATATATCTGATGACAATTCAAAAATACAACAAATACTCGACGACCACACCAAATTTTGAAAAAGGCAACAAAAATCCTATAAACCAATTGAATTGAAAATCAACAAACTGATCACAGCCAACAATGCAGAAGGCGACAACTTAAAACTTTCCAAAATAATTGGTGACTACAAACCAGGATAGATGTATAGAACTATAAAGATATATAAACCTAACTTCCCTCTTCGTCCTATCCTATCCCAAATCCCCACTTCGAGGCCCTACCCTGTTCCTTACATTCATAAATTATCTTCCTGACGCCATTGATTCCCAAGTTGGCATCTACGCGGATGACACCACAATTTACTCATGCCTCAGAAACAAATCTAGTGTCGCTGACAAAATTAACCTGGGTGTTCGTTTCGAAAAGGACCTTCAATCGGTTGTGAACTGGGGCAGGAATTAGCTGGTTAACTTTAATGCCTCTAAAACAAAACTGCTCTCTAATAATCACCACAGAGATCCTTCCCTGCATCCCATTAGAATGTCTGACGCCCAACTTCTCGAGAGCTCCTCTCTGCGGCTGCTCGGTCTCACGCTGACTGCTCACCTGAGATGGAACAACTACATTGAGTCAATTGCTTCATCCACCGCAAGGATAGTTGGCTCCCCGGAATCGATCCTCCAAATTTACAAATCAACCATCCACCCTTGCATGGTGTATTGCTGCCATATATGGTCTGGATCCCCTTCTGTTTGCCACGGGGTTCTTGATAAGATCCAGAGACAGGTATGCAATATAATTGGCCCTGATCTGGCTTCTCATCTGCAGTCGCTCTCTCACAGATGCGCCATCGCCTCTCTTTGTGTCTTTTACAAATACTTCCATGGTAATTGCTCCGATGAGCTGCTATCGCTGGTTACCAGGCTTCATGAATTCAAGCGTCATACGAGGCTGGCATCCCGTTCCCATCCTTTCACTGTTGAAATTGTTAAGTGTAGACGTCTCTTTTACTCCAATAGCTTCATATCTCACACCTCACACCTGTGGAACTCCCTTCCCTATTCCTGTTTCCCTGACAACTATAATCTCCAAATATTCAAACGTAACGTCAATCGACATCTCCAGTTGCATTGATCTATCTACTATCTTTCTCCACATCCTTTCCTCTATCACTCCTATCTGCTCTTGCTCCAAATCCTCTGTAACCCCTTGCGTGCTAGTGGCCTTGCCTGGGGTGAAAAGCTTAAAAAAAAACCCAACAAAATACAAAATCATCAACCAACTTATTACATCATACATAGTAAATACAGTATAAATTCAACTTGCAAACTAATCCAAATCTTAAAAACACAGAACCTAACAATGAATCTATAGGCTCACTTGATGTTGAAAGTCTATTTGCCAGTGTCCCAATTACACAAAGGATTAATATAATTATAAAGAATATTTACAACAATTAATCTCCACGACTCGAGTAAAAATTAAACCTGACCTATTACGAAAACTACTATTGACTTGTACCACTGAGGTATTCCATGTCGATCAAAATAATATATACGTATAAGGCAAAGGTGTTTCCATGAGTTCAGTTCTGGGACCAACGTTTAGTAACTTCTATATGACTAATCATGAAAATAAGATATTTAATACCACTAAAAATCCCTCCGCCTACCTAAGATATGTAGACGATATTCTCTTCTTACTTAAAAACATAGATGAAATACATGAACTACAAAAAAAAAACTTCCAAAAAACTCTGTTTTTAAATTCACATTTGAACTTAACAATAACAAAATTCATTTTTTTTATATATTGATAGTTATACCGATAATAATACATTTACTACCTTCTCCCCCATATAAAAAGTAACTAGCATAAACACGTACACTCTCAACCATAAAAGAGAGTGTCTTAACTATTACAAAACAGCTATTATACAAAATTTAATAAACTGTGCAATAGTTAACTATTCCACGAAAAAGAATTCTACACTAAATCAAAAAGCATTAAACAAACTCATTAATGACTTTCCTAATTTCATTGTTGATGTAAAAATTAGATGAGCTCTTAGAAATATTAATATAAATAAAAAAGAATATAATACTTCCCCAAATAACACTGAACATATCAACCTACTATACCGCAATCAAATATCCTCTAGCTACAAACAAGATGAAAAACCCTAAAAACCTCATAAGTACTAATATATCACACACTTATCCCAATCAAAAATAAAACTAATTATATACTATACTAAATTGAATACAACTTAAACATCCGCAATAACTATTTTCCGTCAACTAATGTTTTTCAAAAGACCAATATCAATCTAAATGACTTTTGGGAGATTGTATCGCTGACAAAAAGGTAAATATATATGATAGTTTTACTACAACAACATTATCAAGGAGATTTACCCTACATATGTCAGATTCCAATTCCATCGCACAACATTAAAAGGAACATTACTGTCCACATTCAAGATTTAGAGAAATATTAACTTACAAAACAAGTATACTCCACCATGAAAATAAAAAATAGACTTCGAATTTTCTATATAAGAGAAATACAACCAACATTAAATTAGGTTAGTTATGATTAAAGTAACAATGATTTAAAATGTCTGTAATCGCAATGTTTTAAAAATACTTAAATTGTAATTATAAAAAATTCTAATTATATAAATTAAAGTTACCTCCGTTAAATAAAATATTAAATAAAACAAAATACCTTTAATAGTTAATTTTTAAATTAATTATAATGGAGCACATTCATACGTGTTTATAATTATAACAGAGTGCGTTTCATGCGCATTTACAAAAAAATCACAACTATAAATTACATTAATTTTTTTGTCTTAGCAATTGACCCATGAAGATGGTCTGGGGTGAAATTGAAAGTACTTGGAAAAATAAAACAAATGAAACAACTACGGCGCCTTCCTTAATGAATTTAATATCAACATTAAGAAGTTGATTCGAGTCCGAGAATTTGTGAATAGTAAGATAAATTAAATAGGCATAACACGCTTTTCTTTTCTTATTCTCCATTTTAATATTAAAATTTATTCCTGTCTTACGTTTATCTTCTTCCTCTTCTCTCTCTTTTTTTTTTTCCTTTTTTCTACTTTTCTTGTTTGTACTTCTTTCTTTATCTTTTCTTTTTTTTCTTTTTCTTTTTTCTTTTTTTCGCTTTACTTGTGTCTGGATAAATTAAAAATCCATTTCTCAATGTAAAATGATTCTGAATGATTGGGAATTTTGCCCCTGAAATAAATTTATTACCATCAATTATGGATCTTTAAGGATTCCTTTTTCATTATTATTATAATATTGCTCCGTTCTTACATTGAGCTCTCTTTGGATACATATTCCCCTTGGAATTATCCCAACTAAACATCATTGGATATATATATATATATATATATATATATATATATATATATATATATATATATATATATATATATATATCATGAATCATTCATACAAAAAGTAGATTAGTAAAGTTAATGATATAAATCGCGAAAAACATCTTCGCAAACAAATTTATTAAAGTTACATTAACCTACGAACAACTCGATGAATGTTAGGATCCTTATTTTTAATAACTTCAAGTTGTATAAGGTCTTTTTCTATTCTGCTAGTACTTTCGGCTGTACATTCAGCCATCCTCAGGCATGGAAATTATTTTTTTTAGTAGATCCAGGTAATAGCGGACACGAAAAATTAAATGCAAATCGAAATATGTTTTTGTTAGAAATGTGTTATTGTTAACGGATAAAAACTTATGGAGCGTGCAGTCGCAACGCTAAGGTTGAATTTTTTTTTTGAAAATTTAAGAGAGTCCGTTTTTTTTACTAATATGGTAATTTGAGAATTTTTTTTGTATGAGTTTTTTCACTCAATGGGGAATGAACTAAATTGTTCAATAAATAGAGTAATGTCGCAGCTATTATCCTGAAAATTTGCACTTCGGATCAGTTCTTTTTAAATCAAATATGTGGTGCAGTTCAATTTATATTACATGAATCATTCATACAAAATAGATTAGTAAAGTTACTGATATAAATGGCGAAAAACAACTTCGCATCTAATGTAAATTTTAAAACTGGATGCATATTATTCAGGGACGAAAGAAAATGGTCCGCTTCAATCTTGTTATGAAAGAGGCAAAAGGTGACATCAACGTAACGGAAGTAAACATCAGGTTTATTAGATTTAGACAACACACTCTCTTCATGAAATCCAACAAAGATGTTTGCTAAGGTGGGCCTCAAACGAGAATCCATCGAAACACCATCAACTTGCCTATACATGACGCTGTCGAAACGAATTCAACAGACATCGTGGAATAACAGGAAGGGACAACTGACTACGACATAGGGCATCAACACTTATCAATAGTCTCAGCAAGAGGGACTCGGGTAAACAGACTGGAAATATCATAGGAACACATAAATTTATCCGTCAGCGAATAACGATGCATAAAGTCGTAAAATTCAAACGAATCTTTAATACAGGTAATTCCAAAACTAGCTGTAAGCCAATTAGACAATCCATGTTGGGAAGACCCTACCATAGACAGAATAAGTCTCAATGGAACAGCAACTTTATGTGTTTTGGGTCGACGACAGAGACAGGGATGAATAGGCAATCTAAGTGTACTGAATGGTTATTTAAAATCAATCCACCTATCTCCTCACATATAAAGAGACTTGAAGCAACAAAAACAAAGAAAATTGTACTGAACTGTTATGTGATGTCAGTCCTCCTATAAGGCAGTGAATGCTGGACAATCTCCTCACAGATAAATAGACTTGAAGCAACAGAACCAAAGAAAAAATTCTGATCGATAAATTCTGTTCTACAAGGATTAGGAGATCTAGCAAAAAGCCAAACTTTACTAAGGACAGGAAGGTGTAGAGTGCCATGATCGTGTATGTCCTGAGAGGAGCAGTTGATTATAGGCTTCATGACGCCTAGCCTGACTAGGCTATATCAGACACGTACATCACAGTAAAATAAGCGGGAAATTCTGACAGTCTTTGATAGAACCAGCACACAACTTAGCGGCGGCGGGGGGTCCCACTTAGTCCATAACTTCACATTGGGTAATCTATTCCGCCCAGAACGGTTTCCGAATGAGAGTGGACTCAGTTATCCAGATGTGACTCCCACGTGACCTTGGCCTCCTCATTCTTGAAACGGAAACAAAATCCTCTCGACATACCCAACTGGTTACGGTCAGCCAGCTGAATTGTGGTAGTGAACGTGATATCTATTGTATCCCATCTTAATTCACATACAGGTCAATCCACCCCTAGTTAGTTAATACCCGAATCCCTGAAACACCTGGGGTAGCGTTGGAGAATTTATTATTATTATTATTATTATTATTATTATTATTATTATTATTATTATTATTATTCCCTTTGATTTCTGTTGTATACTTATTAACTTCCGGGTTCCAACCACTGAGATAAGTTTAGAAATAGCGCCATCATATTTTCCACTGCAGATTTTTGTTAAAAAAAAATTAAATTAAAAACTACAAATACATGCACGTAGATATGTTTTTTGGGGGGGTGGGGGGTTGTAGGGTGTAAGCTTTGTTTGTGAGAATCATTTTTGTATTTCCTTAAGACATGGGCTGCTAGGGGTCCCTTCGATGAGTCTATTAGAACCTTTTCACGTCAAACTCAGGGCTCCGAGCCCAACTGGAATTATTGATGTCTTCATGTAGCACATTCTTGAAATTTTCACTTCGTGATCCATCTTCCTTAATTTTCCAGTTTTTATTTTATCTATTTATTTATATTTATTTTTTCTCGGCCTCTTCTCCATGCTTCCCAAATTTTCCTTACAAACTGGAACTTCCATATTATTATTATTATTATTACTATTATTATTATTATTATTTCCTTTTATTTATATTGTATACACATTTCCTTCCGAGCCCCAACCAGAGACCTAAGCTCAGAAATGGCTTCATGACATTTACCACTGATCATTTTCAAAAAAAAAATCACACACATTTTACATAGATAATGTTCTTCGTAATGTGTGAGCTCTACTTCTGTGTACAGTTTTTTGTCTTTAAGGCATGGCCTGCCAGGAATCCCTTCAATGAGTCTATCGGAACCTTTTCCAGTCAATTATTATTATTATTATTGTGCTTGTTTTTCCTTTCGATAGTTAGCACGACCGTTAGGCCCTGCCCACACCTCATAAATAATGGACTGTTCCGTTTTGATCGCGTTGATCGAGGGGGAAAGTGTAAATTTTTAATTCATTTTTCGTTTCACCTTTTGAAAGTGATGTCTGAAGATCCAGAGAAAAATAAAATTCTTTGGTGAAATAGATTATTACAAATGGAGCCTTAAATTGGTCTGTTTTTCTGTTTTTCTTTAGATTAACACACACACACACACACACATATATATATATATATATATATATATATATATATATATATATACAAGTAACAAAAATCTTGGTAATTTGTATGGATAATCCCAAGGAGGATGAAATCCTGAGAGCTCAATGTAAATTCAGAGCGAATAATTAAATTTAAAGAAAAACAGACCACTTTAAGGCTCCAGTTGTATTAATTTATTTCACTAGAGAATTTTATTTTTCTCTGGATTTGAAAGTGAAGTCTGAAGATCCAGAGAAAAATAAAATTCTCTGTTGAAATAGATTATTACAAATGGAGCCTTAAATTGGTCTGTTTTTCGTTAAATTAATACATATATATATATATATATATATATATATATATATATATATATATATATATATATATATATATATATATGTGTGTGTGTGTGTGTGTGTGTGTGTGTGTGTGTGTATTATTATTATTATTATTATTATTATTATTATTATTGTTGTTGTGCTTGTTTCCCCTTTCTTTAGTTAGGACGACCGTTGGGCCCTGCCAACACCTCATAAATAATGGACTATTCCGTTTTGATCACTTTGAAAGGGGAGGAAAGACGCTACTTGATTGCAGTGAGAAAATGGAAGAAAGGGAAGAAGAAAGACAGAGAGAAAGAAAGAAAGAAAGCAAGCAAGAAAGAAAGAAAGAAAGAAAGGAAGAAAGAAAGAAAGAAAGGTTTAAAGGCTTTTGCAGTGAAATGAAAAAGCTTTCAATTTCAATTCTTTTCATTTCTACCCACTTCTATGGATATTTTATTGTCGTAGAATTCGCCATCAGCTTATCCGATCATTAACTTAAGAGTTAAGAATTAAGATTCATCATCAAATTTAAATAGGAAAACTGTGAAATTCATTATTTCTTTACCTGTTCACATCGTATTGTCTGTCGGTTGAATAGCTCAAGGTTGAATAACAGCTCATCTTAAAGATTTCCAGTACTTTTCTCGGTATCCTAACAGACACTATCAATATTCTTATTCGCCTTGAGTTTCCACGCCACTCATACATGCCAGTGGAAACTGGAGGTTAATGGAGAACAAATCACCTTCACTCGCCTTAATATTTTGTTTCCAGTAACGCAGCCGTTTTAGGCTGCCACTGCCTTATTTCTACGGTATTTCCAGTTTCTCTAACCATTCGGAACTGTTCCTAACGCCCCAACTCCTAGTCTGCAAGCATTCCTAAATCTCTACCACTTTTATCCATTCTTCATAGATCCAAAACAAAGCCCTGAACTAGACAGTATGTTGTTGTTGTTATTATTATAACAATACTTTTAAAAGAGTGCGATGTTCAATACGAAAAAGACAATGTTTAACATTATCAAGTCTGTGTACAAACATCGCTTGTCTTGCAACCGTGTTATTCAAGCGACCTTTGTACATAGACATGAGTTCTTTATAGGAATGATTTTTTTGTGTGAAAATTTCTCAGAGTTAACCTGTAGAAAAGACAATCTATATAAATATAAATGACAATAGAAAAACTGTAATAGTTGCCGACGCGTTTCGTCCAATGTGGACTTTCTCAAGGCAAAAAACGAAATGAATTTATTTAAACAAAGTAACTAATAATAACAAAAACAAAATGTCCTTAGCAACTTGAAGAATTTAGAGAAGGCTATTTATATTACCTTCTCGTTCATTTAAGTAAGCTGTATTCCATCTCCTCCGCTAATTCTTAAGGACCGATAGGCTTCTTCTTGTTCCAGTTCTCTAATCTTTGGAATAATATCTAGATCTATTGAATGCGTTTCTGTAATTCTCTCTTTCTTGAATGTTACTTTTGCACATTTATCTAATCCGAAACCCATACCTATGACGTCACTGAAGCATTTTACAATATTGAGGAGGCCATTTAACACATTTTCGTGTTTGGCAAAGAGTTTGAAATCATCTCTGTAGAGTAGATGATTGAATAATCTCTTGTTTACTTTGTATCCATAGTTATTACTCTTTAGTTTATGGAGGATTAAGGACATATAACACAGAAAGTGAGACAGGAAATTTCCTTGAAAGATTCCCCGTCGGATATTCAGACGGTAGGAAGTAGCAGTACCTTTGGTGTGATTTAAGTGTAATATACTTTTCCCCATTCCCATGCTATTTAAAGAAATTTACTATCACCGAGGAGACTTTGTACATTTCCAAAGTGTTAAGGACACTATTATTATTATTATTATTATTATTATTATTATTATTATTATCATTGTTGTTGTTGTTGTTGTTGTTTGTGTATGTTATATTCCCTGCTTTGTATCCTGAAAGCCGGGTCCAAACTAAGTTCCTTAGGCCCGATAGTAGAATTGTCATTTAATTGATAGCACTTTTCTTAGTATGTGGGATTTTCCTAGTAGGGTGATCTGGGCAACTTGTATGTTGATGTTGTTATACATGTTCACCGTAGTCTTAATGTAGAAATCCAACGTAGTAAGTAATTTGTTCAATGAAACAACACCTATATCCAGTAGCAGCTGTTCAGTAATTCTTAAGTTCTTCCATATCAGAGGTTGGCAGTGGATATTCGGAGAGAAAACAAAATGGCCGCCTTTATACACGTTGGATTGAATATTCCAAGTCTTCTGATTGGTTAAACTTCTATTGGTGGACTATAAAATGAGTCAGCTCATTTTGGTTTGCTCACTAGTACACAGCGGTACACAAAAATCGTAACAGATGTTACCTGGGACACTGTTAGGAAAATTGTCCGTTCTTTTTTCTCACAAGGCCCAGTGCTCCGATTACTATTAGCACAGTCTCAGTTTTCATTCCTGTTAATCTCAATCTCCAGGTCATTATATTTGGACAATTTCTCGATAATTTTCATGGGGTGTTTCTCTCAGATGGTATTGCTATATCAATAAGCAGACACTTCCTGAATTTCTTGTCTTTTATGATAATAATTATTAATATTATTTTTATTATTATTATTATTATTATTATTATTATTATTATTATTCATATTATTATTCATATTATTATTCATATTATTACTTATATTATTATCATTGTACATATTATTATTATTCATATTGTTATTCATATAATTATTCAATTTAATTATTATTATTTATATTATTATTCATATTATTATTCATATTATTATTAGTAGTATTCATATTATTATTCATATTCATATTATTATTATTCATTATTATTATTATTCATACTTTTCATATTATTATTATTTCACCCGCTTTTTACCCTATCTTTTTCTTGCTTACTTCTCCTCTATCTCGCCCTTTTCTACTTATTATTTAATTTTTTTAATCAGCAATCTTTTCAATAGTAAAATAACAAAATAGAAAAGGCTTTTCCATCGGCTAATCATGGCTACCATATGTGATTCGTTTCCTTCATACTTGTTTTCACGCGGATATTTGTCTCAAATGTTTGGTTTAAAAAAAAACAAAAAACAAACCTTCATAACATTCGTATGAAAACTTTTCTAAACCCAACGAACCACTATATATTGTTCTACCCACCAACTCTATCACAACTACAATTCAAAAGCATTTATCTAAACTCAACATAATTTTTTTACCACTATTTCTGACACAATAACAAACTTAATTAATACAATACAAAATAAAATAATAATAAGCTAAAAGTTGAAGGAAGAATTTACACTGTCACCTGTAATGATTGCCACAGTGACTACATAGGAGAAACCCAAAGGAATTTAAATAAAATTTTATATGAACACAGAAGGAATATTTTACAAAACAACAAACTCAATACATTAGTAAAGACTCTGGCTATAATTTTTATTAAAAAATGCTGCTTTAATTAAAAGTGGATAAAATTTACTAAAATGAAAATGTATAAAAAGTTTTTTGATCCCTATATCAACTACATTAAATGTGCGTCCATGTTCTTACAACATTTTAGCTTTCCTGGCACATCTATTAACACAATGTTGGATAATTAAAGTGATAAAAACATAAAAAAACGAAAAAGGAACTAAATTAAAAGCCATCAATCAGCATGGCTGATGCTAACCTCCAGGAGACTGACTCGTTGCTTCTCGGGTTAACATTCTCGACTAACATGACGTGGAAATACCACATTGAATCAATTGCCAGGTCACCTACTTAGAAAGTTGGTTTACTGTGTCGTGCTAGACAATTTTTCTCACCAGCATTTATCTTACATATTTATAAGTCTACCATTCGTCCTTGCTTTGAATATTCCTGCCACATATGGTCTAGTGCTCCTGCTATATATTTAGATATTCTGGATAAAATACAAAGAAGAATCTGCAATTCTTATTGGTCCTGGCTTAGCTTCTATTTCTATAAATACTTTCATGGTAATTCTTCTGATAAATGTTTCTCTATGGTACCTAGACTTTATAAGTTAAAGCGCAATAATAATAATAATAATAATAATAATAATAATAATAAGAAGAAGAAGAAGAAGAAGAAGAAGAAGAAGAAGAAGAAGAAGAAGAAAAGAGAAGAAAAAGAGAAGAGAATATGAATTTATTTAATTAACCTGCTTTGAATATTGTTTCCATGTGAGGTCTGGTATTTAGAGAGTCTTGCTGACATTCAAAGAAGAATCGGCGATGTTATTGGCCTCACCTGTTATCTCGGTTTCAGTCACTTTCCAAACGTAGCTTCCCCGTCATTGCTACAAATACGTTCATGATAATTGTTCTGATTAACTTTCCTTTATAGGTAGCTAGACTTTATGAATTTTAAACGCAGTACGAGATTGGCGGAAAGGTCTCATAATTTTACAGTTGAAGTGGCTAGATGCAACCGTATGTTCTATGCTAACAGTTTATTTTCTCGCACTCCTCCCTTGTGGAACTCTCTTCTGGATTCTTGCTTCCCAGTTAACTTTGATCTTCGAAATTTTAAATGCAATGTCAATGTTCAGCTACTGTCTTCTTCTTCATTCAACTGCTTACATTGTTCTCGTTCCTTAATAACGTTTTTTTTTCTTTTTTTCTTATTCTTTCACACTCGGTAACTCTTTGTGTCTTAGTGGCATTATTGCCTTGTTTAGGGTGAAATGATTAAAAAATATTAAAGGACGAAACATGACACACGAAAATAAATTTGACATTACCATAGATTTTCAATAAACCTTTCTAAATATGTAATGGAAAACATAGAGGGTTGTTACGATATTTGGGCTGGAGCTGTCCAATCTTCAAACTCCCAGCCTTGATAGAATTCAAAAACGTTTACGCCGTCTCGTGAGGGAAAACTCTCCACACTGCTGCCTCTTTCCTCCAGACGCAACGCCGAAAGCCTATATCTTCTCTATCGCCATTTCTATACTAAATCGTCAGATGAGCTTCATTCTTTAGTTCGACCAGACCTTCACAAGCAGCCACGACCACTTAAAACAATATCCTCAGCGATTGACATTCTGTCGTCTAGGACTCATGACGGAACCCGATACTCGGACACGACTGGGAGCCGCTGCCGATATATATATATATATATATATATATATATATATATATATATATACTCTTCGGCAGAATTGAGTCACTGTCAGACACTGTGTGTTTATCTAAATCTAAAAATAAACACGCTAAAATTCACCTTCATCCCTGCCGTGAGCCGACGGCTTAGTGGTAGAAGTTCCGACTGACGCCAATTCAGTCGGGTTTCGATCCTAACTAGAGGCAACCGGACGTCTATCCACAGTGATGAGCTGTGAAACAGCGAAACAGTCTGTCTATGGATGACAAAAATATTGGCTCTTTGAGCTCTTTGGTTTGAGGTGTGAGTTTGTAAACAGTGACTATTTAAGCTAATATAGCACGACTCTTCAGCAGAATTGAGTCACTGTCAGTCACTGTGTTTTTATCTAAATCTAAAAATAAACACGCTAAAATTCACCTTCACCCCTGCCGTGAGCCGACGGCTTAGTGGTAGAAGTTCCGACTGACGCCAATTCAGTCTGGTTTCGATCCTAGCTAGAGGCAACCGGACGTCTATCCACACTGATAAGCTGCGAAACAGTCTGTCTGTGGATGACAATATATATATATTTCAGTCGTTTTTAATGAAATGTGCTTGAAAGAAGGATTGCTGCCTAAATACACACACACACACACACATATATATATATATATATATATATATATATATATTCATTCATTTAAAGAAAAACAGACCACTTTAAAGCTCCATTTGTATTAATTTATTTCACCAGAGAATTTTATTTTTCTCTAGATTTTCAGACTTCACTTTCAAAAGGTGAAACGAAAAATGAATTTAAAATTTATACTTTTGACGGGCAGTATTAAGCTTATATAAGTTGACATAGAGGGTGGTGAGGGATGGTATGAGAGACATGGTCGAGTTTAGAGAGGGAAGGGAGAGTTTTAAAATTTATTTTTATATTTCTTTTTATTATAATACTTAACATCGAAGAAGTGTAAGAATATATATATATATAGTAATAGAATTAAAACCTTTAGTACAAATAGTGTAGGTGTTAACGAAACACTCCCAATTGACGATCAAATCTCGGACATTGAAAAAGATTTTTTTCCCGTAATTGACAAAATAAAATTCACTAATTTCTAAAAGCTACAGCATAAAAGGGCCAAAGATGTTGATTTGACAAAATGTCTGACAAAATACTCATTATAGCAGATAAGACCCGTAACCATTACCATCACCAGATGAGGACTTTTACCATAAGTCTATAAATAAGGAAGTAAACAATTTTTTTTTCAAAAGGTCACCCAACAACTCCGAAAACATTATTAACATCGAAGCCAAGAAAATAGCCCCCGATGTAAATATTGTTGACAGCATCCCCAAATTAAAAAAAAAACGGGCATTCATTACTATTAAAGACCATTTCCTCAAAGAACCAGAATTCCGACTGCTCAATCCGACCAAAAATCATATCGGCAGGATCAGTAAATTCATAGTTAAATGTGTGTGCCTGCCAATGTCGGCAATTAAGCTAGCAAAGACCTATTGCCCCATCAGTGATCGCGAAGTTAATATAGTCAAACGGGCACAGAAATCCATCCTTTTTCACAATTGACATCTATGAACCAAGAAAACTAACCCGGAATTTTGTATAACCATGGACACGTCTGATTCAGCGGAGGTGTGCAAAATGGTGGGAATTTTAGTATTATGGCGACTTAGATTTCTTTTTGATACCGATGACGTAGGGATTTATAGAGGTGATAGTTATCTTATTCCGTAAAATTAACCCACAGAAACCTGATCGGTTGAGAAAAGAATTACATTTTTTAAAGATCACGAATTAAGCATCACCAACACCACCACCAATACAAAAATGATCAGCTTACATAAATCTACCAACTCTAGCAATAAGGAGGTATTTGGTAAGACTAAAACAATACACACACAAGCGTTAGAACTAAGCCATCATAAAGTAAGTTTAGAATACTTGGACTTAAACAAAGAAGAGAATAAGAAGCTTAAACACCGTAAACGCAACATCATATGGTTCAATTCTCCTTTCAGTCGGAATGTTAAAACTAACATTGGCAGATTTTTCCTAAACTTAATAAGAACTTCAACCATTCACCAACACTTAAACGGTTCTTTAACCTGAATATTAAAATTAGCTATTCATGTGTTAATAACATAGACGCAGCCATAACAATTTTAGATCAAACAAACGTTTTCCTAAATATAATTACACTAATATCTCTGTAAGTAAATGCAACTACCGAAGAAATACGATATGTCCATTAAATGGTAAATGTATGACCGACAACATTATATACCAAGCGAACATAAATTCTAGTAAATGATGTTAAATTCTACTTTGGTTCCACAGAAAAACATTGGAAATTGCGTTTTTACGCAAAATGACCTTAAAAAACGTAAAATATAAACATAATACTGCTCTTTCTAAATATTTCTGGTAATTGAAAGGTAGGGAACTTTCACCATCTATTAAATGGGAAATTGTTTTTAAGGCTAAAGCTTTTAATGGGAAAATCGACGATACACTACACCAGTTTAGTTCTTAAAACACTTTTCAAATTATTTTCTATTTCTCTAGTATATTGTATATCACTGATTTTTTTTACCTTTGTTTCTTGGTCATTACAAATACAACTTGTGACCATTATTTATTTTTTATCCTCCATTTTCTTTTCTTTTGTTTTCTTTTTCCATTTTATCATATTATAAATTTTGTTCTTATACTTATAATTTTCTTTGATCCTTTCTTTTCTCCCACTTATTTTTGTTAACTTTACTATTTTTAAGGTGAGATAGTATGTATATTTCGTGGCCGAGTGGTTAAAACACTCGAATCTCACCATGGTCGATTTGTCAGGAAGGAGACTTCCTGATGTTATCTGAATACTACGAGTTGAACCAAGCCTTGTGAGTGAAATTGGATAGATGGAACTCTTGAGTGAGATAGAAATGGAAGCTAGCACATGACCCACACGTCATATATTATATATATATTATAATTAAGTAATTCATCGAGTCTAGAAGAAACCTCAACAGAATGCAGAAAGGATATTTCGGACTGATCAGCAGTGCGCATCCACTAACGAGAATTGAAACCTGGACAGTTACAGTATCAGGCAAACATCCTACCAACTGTACCAACGGACGAAGAGGTAGCGAATTAAACTCGATATAGCGCCGCTCGATCACATATTCCGTGGTGGAACTCATCCGAGTTTCTCTTTACCCATAGGACTGTGCCTCCACGAGCTACGACTACCATCCCCAAGCCGCTCCATCCATAGCATTTGCAGCTGGTTCAAGCAAGGATATACACATGGAAATAATTAGGAGGATTTGAAATAATCATAATTAAGTAATTCATCGAGTCTAGAAGAAACCTCAACAGAATGCAGAAAGCACTGGACGGCCGTTTCGTCCTATAATTGGGACTCATCAGCAGTGCGCATCCACTACCGAGAATCAAAACGATAGGAGGCAAATGTCATACCAACTGTATCAACAGGCCTCGGTGACGTAGTGGAACTCATTCGAGTTTCTCTTACCATAGGACTATGCCCCCCATATATATATATATATATATATATATATATATAGATAGATAGATAGATAGATAGATAGATAGATAGATAGATAGATAGATATATTTACAGTAAATTGGTACCCTAACTCTTAAAACATTTCACCATTCCTGGCAGAACTTCTATAATTACAGTGAGGGATAAATACTAACAACAGTGATAGAAAGATAAGAAAAAGAATGTAAATGTAATCGGCTTGAAAAAAAAGTAAATGAATTAAATTTTAAATTCCCAGCATTCCTCATTCGTGCGCATATGTAGCCGCACCAACGCACCAAACGATGAAATCCTAAAGGATGAAACGTCTCACAAGAAAACTTTTTCTATTTTGTCATTCATTTCGCCACATATATATATATATATATATATATATATATATATATATATATATAGCATAACTTGATTTAAGCATGTTTAAGTGAATAATCTCGATATATGTCTATTTATTTATTTTTGTTTTAATCCTCTCAAATCCACGGATCAATTTCTTAGTGCTTTTACCAAACTGATTAAGAAAGACATCGTAATTTTGGTTATTTCTTTTGTTTTCCCAAGTACTTTCCATCTCATCCAAGATCATCTTCAGCGGTGAATACTTAAGACATAATATGCCAAGATTAATCAATCGAATATACTTGAACATATATATATATATATATATATATATATATACACACACACACACACACACACACACACACACACACACACACACACACACACACACACACACACATATATATAGAGTTGCTGTGACGTTGTCCCCCTGAGCAAGAAGATCTTCTAAACAGAAAAAATTCTGTTGATTTATCGTTTGGCCTGATTTTGGGAACTTTTCAGCACTTTTACGTATATAGATATATACAGATATAAAAAAAGAGGAAAACATAAATAAAAGTGATGGACACTACTTACATAGACTGGTCCTCTTGTTAAAAATAAGAAAAATATTTTAGAAACAATTTTGACTTTTCTCAAGTCGCGACACATTCAGAATCGAAAAATATTGATTTTTTTAATCAGTTTTGTTATATACCGTAGCTATGAACACTAATGGGTATGTCCCAATCCTCATAAATACTTTGGACACTATTGTAAGTGGGGGTAATATGCTAAGTATTTCACCATTAGCAGTGGTTTACCTACTTTACACCGTTGGTGAGTATTGTATATTGTTGATGTTATAAAGATTACCATTTCATTCCCAGCATCCGTTTTGGTTATTCCTCATTCAGTAAGCCTTTCTATGTTACAACAATTTTAGAAGTGGGTGCACTGTTCATGACATTGATACAGTGTAAAATCGATCACTGACTTATTGGGTGTTTGTTTACGAATGTCAAGTTTTAAATAAAGAACAAACGAATTTATATGTTTATATTGTGTTTTATTTTAAGAAAATTGTTTGGTGAAATAGATTCTGTTTTTTCTCATAAAGATGTTTCGGATTTAAATAAAAAGCAGATATAGACATGTTTAAAGTCATGCCTCTTTTTTAATTAAGGAACAAAAATTAATATAAATTAAATTTGAAATATAGGCATATATCAATGACATAAAGGCTCGACAGTTGCAAATAAAAAATAAGTGCAAATAACTCTGTAGAAGTCAGGGCTCAATTGGATACTATCGATATTATTCTAAATCAATAAATAAAAAAAATTCAATTTCGATAAATGTTGCAGGATAAAAAAAGCTGTAAAGAAAATTAATTTTCAAAATTTATTCCCCGCAAATTTTACTGTATTTTTTTTTACGAGTGAAGCACTTTATTTAATAGTACCAAATTCTTTTAAGTAAAAAAAAATTCAGTGATCGATGTGACTCTATATCAGTACTATGAAAAGCTCTACACCCCTGCCCATTTACAAATCGATAAAAAAAATCAATATTTTTTTTTTTTTTTTTTACAATTTTGATAATTGTCGGGGATTGAGGAACGTCAAAAAATGGCAAACTACAAAAAACATTCCCTGGAAACCCAAACGTTCCCTATTTTTATGTTTGGACCACTATATTTAACTAGTTCCAACTTACAATAGAGAGAGGGAGAGACACACACACACACACACACGCACGCACGCACGCACGCACGCACACATGTCATGTATTTTTTAGTGTTCTACACTAATATTTGTTTTATGTTGATACTTATATTTGGGTTGTTCAGGATGTGCGCACGGATTGCACTGAATCTCGACAGGTGGCAGGTCAATTTGTGAGGGGGAGGGTGATACGTGTGGGCTCAAAATAACTGTTTCATGCGTTTTTTTTATTATTAGTGTTGGGGATACAGAAGCCCTAAAAACGATTTTTATACAAAATAAACAACGCATAATAAAAAAATAATCATTCACCACAGGAGATGGTATTTCTTGCAGTGCATATGATATAATTAATGACAAATGTATTATATTAGTGACACTAGAAGCAAGCTTACGGTGTGTGTAGCCGATCTATCTCCACTTTCAATCTCGACTGGGGATTGTCTGGTCCTGTAGAAGGCAGACCCTGGACTGAAATCCACAAGGGAAGCGAAAAGTGTGTCGACCAAAACAGACTTGGCGCAAGTTGAAGAGCATCGCCCGGAAACGCGTCCGTTGGAGAGGTGTTGTTACGGCCACATGTTCCACAAGAAATCACGAGGCATAATAATAATAAAAATATTATATTCGTATTAGAAATAAAATATGGCATCGGGCTGTTTAAGGGACTTCTGCGCCGGGTTTGAATTCAGTGTTGTCCGTCTCATATTCTTGTTGATAACCATGGCTATACAGCCAAGACAATCCTACTATTTATGACGTGTGGTGGTGAAAATCCCGGGGGAAGCTAGTCCGTCAACATCACTCCTGACTACTATGTCAACAACCAGGATAGGGACCTGCAACGTTCCAGTATCTACCGTTTGGCATCGTTGTCAGCGAAATCGAAATCCGTTTTAGTTCTCTCGAGAACGAAGGATGCTATATATATAAAAAAAACAGATTAATAAATACATTAATTTAAATAATAAATAAATAGCATTCATTTTGTGCGTTCCCAATAGCCGTTATAGATGCCGTAACGATAGACCAGTTCAAACCTCCAACTTACCAACAACTACAAGGATGTAAACAAAGAATTTCGAACTACCCAAAAGACACCATATTGGTTTTTGATAATGACTGCGAAAGTCGAAAGTACTTGAACAAAAATAACAAAATATGTACTTCGGGCAGTTTATCAATAATTTTCATTACAATACTCAACATCTCATCCTGAAATTTTGAAAAATTAAGCAGACAGACCTTGTCGGCTCTTTTTAATCAAACTTGTTCTGGTGTATGCTTGCTGCCTAGATATAGTTAAATTAGGTCTCTCCATGAGATCGCTAAAAAAGAGCATAGCATGATGACAAAGACGCCAAACTTGACGAAAACAAAATTTTGTCGTCTAAATGTTCATGTTATTATTAAGAGGAAAGATCAAAGTATTTTGGAGATATTTTTTTACAATTTTTAATCGTTCCGAGCACGTCCGAAATTTTCGTTAAAAATCTTGTTTTTTGAGTCAGCATAATAATAACATAAGCGTTTAGACGATAAAAGTTTGTTTTCGTCAAGTTTGGCGTCTTTTTCATCATGCTATGCTCTTTTTATTAGCGATCTCATGGAGGTGCCTAAGTTAAATCGTTCTCGATTATACGTCGTTTATATAAAAAAAATATGGTAAAATAGAAATCAAGTCATTTTATTCGACTTTACGTCTGTCCGGCACAAATATCGAAGTCTTAATATCTCTAGAAAAGCGTTAAAAGCACAAAAATCATGTTACTGTACAATAAATAAGAATAAAAGTATATAAAATCATATTAAAATACGTACATTTACAGCAAATGTTAATATAATCATAATAAATCCTAGAGAATGAAATATGGAAACATACGTGACTGTGTTGTCGTCATATTTAGCGGTTTTTAACACCACGATATGGACGTTTTCTATGGTAGTTCCAATATCTACCGTTTGGCGTCGTCGTCGGTAAACGTCTGCTTATTGCCTGCTCTCACATTCTAATTCACTTGTGAATTTATATTTTGCTCCAATGGCTCCTAAGAAAATTCCTAGAGCAAGTGCTAAGTGTCATGCTATAACGGTGGACGATAAACTTACTATGATAAAACACAATGAAAAAGGTGAAAAGCTTAGATCGATTTTTTTATAATATAAATTTATAATGTTTTAGTTTGAGAAATTAAGTTATTTATTATATTAGATTTTGAATTTAACCGTTTTCTTTTAATTAAAAAAAAAACAACATATATCCAAATACATCGATTCGAGTTAAGTCTTCTCGATTATACGTCGTTTGTCAAAAGAATATATGGAAAAATAAAAATCAAGTTTAAGTCATTTTATTTGAATTTACGTCTGTCTGTCACAAATATCGAAGTCTTAATATCTCGAGAAAAGCGTTAAAAGCACAAAAAATCATGTTACTGTACAATAAGTAAGAATAAAGTATATAAAATCATATTAAAATACGTATAGTTACAGCAAATGTTAATATAATCATCATAATTCCTAGAGAATGAAATATGAAAACATCCGTGACTCTGTGTTGTGGTCATATTTAGCGGTTTTTAACACCACGATATGGACGTTTTCTATGGTAGTTCCAATATCTAGCGTTTGGTGTCGTTGTCAGCGCCACTCGTGATTCCCGCGAAATTCCAGTTTATAGTGTGGTTACTTCGACAAGTGGTTTTTCAACCTAAGTCCTGACCTCTGATACCAATTAACGACGTAGGGTGAGGTATATATATATATATATATATATATATATATATATATATATATATATAGGGGTTCGGACTGAAAAATCGGAGCCGAGTTCGAATTCCAGTCGAATCCCTTACATTCATTTACGTGCTAATACACTTGGAAAAGATATGAATCCTGTTCACCATCTCCCAGTTATGGGTAAAATAGCAAGACAGACTGTGTTCTATAGCCTTGGATGGCAACTGATCTCGGAGAAAGACAACACTGAATTCAAACCAATTTGGGGATCTTTGGCACGAGGTTTCTGTATTCAGCTTTACAGTGTGGTTGGTTCTACACAAGCCTTCACCGCTATATTCATATCATATGTGCAGGTTGTCTCACTGTTGCTTTCTAGGAACTGACTGGCCTGACCCTCATACGTTGTAAAAGGGTACCCGGTAGGTGCGGGTCAAAAGCCCGCGTCGATCAACGACGGGAGAGTCCACAACAATATATATATATATATATATATATATATATATATATATATATATATATATATATATATATATGTATGTATGTATGTGTGTATATATATATATATATATATATATATATATCACAAACAAACGTACACAACAATATCGTAAATTCAAAAGAAAATACTTGAATCCGTCAACACAGATATAATGATAATATTCTCCACACGTGACATTAACTGACGTTATTTTCAGTTAACAATATGAAAATAGCGTTCCCTACATTCCAGTTGCTAAGAACACTCTGACTTTTGTTTTTATTAATTTCCTTGTTTAATTAATTTCATTTCGTTTTTTTGCTTTGATAAAGTCCACATTGAACGAAACGCGTCAGCAATTACTACTCTTTTCCTATTGTCATTTTTATATATATATATATATATATATATATATATATATATATATATTTTTATCTAAGCAAGTTTAATTAAAGCCAACAAGATACCGCGATTAACCTTTTTATCTAATTTTTCTTGTGTTTAAATGTTTTCTTTTCGAGACATAAATTGTGTAAAAATTATCCAAATGTTCTGCATATCCGAGCACTTTCGGCTATCCTCTTAGCCATTATCGAGGATGATTTTATTTTTTTATTTTAATTGAATATATGAATTTTCTTATAGCTATATGTAGAATTATAGGAATATTGTATTTTCCAAACACGGTCAGCACATTTTGACCGTAATCGCACTTGATATTATTGAGTGTTGGCTTTTTAAAAAAATTTTTCTATTAATAGTGCTTCCATTATTTCTAAACTTTTTTTAAAATGTGGACGAGACTATAACTCTTGTATTTTCTTGTATGTTGCGGATGGAGTTTTTTTTGTTTTTTTTAGATTTTAAATGGGTCCTAATTGGAGTATGGTCAGAAAAGACAGCACGTATACGAACTCAAATGAAATTAAATACAAAAGCTTAATTGCTGTTCCTTGTAAATCGTCTTTAGCGTTCAGTGTAGCGATTTTAACTGAGTCCTTTTTTGTGGTATAGTTAAGATTGCTGCTCTGTCTTGTCGATTTGATCTAGACATTGAGCACATTATATTATTTCATAGGTAGGGGTCTGTGTTTATGTTTGCTTTTCCTTTTTTATCGTTTTTTTCTTTGTTTTTTTGTTTATTGGTTCATTTTTTCTTTTTTCTTTTTTTGCTTTTATTTTATTTTGTCGTATCGACTGCAACGCAACTGCATTATGTCGGACGTACCCCGCATTAGCTGAAGGGGTTATTCTCCACCACAACAATGCTAGATGATATGTGTTCAGAAACTGATATGGCTCAATTCCAAAACGAAATAAACAAATCGCAAGCCCGAACTCAAAGACCCAGGAACAGAAAGGAATATCGAAATCACGGATCCAATATCAAAAATCCCAATACAGATAAACGGTCAGAAATCCAACGCACAAAGCAACAGTCACTTGCTTTTAGCGACGGAACAAATTTTCATTAGTTGACGGTTAGAGAGGAAAAAACAGTATTAGCATATCCGGGATGCATTTATGGCAACGGCTGCCACAGACTTGTTTCTATTCTTGGTGATTTTCTCTTAGTGAATATAGCAATACCAATTAGAGCGATATCACGATGAAACACCAGTTCTTGTTCGATCACCGAAGTTAAGCAATGTTGAGCCTGGTCAGAACCTAGAGGGGCGAACACTTGTGAATACCAGCTGCTGTAAGCTTAGCTGTATGGGTAGTGTGATCGATAACGGCTCGGAATGCGAAATTCTGGAACCGAGTTCGAATTCCAGTCGAGTTCGTTGTATTCACTTGAATTATAGGAATATTGTATGCTCCAAACACGGTCAGCACATTTTGACCGTAATCGTAGTTGATATTATTGAGTGTTGGATCCATTTCTTCTCCCCCATCTATGTGTTAAAAAAAACAGAACGGATTAGTTCCTATAGACTTGTTTGGCAACCAGTCTACCACGAAAGTAATGGTAGCCTACTGCAGGAATTCTTCTGCCAAGACAGTCATGAATCGAAAAAAAGAATTAATCGACTAAGCGTGCCTTGCGCATGACACCTAAACAAGGTAGGAAAACCGCCATATTGTTTATTGGTATAATAAAATATTCTTTCATTCTTAGGATCATTGAATCGAGACTTGTGTAAGAAAATGCGGGTGTTCGTTTACGTCTGTTTTCGTTTTGTACTTTACCGCCGAGTACTTAGAAGAACAACAACATCTATGGCATTCTTACAATACGCTTTTCTAATAAGCGAAGCTCAGTTAGCTTGTCTAGCAAGCCATTGACAGCAAGGACATTTCTCATTGGATGTTTAATGAATATCAAGTTACCAATCTACGACGGCGGTGCTGGAAATTTCTCGACTCGACCAAGAATAACCTCGAGCCACGAAAATTGTACATGTTGTATATTTACGACGTAGTTCAAGACAGGTTGCACATCGCATCTCAACTATTTTTAACACTTTCATATATATATATATATATATATATATATATATATATATATATATATATATATATATAAAATTGAACCCTCTACCACCCCTTGTCTAGATGAATGGATTTATCGGTAACCTTGGAAACCCTCAATTATGAATCTTTGCAGTGCCGTTAACAACCGTAAATTTTAAAAAGTAAGTTACTCCAAAATTCGCTTGATGAGGAAATGGAACTAATGTCTTTGGTTTAATAACAAAATTAAATTCAGGGGCTTTAGCTTCCATTTCTGAAACATGGTTATCACTGTGTAGCGATAAAAACCATATTTTAAATCAATTAATTTATAATATTAATGCTCTGTAAATTTAAATTTACATTGAGCACTATTGTGTAAAAATAAAAATATCTATAAGAACACCGGATTTTATATCTTACTGTTCTTTCCTTTTTATTTATATATATATATATATATATATATATATATATATATATATATATATATATATGTGTGTGTGTGTGTGTGTGTGTGTGTGTGTGTGTGTGTGTGTGTGTGTGGGCGTTGTGTGCATGTGTTGGTGAAAATTCAGATATAACTAAAAATATATCTGTAAAAAGGCACTATGAATAAAGAGAAAAGGAAAACTTATTAAGATAAGCTTTTTTTCTCTTTATTCATAGTGTCGAGGCGTTTCATCCTCTGATGAACTTCATCAGGACAAATATAAGGATATTCATTTTGCAACAAGTATTTACAAACAAAATTAAAAATGTTAGTTTTTCAGAATTTTTCAAATTGCAAACGCTCATAAATATACTTGAGTAAAAGTCAAGTTAAATTATGGAAGATACTAAGTGATATAATTTAATGTCTACTAAAGGGAAGTGGGTAAATATCATACTTGATTTTATTACTTATGCAATTATTATTTTAAATTATTGAAAAATTGTTATGCATAACATATTTGAGGTAATAGAAGGTTTTGAATTTTCTTGTAAATTTTGAAAATTTACATAATCATGAAGGTTGGCTTGAAAAGAAAGTATTTCTTTTAGTAAGGGAGATATTTTTAAAAAAAAATCCATGGCGCAGATTTATATTTTGATCAAATTCGGTAGCGGCTCTCTTTTTCAAATATCTTCCTTTTTTTCTTTTATTCATATATAAAGGGTGCGATGGATAAATTGTCATCTAAATGACGCCAAACATTAAAATAACACTGATATTTCATCTTAACAGATATACAGTGTGCGATGGATAAATTGTCGTCTAAATGACGCAAATATCGAAATAGCACTGACATCTCACCCTAACAGATATACAGGGTGCGATGGATAAATTGTCGTCTAAATAACGCCAAAAATGGAAATAACAGACATGTCATTTTAACAGATATATAGGGCGCCATGGATAAATTGTCGTGTAAATGACGCCCAAAATGGAAATAACACCGACATCTCATTATAACAGATATACAGGGTGCGATGGATGAATTGTCGAGTAAATGACGCCAAAAATGGAAAATAACACCGACATCTCATTGTGATATACAGGGTGTGATGGATAAATTGTCGTCTAAATGACGCCAAAAATGAAAATAACACCGACATCTCATTTTAACAGATATACAGGGTACGATGGATAAATTGTCGTCCAAATGACGCCAAAAATGAAAATAACACCGACATCTCATTTTAACAGATATACAGTGTGCGATGGATAAATTGTTGTCCAAATGACGCCAAAAACGGAAATAACACTTACATCTCATTTTAACAAATATATTTACCAAAATTGCACAAAAATATCTCGAAATACTAGACAGTAAATTTATTCAATAAAATCGCTATAGGATGCGTAAAAATTCCGATATGAATCTATCAGTAAAGACAATATAAATAAGCGTAAAAACAAGTGTAACAGGGCATTGGTCCTGTTCAATGTTTGCGAAATCTGGAGAAACTTCTAATTGAATAGTAATTATTCAAATTCTCAGAAGAACAGACTGAATGTTTGGTAGAAAGATGGAAAAAGATACAAGTTAATAATTTATTTAAACCATAAAATGAATTTAAGAACGTTTCCAAAGAAAATCAAATCCTGAAATAACTAACCACGATTCAATAAAATTGAACAAAACCAAAATTTCCTCCAATCTATCCACTTCCGTCCGATAAGAAAGAAACATGATTAATGTGTTGTCCAAATTTCCTGATCCTAAGACCCCAAGTTTGGGGTTTCTTTACATTAGTGCTATCCACCCCAAACGCTTATATTCCTACAGAAAAATAGTTATCTAAATTCTTTAACAAAGAATTTTTACGAAAATATTTCTGAGAAAACGTGTTCGGAATTTGTTTACGTTAATATGATTCGCCCAAGACGTTTATATACTTGAATAAAAAGAATGACCAAATTTCTTTAAACAAATTAAGCCATGTAATTTATGAACAGATTTCCTAATAGATTTTAGCGAGGGGTGGAGTATCTATAGAAAAGAAAACCCACAGGATTCAAATGGAGAAAGAGAGAGACATCTCAGATTTGCTCCGGACGTGTAACGTAGATTATCCCGTCGCCGACACACCCGCATTTCCGTCGCCGAAATGAACACAGAAATACACGCCAAGAAAGTGAGTGGCGACAGACGGTTTTACTTACACCACATTATAGCATTTACTGCTATATTTCTCCGGTCGCCATCCAACTTAATCCATCAATAGAGAGAGCGTATTCACCTATTGTCAGAGTTATCGACAGTGTTATTCCTTTTATTGAAGTATTTTTTATTGCAACCTTGATTCCCAAATTTGTCCTGGGAGCAAAGACAAAACCTACAATCGATAATTTTCTTATCTTCGGTACACAAAGTACATTTTGGTCCACCATTAGACACACCAACTAAGCAGAGAAAAGAAATTCGAATGACCGTAAGGTTGACGTTACTCAACAAACATTAGCGGAGGTAGCGTCTGAGGAAGAAAGTGTTTGAGGGTTACGCAAGAAGGAAACCTTTCATACCAACTCTTCTCGTGTTGCTTCGCAGCTTGAGGAACTTTTTAAAGCAAGTGTTCCTCAAGTAACAAAAGAAAACGAAACATGTTTGCATGAAAGGTTTTCCATTTTTTGGTTGTTTCGTTTTCTACGGTTTATTAACCCTTTGCAGGTTATTTAAAGCCAGGATTTGTCTTTTAAAATGTAAGAATTTTTTTTTATATAATAATGGTTTAGTAATAAAAGTTTTACTTATTAACCCATAGTTGGTGAGAGAAAATGTGGACTCATACTTTCTCCAACAGTATTTGTGTCTAAGTGAAAAACACAACGGGAATTAGAACTCGGCTCTCTGATTAACAATTCTAAGCCATTATCCATTACACCACCCGCACATCCAAACTTACAGCACTTGGTATTCCCATCTTGTTTGTCTCTTTTTTCGCTTTCTTTTTCTTCTGCTTGTGCTACTACTACTATATATACGTTCCTTCTTTCTTCCTTCCTTTCTTTCTTCTTTTGTTCTTCTTCTTTCTTTCTTTTTTCGTATTCTTATTTTTTCTCAATTTTACTGTTTTTTTCCTCATCACTTTTCTGTTTTCGCTCTCTTCTTTTTCTTTTTTTTACTTTTTTCTTATTACTGTCTTCTGACTTTATTTCATTCATCTTCTATTTTTATCATTTTCCTTTTTCACCTTTCTTTCTTTCTTTCTTTCTTTCTTCGTCTTCCTCTTTTTTATACATTCTACTCTTAATCCACCGCCTCCCTTCCTTCTTCTTTTTCTTCTACATTTCACAACCCTTTCTTTTCTACATACTTTTTTCCTTGCTTTTTTTCTTTCTTTTCTTTCCTTTTCCTTTTTTTCTTTAATTTTACTGATTCTTTTTTCTTCATCTCTCTTCTTTTTTCTCTTCTTTTCGCTCTCATTTCCTTAGTCTTG
>OZ038490.1:15366276-15423776 GCA_964036315.1 Acanthosepion esculentum | reverse complement strand
GCAAATAGAAGTGATAGAGGAAATGATGAAGAGAAGGATAGGGGATAGATCAGGGCATCTGGCGACGTCAATTGACATTACATTTGAATAGTTGGAGATTATAGCTATCAGGGAAACTGGAAAAGGAGACGGAGTTCCACAGGCGAGAGGTGCGAGACATGAAGCTATTGGAGTAGAAGAGACGGCTACATTTAACAGTTTCGACAGTGAAAGGGTGCGAGCCAGATCCCAGCCTAGTTGAACACTTAAATTCACGAAGCAGTTCCCATGAAAGTATTTACTGACAAATTTATGACTGAAGTGACAATTACTTGCTCATTCAGAAACTACCCGTCAAAAATATATAAAAAAAGTAAAATCATAAAATGACTGTCAATGTTTTGAGAGATTGGCACGCAATCACACGAGTCATGGAGATCAATCTATTTGGTGTATGAAGAATGCGTAGCATTTGATCTTCTGAGTAGCTTAAAGATGCCTGACTTGAAAATCAGCCTTTGAATTTTTTGCTCTGGCTTGAGGTGGAAAAGCAACCACTGGTGCTGGTAGCAAGTTAGAAAATATATATAAGAAAGAAATAAACCGGCTAAGATAGATAGATAGATAGATAGATAGATAGATAGATAGATAGAAATTGACAATAACAGATTGCTACGGATAAACAGAAACACAAAGAGATAGATATATATATATAGAGAGAGAAACAGAATCAGATAGATACATAGATAGAAAAAGAATGAGATAGATAGATAGATAGATATGAATTGACAATAGGCAGATATAAAGATAATGAGACAAAGAATAGACCGATATATATATGTGTGTGTGTGTGTGTGTGTCTGTGTGTGTGTGTATAATGATAAATGACTTGATAATAGAGCGATATAAACAAAATTATATATATATATATATATATATATATATATATATATATATATAGATAGATAGATAGATAGATAGATAGAAGGGGAGAAAGAAAGATATCGATGTCTGAGAGAGAAGGAGAGAGAGTGAGTGATCGACAGACAGGCAAAGTGTTATTGATCAATCGATCGATCGATCACCGCAGAGAAGATAAGTTTGAACACTTAGGTGTGTTCATCTCCCATTTCAGACACGCTTATCGATAAGTACTTATTTTTTTTCTTGCATTTTGACATCGTAGGTACTGGGTAGTTTAGATCGGTAATGGGATTACGCCTAGGTGGGTAGTGTGCAAGCGACGCTGCATTTTATTTATTGCAACTTTGCAGCTGCACAAGTTGCTCGGCAAGGTGCAGCAGTTATGTGCAGCCAGCAGGTCACATTTCGTTTCTCCCTACCCCAGACACCGCCACAACCACCGCAGGCGCCTTTGCCATCGCTATCTCGCCAAACCCACTCCTAAGAAGAATAAGGACAGTGTGATAATCTGCACAGGGACAAAGACGGTTTGGTTGCAGCGATTTGCAATACGAGTCGTGTTTACCCGTCACCAACTTTCGCCGCCACCATTTTTCCCAGGATTCTTAGCGTTAGTGTTTCTTTCTTTCTTTCTTTCTTTTTTTCTTTCTTTCTTTCTTTCTTTCTTTCTTTCTTTCTTTCTTTCTGCATTCTTCGGCTTACATTACCGCTTCTTACAATTATTTTCTTTTTTTTTAACTTATTCATGGCTTTATTCTCCATTTATTATTATTATTATTATTGCGTTCAGAAAGTAATTACTTTACACAAGAAATGATTACAAACAAATGTAAATTAAATTTCTTGAAATATTAGTCTGGTTAGAGAGTAAATTTCGTTTTATCAGAAGAGACATATTTTTAAAAAAAATATTAGAGTGTACAGTAATAATGACTTTTCAGCAGAAAGGATACATATAAAAGTTATTTTTAAATATTATAGTATACGGAAAGTAATAGCGTTTTTCAGAATATATATATATATATATATATATATATATATATATATATATATATATATATATATATATATATTCAGAAAGAATATACAATAAGAAGGGTTACTTTTTAATATTAATGTGTAGAGAAAGTAATGATATTTATTAGAAAGGATATGCAATAAAAAAGACATTTTTCTAATATTAATGTGTAGAGAAAGTAATGAGGTTTTTCAGAAAGGACATACAATAAAAAAGATACTTTTAAAAATATTCATGTGTAGAGAAAGTAATGACATTTTTTTAGAAAGGATATACAATAAAAAAGATATTTTTTCTAATATTAATGTGTAGAGAAAGTTAAGACGTTTTTCAGAAAGGATATACAACAAAAAGGATATTTTAAAAATATTCATGTGTAGAGAAAGTTATGACAATTTTTTAGAAAGGATATACAATAAAAAAGATATTTTTTCTAATATTAATGTGTAGAGAAAGTTAAGACGTTTTTCAGAAAGGATATACAACAAAAAGGATATTTTTAAAATATTCATGTGTAGAGAAAGTAATGACATTTTTTTAGAAAGGATATACAATAAAAAAGATATTTTTTCTAATATTAATGTGTAGAGAAGGTTAAGACGTTTTTCAGAAAGGATATACAACAAAAAGGATATTTTTAAAATATTCATGTGTAGAGAAAGTAATGACATTTTTTTAGAAAGGATATACAATAAAAAATATATTTTTTCTAATATTAATGTGTAGAGAAAGTTAAGACGTTTTTCAGAAAGGATATACAACAAAAAGGATATTTTAAAAATATTCATGTGTAGAGAAAGTTATGACAATTTTTTAGAAAGGATATACAATAAAAAAGATATTTTTTCTAATATTAATGTGTAGAGAAAGTTAAGACGTTTTTCAGAAAGGATATACAACAAAAAGGATATTTTTAAAATATTCATGTGTAGAGAAAGTAATGACATTTTTTTAGAAAGGATATACAATAAAAAAGATATTTTTCTAATATTAATGTGTAGAGAAAGTTAAGACGTTTTTCAGAAAGGATATACAACAAAAAGGATATTTTTAAAATATTCATGTGTAGAGAAAGTAATGACATTTTTTTAGAAAGGATATACAATAAAAAAGATATTTTTTCTAATATTAATGTGTAGAGAAGGTTAAGACGTTTTTCAGAAAGGATATACAACAAAAAGGATATTTTTAAAATATTCATGTGTAGAGAAAGTAATGACATTTTTTTAGAAAGGATATACAATAAAAAATATATTTTTTCTAATATTAATGTGTAGAGAAAGTTAAGACGTTTTTCAGAAAGGATATACAACAAAAAGGATATTTTAAAAATATTCATGTGTAGAGAAAGTTATGACAATTTTTTAGAAAGGATATACAATAAAAAAGATATTTTTTCTAATATTAATGTGTAGAGAAAGTTAAGACGTTTTTCAGAAAGGATATACAACAAAAAGGATATTTTTAAAATATTCATGTGTAGAGAAAGTAATGACATTTGTTTAGAAAGGATATACAATAAAAAAGATATTTTTTCTAATATTAATGTGTAGAGAAGGTTAAGACGTTTTTCAGAAAGGATATACAACAAAAAGGATATTTTTAAAATATTCATGTGTAGAGAAAGTAATGACATTTTTTTAGAAAGGATATACAATAAAAAATATATTTTTTCTAATATTAATGTGTAGAGAAAGTTAAGGTGTTTTTCAGAAAAGATATACAACAAAAAGGATATTTTTAAAATATTCATGTGTAGAGAAAGTTATGACAATTTTTTCAGAAAGAATATACAATAAAAATATACTTTTTTAATATTAATGTGTAGAGAAAGTAATCACATTTTTTAGAAAGGATATACAATAAAAAAGATCCTTTTTTTAATATTAATGTCCAGAGAATGTAATCACATTTTTTAGAAAGGATATACAATAAAAAAGATATTTTTCTAATATTAATGTGTAGAGAAGGTTAAGACGTTTTTCAGAAAGGATATACAACAAAAAGGATATTTTTAAAATATTCATGTGTAGAGAAAGTAATGACATTTTTTTAGAAAGGATATACAATAAAAAAGATATTTTTTCTAATATTAATGTGTAGAGAAAGTTAAGACGTTTTTCAGAAAGGATATACAACAAAAAGGATATTTTTAAAATATTCATGTGTAGAGAAAGTTATGACAATTTTTTCAGAAAGAATATACAATAAAAATATACTTTTTTAATATTAATGTGTAGAGAAAGTAATCACATTTTTTAGAAAGGATATACAATAAAAAAGATCCTTTTTTTAATATTAATGTCCAGAGAATGTAATCACATTTTTTAGAAAGGATATACAATAAAAAAGATATTTTTCTAATATTAATGTGTAGAGAAAATAATGGCGTTTTTCAGAAAGGATATACAATAAATAAAGATATTTTTCTTATATTAATTTGTAGAGAAAGTAATGATGTTTTTCAGAAAAGATATACAATAAAAAAGATATTTTTTTTAATATTAATGTGTAGAGAAAGTATTGACATTTTTTGAGAAAGGATATACAATATGTTCTTTTTTTTAATATTAGGATATTAGACAGAAAATAAGGAAGTTTTATCAACATGAACATATAAAATCGTTACATACCTAACAAAGTAATTGCCTTAATGAAGTGAAAGTTTTCTCTTTTCACCGGAACATTCGTCATTAGAGGAAATTTTAACAGTCCTTTTTTGTTTTCTGGAAGACAGAAGATAGCGATTGGCGCTTCATTCAAATTTCTGTAAATCGTAGGTGGCAGGGAAGCAAGAAACCGATGGAGAGTTCCACGGGCTAGAAGTGTGAGAAAAGAATCTATTAAAATATAGCATAAGGTTTGCATTTATCTGGCTCAACAGTAAAAGGACGAGACCTAATTGCCAATCTAGTAACACGCTTAAATTCATGCGATCAAGGCACCAAGAGGCAAGCTCATCAGAACAATGAACATATCTGGAGAAAAGACAGAGCGAAGATACTTCACAGAAAGTTACTGAAGTCGAGATGCCAGGTTAGGACCGATAACATTACAGATTCTTTTTTAAATTATTAGGTGTAAACATAGATACGGACGAGTTGAGATAGATATATAGATAGATAGATAGATAGATAGATAGATAGATATGAATAGACTGAGATAGATATGATCAGACAGGCCGACAGACAGACAGATAGATAGATAGATAGATAGATAGATAGATCAGGCTGGGATAGATAATAATAATAGCTGTCCATTCGTGTTTGACGATACCCATCTAATAGGGTGGCTAGCCAATCCCAATCTCACTCAGGAACATTTGTTTTTGTTCAATACCCACGGAGCCAAGTTGTGGTTTATACTGCAACTATGCTGAGCAGACCTTAGTTACGATTCTCATGGTCAGAAAGCGAACGTTCTAATAACTCGTTTACGAGCCTAGATAGATAGATAGATAGATAGATAGATAGATAGATAGATAGATAGATAGGAACTAGTTGAGATAATAGCAGGAACATCAAGCCAGATATGGGAGCAGTGTACAATTAAACAGTCCGATGCCATGATTTATTTCTAATATATATTTTTTTTAATATTATGCCTCCTGATTTCTTGGGAAAAATATGACCGCAACAACACCTTTAAAAACGGACGCGTCAACACTTCTGCGCTAAGTCTGATTTGGTCGACACACTTTTCGCTTACCTTGTGGATTCCAGTCCAGGGATTGGCCGGTGACACTAGAAGCAGGCTTGCGGTGTTTGTGGCCGATCCATCCCCATTTCCGTTTCTCTCTTACGTCTTGATTTCTTGGGGAACATAGGACCGCATAGGACCGCAACCTCTCCAACGGACGCGGTTCCAGTCGATGTTCTTCAACTCAGCCCATGTCTTGCCGGGGCTGCCTTCACTGCGTCAACACCTCTACGCCAAGTCTGTTTTGGTCGGCACACATTTCGCTCCCTTTGTGGATTCCAGTCAATGGCCTGCATGGTAACATCTTTAATATACATATAATTTAAATCAGCATCTGAATTTTAATTTATTATCAAAGTAATTCACCGGGCGACCACAGATTGCTTTGTATTTAATTATGGTTTGAAATATGTTTCTGTTTGTCGCTGGGCTGTTGAAATTGATTAGACACATCATGAGAAAAGTGTGAATGGAAAATGTAACACTCACATGAATTATTTCAAGGAAGGAGAAACCGGGGGAATCTACCTAATGAGTAACGTATGCCAAAGAGTCAAACGAAGTTTAGACTTTGAGGAAGCTCTGGAGACACATGACGGTCCATGTCTTTGGTCTGTACAAGCAGATAGCCGGTTGCCTCGTTGTATTCGTTCTGTTAAATGTTTTTTCCGTTCCATCAAAAGAGACATCAAGGTTTGGCTATTTTGCTTTTCTCATACGAACTCTGAATTTTTTCCCATTTGACAATTCAGACATGTCATAACATGTTTTTTTTTAAAAAATAGCTTTTTGATTCGTTCAAAATTTAAATCATTTTCTGAACGTACGAGTTAATTTCACTCAGTCTTTGAGATAAGATCTTTGTCGTTAAATCCGGTTATGGAGGAGGATGAATGAAACAAGCTGGTGGCTTCTTCAACGCCGATTCACGCATCCACACACACACACACACTATTTACATTATTCGGACTATTGTCCTCATCTTTGTCGCTATATTTATTACAACGTTTCGGCCGTTGTACACTCTGGCCTTCTTCAGGTGGTTGGAATGTAGAACTGAACCCTTTATTTCGCTCACTGGTGGGGTAGCCTGTTCTAGTTTCACGTACCATGTTTTATGGATGTCAGTTGTCAGTTATCTCCTGTTAATTCCCCTCTCCAAAATCTCCACCGCCTTAACCGGGTATTACACTCACACTCTTTGGGTCCTGTCACTGGATCTAACCAACGCCTTTATCCACTGCGTCCTTGAAAGATACACACACACATACACACACACACACACACACACACACAATTACGAATATACTGGTTGTGATGGGCAAATTGTCGCTATGTTATTTTTTTAATTTCGCGTATGCACGTTGTTTGTTTTTGATTTTGTCGACTGCACGGTACAGTAGGGTAGTTGAGCACCATCTGTGTAACAGAATGCACCATGACACAATGCACTCCGCCAGAAATTTGGAAACGGCATGCTGTACTGCTTGGCATTCGCACCGGAAGCTACAAAACAAACATTTTTCAGAGTCTTCGTATGTTAATCCGAGGAGAGTGCAGAGAATTCGGAAAGAGTTGGATGAGTCTAATGATGATTACGAAGGTGTTTGGAGTGATCACTAGTGATGGCGAGGTTATGACTCCCTTTATCTTCCTCAACACTGAGGCCTACATCAAGTGCCTTGAGGAGGTAGTGCTGCCCTGGGTCAAGAATGTGGATGCCGGAAGACACTATGGCTGGTAACAGGAGTCTACACTATGCCACATGAAAAGTAGGGACAACTTTGGTTCAAAGATAGAGACTTGGTGACGCCTAGCTTAATGCAGAAAGATGTAGGAAATGGCCGTTCAAATTGCAAATGTAAATTGATTTACATTTTCTAAAGTCCTACTCGTTGTAGAACAATCACGTTTTGGCCGAGTCGGTGGATATGCCTGCTTCAATGAAGAAGCGTTCCCTATCATCGGGTGTCATAGATTCTGTTCACAGCGCCATGTAGAACAATTACGTTGTCAAAAATAAGCTGAGAAAAGAAATATTTATTACTGTTAAAATACAGCAAATGTGGCACAAGGCCAAAAGAGGGGGTCTGGAAAAGGACGGTCATCATTTGTCTTAATTTTAAACTTAGCTAGCCACAAGCACTGACGCAATCGTACAAAACAATAATCCACGCACCAAAACACCACATTCATACTTACCTTTCTTACTACAAAATACCTCATTGTCTCAATGAAAATCCTAATTAGTCCCCATATGTACAAATAGTGTCTGTAGGGGGAGGGGAATAAAAATAACAAGTTAAAAAAAAAGAGATGTTTATATACAATATGGTTTGAAATTATTTACATGAAACTAAACAAAATCCTGTTAGTAATAAAAAAAACCCACAAACCTTAAATGTGGCAGAAAAATCAATTAACTAGACGAAATCAATGTGGGACTTTAAGAAAATAGAAAATCCATTCATCCATTCCAAGCACTCACACAGACATGCATTCATTCTGACACAACAACAAATACGAAAAACACGCACGCGAAACGAAAGGCGCCCGCATCCACCAGAGAACTGAAATCACTGACCACCTAAAGAGGGAGGGGATGGGGATTTAAACTAAAGGAAAAAAGGGACAGAAATAAATGAGCAAACACATCCTAGCTAAGTTTACTGGAAAAGAAAAGAAAAACTAAACAATCAAAAACCTACTTCTAGCCTAAATCCAGGGATGGGTTATCTAAGTTCAAACCAGGAAAACAATATCCTGATGCCTAACCGGCATCAAAATGCCACTCCAGGCCAGCCCCTTTTACTCGACACATACGCGCAAGATTCACCAACCTTTTGCCAAAGTCTGATGAGGTGAGCCGCCGCCTTTCCGTCCTAATCTTGACTTTAAGCTGATGCTTAAAGAACAAGATCAGTTGGGAAGAAGTGAACTTCTCGCCCTCATAGAATTCATTCTGACGCGTCGTCCAAATCACGACTCTCATAACACCTAGTAAGCAACAGAACACATAATGTTCAGCCTTTATCATCTGCGGCACCACATCGCTACAAACAGAACTGTCCTCAAGGACAAAGAGCTTTCCCTGCAGCATGCGAACCATGAGGCCTTCAACAAACTTGCACAACGGCACTACCGCCTTGCAATGAAAGAAGGTGTGACCAATGGGCTCGACTTCTCCAGTACAGCGACGGCAGTTTGGATATTTCTCCAAGCCTGCTGAACAAAGTCTCTTGGCGACCCAGAGGGCCCCACGAATCACCAGCTAGGTGATTGATGCCTCATCATTATTGAAGCATTTCAACCCAGGCGCCCAAGACCATATCGAGCGAGCCTCCTGCTTCGTAAGACCGAGTTCGTCAATCAGATCATCCTGAACGGCCCCCCTGACTAACACTTGATACAATGCCCTACGAGACAACGCCTGGACGTTGGAGAGGCCATCCGACGCCCGTAATAGGTGTTTCAGAGCACGACGACATTCGCGGTAGAAGGAGCATTCGGCTCGGGGTGTACGGCCGGCCTCCACCCGGCACGAGTGCACACTTCTCAGGGATGGGAAATGTTTACGGACGTTTTCCTTCCAGAAGGCGCCATCCTCATCCAATCCTCGACACATTCGGTGCAGAAAGTTGAGGCAAAGCATATATTGACGAATCTCAATGCTAGGCATACCCAGACCGCCCTCAGAGAGATGAAAGCAACAGAACTCGCGACATACCATAGCGGCTTTGTCTCTCCACAAGAAAGAGAACAAGAGCCTTACTAATAATATTAGTCTGGTAGACGGGAGTGCAAGTACAGAGAGTCGGTAAAGGGGAATCGGGTAGATGTGTGAAACACATAATTCCGCCTTCCCCTTCAAGGAAAGTCTCCTCCGAGACCACAGATTAACCGCGATATCGGCCTTCCCTTGTACCTCCGTCCAATTCATTTCCTACTGGAGATCAGGAACGAACCAGACGCCGAGTATCTTGATCAGCTCATCCGTCCAGAGGAAAGGTCCCGGAAGAGAAACCCCCTTCCACGCAACCAACTGCAAGCTAACAGACTTATCGCGGTTGATCTTGGCCCCTGTCACCATCTCATACCCACTGATCTCTTTGCTGACTTCGTCAATCTCGGCTCTGCTCGACACAAGAACCGAAACGTCGTCAGCATAGGCAGAATACCTGGCTGAGGTGGTAGCCCCAGGCAGGGAAATTCCACGCAGGACCGGATTCGCCTTTAACTTGCGAAGGAAAGGTGCCAACGCAAGAACGTAAAGCAAAGGCGAAAGCGGACAACCTTGACGAATGGAGTGAGACAATACGAAACTCTTCGATCTTACCCCATTCACCTCCACCATCGCACCGGGGGTCGCATACAAAAGTCGGATCCAGGAGCGAAAGTCAGCTCCGAAACCGACCGCCGACAGGACAGCTCCCAGAAACCGATGGTCAACCCTATCGAATGCCTTGGACTGATCTAAATTGATCAGCGCGGCTTCACTGTCGACTATCACCAACAGTAAGATCAAGCGTACCATGTGCAAGTTATCCTGAATAGTCCTGCCCTTCACAGCACAAGTCTGTTCGGAGCCAATCAGACAAGACAGGACAAGCTGCAAACGGTGGGCTAAGATCTTCGCCAAAATCTTTAACTCTGTGTTTAACATAGTCAAAGGGCGAAAGTTATTTAATCCACCCCCACCGTTCTTGTCCTTACGCAGCAACTTGATCACACCCCTGGTGAAGCTTTGGAGTATAGACCCCTGCTTCATCCAGTTGTTAAAGATCAGTTCCAGCAAAGGAACAAAAACGGGCGACTGCCTCAAGTAAACTTCGTAGGGAAGACCATCTAGTCCCGGAGATTTATCCAGGCCAACCTGTTTCAGCGCTTCCCAGATTTCCGACTCTGTGATGGGACCCTCGCACCCAGCCACTTCAGCTGCCCCGAGGCAGGGAAAGTCGGCCAAATAGGCGTCGAACCGAGCAGGGCTCAGACCGGGCTCCCTGCTGAAAAGATCCTGAAAGTAATCCCGAAAGGCCTCACATATGCCCGCGTTTGTAGTCACGGTCCGATTATCCGGCAATGTGACGCACGCGATATGTCGCCTAGTAGCGCTCCGATTTTCCTCTGCAGCGGCCATATTTGTCGCCTCAGAGGACATTCTTTTTAACCTAGCCCTAACTACCAGAGCTTGATCCTTCTTGATAAGCAAGGAGGACAACTCTGCCTTAGCTAAGGCTATTTCCCCACTATTACAGGATTTCACTGCCCGATCAACTTTTTCTTCTAAAGCCGTTTGCGCCGCTAATCTATCTAGATTGAGTTGACGACTAAAATCGGCAGCAAACGTTCTAATTTGGGATTTTAACTTATCCCACCAGGCGTTCCATACAACCGCCCCCGTCAATTCCCTCTGTATCATTACTAGCAGCTGGTCCCGGAAATCCTGCTCACCAAATAGTGAGCAGTTTAATTTCCAGTACTCAGCCAACCTAACCTTAGGCTTATCGAAGTTTACACGGACCCGGACAAGCCTATGATCCGTATAAACTATATAATGGAAGCTTGGACACACAAAGATCCCTACATCGACTCTCCTAACTAAAACTCGGTCGAGGTAGCTCGCAAGCGTCCCAGGAGCCGAGTTGCCACTATTTGTCCAAGTCCATGCTACCTCCCGAGGGTGCTCATTCCGGTACTTATCGACAAGATCAAACTCGCCAATAAAGTCCCGAAATGGTTTCACGTCCCGGTTATTAGTACCCGAATTTTGCCCTATACGATCTATACCGGGGTCAAGGACGGCATTCCAATCCCCCGCTAAAACTACCCGACGAGATGTCGTCAAGTACGGACCGATCTGTCGAAACAAAGCAGGCCGCTCGGAATGATTATTGGGCGCATAAACCCCAATGAGTCGTAGCGCCTTATCCTTTATGGTAACATCCAGCACGCAAAGTCTTCCCGCCGGATCTGCGAAGACAAAAGTACATGCCGCCTTCAATGACTTGCTCACTAGCCAAAAGACACCCCTCGAACGACCATCAAAACATGCTGAATAAAGGGAGAACCCCTTAGACAGCAAGTCCTCACGGTCATGAGAAGAAAACCGGGTCTCTTGCACACAACAAACATACACCCCGAGGCGCTGAAGGTCCCGAGAAAGCCTCGCCCTTCGAGACTCGGACCTCAGGCCCCGGACATTTACACTTGCTAACCAGAGTGCCATAATGAAAACAGATTAGGATTGCAGTACTGGTTTAAACATGGTCGGGGTAACCAACAGCTTCTCCCATATACCCATGGCCCATCTCAGTCTTGATGGAGCCGTCTTTGGAATTTCCGCCGATATCCCAGGGGAAAGTCAATTTTAGAGCTCTATACAGGGAGGGGTGAAATAAAACTGGGACTCTCCCTGCACAAAATTGTTTCAAATATTTCAGTTGTTGATTCTGGACTATCGCAATTGGTCGGGCCATTTTGCACGACATGATGGCCTCATCTAGCATAGCCCAAATTTGCTTGGCTCCAGGATAGGTTCTAACCACAGTGAGTACCCTTTGGGCCAGAGGGAAATTTCGCGGCACTTCGAAGTTCAAGTCGGCAAACTATTTTATTGATAGGAGGTATTTCAGGTCTTTTATGCGATTGCCGTAATCCCTGGCTCTTTCCGTCTGAGCCGGGGAAATGCAGCAAACATCTTCTTCCAAATTAAAGATTTGTTTTTTTTGTTTTTTTTTAATCTTTCAGCTCCTGGTGGGGCATCTATGGCGTATGGAAAAGGGTGGTGGTAATTCTGTACTTTTTACGGGCGAAGGACTGGGAGTATGCAGAGGGGTGTGTGAGGATCTATTTTTAATGGGGGAAGGACTGGGTGTGTGGCGAGGGGTATAAAAGGATCTATGTCTATAAGGGCTGGGGTCTCTATTGAGAGGAAAGGATTTGGATGGTGTTGCCAGTGGGGAAGGTCGTTTCTTAGGTGAAGGGGAGGACCGAGTAGAGGACGTTGAAGGAATAGGGTCTTTTTGTTGGGATTGTTTCTGTTTGTCTAATTTCTTTTTAAGTTCCTTAATTTTTTCAGATTTCTCAAATCCGGGATCAAACTTCCTTTGCTTTTATTGTAACGACAGTTGATAGGCTGGGGCATCGCCCTTAACGTTGCCAGAGGGTGTGGGGCTGTAAGTGCCTTTCGCCCTTGGGGCTTCAGGGGACTGAGGACCCGCTGTCAGACGCTTCCCTCTGGCCTTACCAGCAGCTAGCCATTCCCCCTTCTCCGCAACTGTATTAGCAGCGGGCGAAGGCTCTTTGGGGAATGTGGTCTTTTGGCCAACCGGAGAATTAACCCTACCGGTCCCAGAAGCTGGCATGCCCATTACAAGCGAGGCGGTAGGTAAAGACTCGGTCAGAGGGGGATTTTGAACAACAGGAGATTGAATTCCAGAGGGCTTCTTCTCTGGTCAGGAAGAGGAGAGGTGACCAGTCTTTCCACACTTCCAGCATACAGGTTTACGGCCGGTCACAATGACCGGCAATATCAATCTCCCTACTTCCAGACAGTTGGGGATAGAGAGGAAGGCTTGTTGATCTAGTCGTATCTCAAAACTCCACCCCAGCTCAGGCTATTGCAGGAAGCGCCCAGTATTTCGCCGAACTGGGACAGTTACGCCGCAAGATGTTCCCCGATAACCTGAGGATGGACCTCATATATTGCGTAAACCTTCTTCTGTGCGGAGGATCAGATTTTTAGTGATCAAATCTCGGCTCGAAGCCGCAACGCAATCTTCCGACGTGGAATACGTCTCACATGAAAAAGCCGACTCTTTTAACAATTCTGAGAGATTGAACCCCAAGGACTCCAGTAATTTTATCACTGTGTCTTTCGTCGAGCGACAAATTTTGCGCGTATGCTTGTCCACGACGAAAACTGACATTTGCCATTATTGGCTTTCATAGATTTTTTGTGCGGGTAATCTCCAAGTCTTTATTTTAAGAAGTATCTGGTAGCACTGGATACTCCTCCGTATCATCTTTGTCGGTTTTTTTTTGGCGGGGGGGGGGGGGGTTATCACAAATAAATGTTTTTTAACAGACCTTTTTAGGTCAGGGATAAGGTTTTTTTCTTCTTTTTAATAACGAAGGACGAAGTATTGTAAATTTGTAGTGATGCCTACGCACACCACGCCCACAAATTACTCAACAGTAATTGGACAATAAATAAACAGTACTTTTCGCAAATACAATTTACGCATCGCACGAGCCGCATAAAAATTTCTTGTTTTGTTTTACCAAACTTGCTATAATAAAAAATCAACAATTGGTCGATTTTTGGCCAATCACATAAATTGATACTTTCTTCAATATTCTCCCCGCGCTCGTTCTTACTGTATATAAAGCAGAAATTTAAGGAAGAAACTTTAGTAGATTATAAATTTTCACAACCATAATCACGTACGTGTATTCTCCATCTTCTACTCAAACACACACACAGACATTAACTACATTCACACAACACAGTGAACTGCCTGTTATCAAAACCAAGTGAACTATTCGGAACTTTAACATTCTTCTGCACAAACATCTAACTTTCAAATTCAAACATTCTTAAACACTAAACAAATATCAACAAAGAAAGTCTTTACAACATACACTTGTATTTCCCACACGGTACAAGGGAAATCACTTTGTACGACTTAATCTTTATTGTCATTGTATATATATTTGTTTCAATATACATTTTACTTGTTGATCTTCCAATCATCTCTTGTTGTTCTTTTCTGTGTTTTCTTTGCAAATTGAATGTGGAGCGTTAATTACAAAACGCAACCATCGACAAAAACCTTCTGATAATTTCTTACCAACACCATTAGCGCCCCACAAAGTCAAACTTAACCAGAAATAAAGATCAAAACAATAAGGGTAATATCCAAAAAAAAATCGGGCGGCAAAACAGCAGTCAGAAAAGATCAAAAAATTGTCAACAAGAGGTCGGCAGCAAATCAAGCTGAGAAAAGAATAATCCACCTTGAGAAAGAGAGCTATTTATGGTGCCCTGGAGCATCTCATTGTGCTCAAGTGGGATAGTCCATTGCTTGGGCTGTGATTGGCTGCTGGTACATGAGTGGAGGTATTTCTGTATAAATACCAGCTTGATTCATCAGTCAGTTTGCAGGGTTTGTATTGAGTTACAACCTGCTTTATTTTTGTCTGCCAGCTGGACGCTAGCTGGGACCCTTACGCCGGTTAGTGTTGTTATTCTACATTCATGAACAGCACAAATATTTAAATTAAAAAATGACATCACGTTCACATGGCATTGAATACATCCAAGAATTTAAAATAACTATACGCATCAAATCTGAAATAAAAGTACAAAGTCGTTCCAGGGCATTAATCCTTGACAATAACTGACGTAATTGAAAGTGCGAAATAGATTTTTAAAAAACTGATAAATTAGGGGCATTTCCTTCATAATTTCAATTCCAACATCGCCCGGATATTAATCCACAAGTTAGAGAAAAAATATTTAAAAATATGAGCAGAACTGAGGCGATTATATTGAATTGCAGCCAATGTTATCGTCTATATTCTCAATTACGTTTTTATATGTTTCAATAACACCATACTGTCAGGGATTGTGATAGAATATGGACTGTTGCAACGAGTCCGATGGCATTTTATAATTAACATGGAATAATCATTGTGTTTGATATACTCTTGTTTTTTAATCAGTTCCTTTATTATCGATAGACAGTCAATTAGCTTCGCCAGTCTATTTGTGAGTACTTTTACGAATAATTTTAGAAGTTCGATAATAATGTGATAAAGTGTTTACAATTTATTTATTATCTCCTTTTTCATCAAATAGAATTACTTTTCATGGAATGAATTTTAAGAACATATCACTCTATACAATGCTAAATTGCTGTAGAATGCTTCTGTATTTTTCAAAAGGTCTCTTATGCCACCTTCGAAACTGCTTCTCCGCATTTGACATTTTGATGCAGTAACCTCATTTCAAGTAGTTTTCATTTACTCCAGAAACCTCGCTATGATCTGATTGAATAACGGTTACAGATATGTATTTTTTAAGTTTTGAAACATACATATTTAATTATTACTTCCTAGTGATCCTTATGGCCTTGTTCCTGTGTTTGGCGCCTAACATTTCGTCTTTCAATGCGTATCCATCTTATTCATTCCAGTGTAAACCTACGTTCTTGATTTTTGTCCAAACTGTATTTGTGTGCATCTTTTTAACTCTTGTGTAAACCGGAGCTAAGTCTACATCTGTGACTCTAGTATAAACTGTGTATACATGACTCTAGAAAGAAAGAAAGACAGAAACGTAATGTAGATATGAACAGAAAGTGATAGATAGATAGATACGAACAGGCTGAGATAAATAATAATAATAGCTGTCCACTCGTATTTGAGGATACCCATCTAATAGGGTGGCTAGCCAATCCCAATCTCGCTCAGGCACATTTGTTTATGTTCAACACCCACGGAGCCAAGTTGTGGTTTATACTGCAACTATGCTGAGCAGACCTTAGTTACGATTCTCATGGTCAGAAAGCGAACGTTCTAATAACTCGTTTACGAGCCTAGATAGATAGATAGATAGATAGATAGATAGATAGATAGATAGATAGATAGATATGAACAGGATGAGATAGATAGATAGATAGATAGATAGATAGATAGATAGATAGATAGATATGAACAGGACGAGACAGATAGATAGATAGATAGATAGATAGATAGATATGAACAGAATGAGATAGAGAGAAAGATAGATAGATAATATTTTTTATTTTTTCTATCCTTTATTCTTTCTTTCTTTTTTCTATCTTTTATACTTTCTTTCTCTTTTCTATCATTTCTTCTTTTTTTCTATCATTTATTCTTTCTTTCTGTTTACTATCCTTTGTTGTTTCTTTCTTTTTTCAAATCCTTTACCCTTCTTTCTGTTTTCTATTCTTTATTCTTTTTTCTATCCTTTAGTCTTTATTTTTGTTTTCTATCTTTTATTCTTTCTTTATTTTTTATATCCTTTTGTACTTTCTTTCTTTTTTCTTTCTTTTATTCTTTCTTTATTTTTTCTATCTTTAATATTTTTATTTTCCTATCCTTTCTTTCTTTTTTCTATCTTTTAGATTTTCCTTCTTTTTTCTATCCTTTATTCTTTCTTTCTGTTTTCTATCCATTATACTTTCTTTCGGTTTTCTATCTTTCATTCTTTCTTTTATCTATCTTCTATTTTTTCTTTCTTTTTTCTATCCTACATTCTTTCCTTCTTTTTTCTATCTTTTGTTCTTTCTTTCTTTTTTCTATACTATATTCTTTCTTTCCTTTTTCTATCTTTTATTCTTTCTTCCTTTTTCTATCTTTTACTCTTTCTCTATTTTTTCTATCAATTATTTTTTCTTTCTGTTTACTATCCTTTGTTCTTTCTTTCTATATTCTGTCTTTAGTTTTTTTCTTTCTTTTTTCTATCTTTTATTCTTTCTTTCTTTTTTCTATCGTTTATTCTTTCTTTCTGATTTGTATCTTTTATTCTTTCTTTCTTTTTCGATCTTTTATTCTTTTTCTTTCTTTTTTCTATCCTTTTTCTTTCTTTCTTTTCTCTATCTTTTATTCTTTCTTTCTTTTTTCTATTCTTTATTCTCTCTTCCTTTTTCTATCCGTTATTCTGTCTTTCTCTTTTCTATCTATTATTCTTCCTTTCTATTTTCTTTCTTTAATGTTTGTCTTTTAATTCATTCTTTTTTCTTTCCTTAAGTCTTTTTTGTTTAATTCTCTTTTTCTTTTCATTATTTAATACTTTCTTCTTTAATCCTTTTTCTGTAATTCTTCGTTATTTCTTAATGTTATTCTTTCTTTATTCTGCCATTAATTATTTATTTAATTTTTCCTGTCTTTTTTAATTCTTTCTTTTTAATTTTTTTAATTCTTTCTTTCTTTTTCTTTATCTTTACTTTAATTCTTTCTTTTTTCATTCTTTTTCAATTTCATTAATTCCTTCTTCAATTATTTCTTTATTTTTATTTCTTTAATGCTTCCTCTCTTTCTTGCTCTTTGTCTTCCTTTCAAGTAATTCTGTAGAACATTATCTTTCTTCATTTTCTTTTTTGTTTCTTTGTTTCACCAATTTTTTAAAATTCTTTCTTTCTGTTTTTCTTTCTTTTCACTGAATTTATAAATCGTTATCGCTATTCATTCTTCTTGTATTCATTTCTTTCTTTTTTCTATCTTTCATTCTTTCTTACTTTCCTTACTTTCATTCTTTCTTTCTTTTTTCTCTCTTTACTTCTTTATTTTTCTTTAATAATTTAATGATAAATTTCTTCAGTATCTGTCTATATTTCTGAGATAAGGTATTATATGCATTATTTACATTATTCGTACTATTGCCCTCATCTTTGTCGCCATATTTATTACAACGTTTGGGTCCTGTCACTGGATCTAACTAACGCCTTTATCCACTGTACCATGTGTCCTTGAGTGTGAGTTCAATACCCGGCTAAGGCAATGGAGAACTTTCAGAAATTAACTGGAGATAACTGATAACTGACATCCATTAAACATCGCACGTGGAACTAGAACAGTCTACCCCAGTGAGCGAAATAAAGTGTTCAGATCGACATTCCAACCACCTGAAGAAGGCCGGAGCGTACAACGGCCGAAACGTTGTAATAAATATGGCGACCAAGATGGGACAATAGTCCGAATAATGTAAATAAATTGCTTGCTTTACTTCTTTCTTTTACTTCCTTCAATAATATCCATCCGTTCTCTGTTATTCTTTCTTTCTTCAATTCTCTCGTTCTTTTTCCATTTTTTATTCTTTAATTCTTTCTTTTTTCTTTCTTTAATTCTTCCTTTATTTAATTATTTCTTTTTTCTTACTTTAATTCTGTCTTTCTGGTTTCTTTCTTTAATTTTTTCTCCTTTAATTCTTTCCTTCTTTCTCTTTCTTTCATTTTTCTTTCTTTTTTCTTTCTTTCTTTCTTTCGTTCATTCCTTCTGTCTTTCTTCTTTAATACATTCTTTCATTTTTCTTTTTTAGTTTTTTTCTTCTCTCTTTATTTCTTCCTTTTTTGTTTCTTTAATTTTTCTTTCTTTTTTCTTTCTTTAATTCCTTCTTTTTTCTTTCTGTAATTCTTTCTTTCTTATATTTTTCTTCAATTCTGTTATCTTTCATTCTTTATTTCCTTCTTTTTCATTTTTTAATTCTTTCTTCCTCTATATCTTTACTTCTTGTTTAATTCTTTTATTTTTTCTTTCTTTCATTTTTCTTTCTTTAATTCTTTCACTGTTTAATTCTTCCTTTCTTTCGTTCTTTTTCCCTCTTTTCTTTTCTTTAATTGTGTCTTTTTTCTTTTTCTTTTTCTTTCTTTCTTTAACTCTTTCTTTACGTTTTCTCTCTTTAATTGTGGCTTTCTTCAATTCGTTCTTTGTTTTTCTTTAATTCTTTCTTTCTTTTTTCTTCCTTTAATTCATTACTTATTTTCCTTTAATTTTTTCTTTTTCAATTTTCGTTCTTTAATTCTTTCTTTGTTTAATTCTTCTTTTTCCATTTCTTTAATTCTGTATTTCTTTGTTCATTGTTTTATTCTTTCTTTCATTTTCCTTCTTTAATTCATTCTTTTTCTATCTTTATTTCTTATCCTTTAATTCCTTTTATTTTTCTTTTTTAAATTCCTTTTTTCTTTAATTCTTCCTCTAATGCTTTTTATCTTTTTTCTTCCTTTAAATCTTTCATTCTTTCTTTCATTTTCCTTTAATTGTATCTTGTTTTTACCTCTTTAATAATACCTTTCTATCTTCTTAATTCTGTCATTCTTTTTTTTTTTCTCATTCTTTTTATTCTGTTTTTTCTTTCTGTAATTCTTCCTTTTTTTCTTCACTTTAATTCAGTCCTCCTTTAATTCTTTTTCATTAATACTTACTTTTTCTATCTTTAATTTTCTTTCCTTTTTCTTTCATTAATTCAGACATTCTTTTTCTTCATTCAATTCTTTCTTACTTCAATTTTGTTTTTTCTTTATTTAATTCTTTCTTTCTTTTTACTTTAATTTTTCTATAATTCTTTTTCTTTTTTTAATTCTTTCCTTTAATAGATGGTGGGTTTTTGATTTCTATAAATGCTTTTCCAATTTCCCTGTAAAAATTCTTGAGGTATTATTATTATTGTTTTTATTTTCTTTGATATCTGGCGTTTACACATTTCTTTCCGGGTCCCGCCCAGAGACCTAAGGTTAGAAATGGTATCATGACACTTTCCATTGCAAAAAAAAATTACATAGTTAAAGCCCTTCGTAAAGTGTGGTTTGTACTTGTGAGAACAATTTTTTGTATCTCTTTGAGGCATGGACTTCCAGGGATCCCTTCAATTAGTCTACTGGAATCTTTTCCAACCAATCCTAAGGCTCCAACTACAACAGGGATTGTTGATGTTCCCATGTGCCACATTTTTGAGATTTCTATTTCAAGGTCCTTGTATTTTGACAGATTTTCGAATATCTTCAAAGATACATTGCAGTCTGCAGGGACTGCCATATCAATAAGGAAGCATTTTTTTTGTTTGTGATCTTTAATAACAATGTCTGGGCGGTTGGCTTTGATTGTTCTGTCAGTGTGTATTGTGTAGTCCCATAGAATTGTAACAGGTCCTATCTCCGTAACCGGGTCTGGGTGGTGTTCGTACCAGTTTCTTTCAGTTTCCTTCCCGTAGAAGTTGCAAATTTTCCAGTGCAGATATTGGCCCACTCTGTCATGCCGGTTTTTATATTCAGTGGGTGCCAATATCGTGCAACCTGATACAAGATGATCAATGGTTTCTGGATATTTATCACAGAATCTGCATTTTGGTCTAACACAGTATTTTAGTATATGTGCTTGATAATTCCTAGTTAACAAGCATTGGTCCTGTGCAGCAAGGATAAAACCTTCAGTTTCAGCTTTCATCATTATTATTATTATTATTATTATTATTATTATTATTATTATTATTATTATTATTATTATTTCCTTTGATTTCTGTTGTATACATATTTCCTTCCGGGTCCCAACCAGAAACCTAAGGTCAGAAATGGCATCATGACATTTCCCAATGAGCAGTTTTTTATAAGAAAAAAATAACATAAAAAATAAAACAATGTGAGATCACACATAATTTTCATAGAGTTTATTATTACTATTATTATTATTATTGTTGAAACTTGACTAATGCATGGAATAATAATGCAACACAAAATGTACTTAGAACAAAATGTATTGAAACAAAAAATTGTACACAATATTTACATATAGTCTTTAGTATATTCCTGGGAAGACCGTTCCTGGAGAATGTGTTGACTAAGTCGCAGTCGGGCAGAGTCTCTAGTTGAATATCTTGATTCGCCTCTCCTGTCTTCCCGGTACCAACCATATTTATATAGTCGGTACTCCACTATGCAAATTAGGTGGATCCTACCACAACAATTATTATTACTGTTTATCTTTTTATTTTCATTATTATTACTACTACTATCAATATTACTATTCAGATATATATATATATATATATATATATATATATATATATATATATATATATATATATATATATATTGTCATCCACAGACAGACTCTTTCGCTGTATCACAGCTCATCATGTGGTTAGACGTCCGTTTTGCCTTTAGCTAGGATCGAAACCCGACTGAATTGGCGCCAGGGCAGGGATGAAGGTGAATTTAAGCGTATTTATTTTTAGATAAACACACAGTGACTGATGGATCTCAATTCGCTTTACAGAAGAGTCATGCTATATTAGCCGTAATAGTCACTGTTTACAAACCCATACTTCCTTCCTCCTGAGAGCTCAACCGAAATAAATTTTTCAGGAGCATATATATTGTCAGCATATATATTGCCATCCACAGACAGACTGTATCACAGCTCATCAGTGTGGCTAGACGTCCGTTTTGCCTTTAGCTAGGATCGAAACCCGACTGAATTGGCGTCAGTCGGAGATTCTACCACTAAGCCGTCGTAACTGAGAGGTCTCAATCATGTTATTCAGAATGTTCATTAACGAGCACGTATTCTGACACTGTAATTAGCCGAATTTTTGTCTGCATTTTTTGCGATATAGCGGGGGTTCATTGAGAAGTGTTAGGCATCAATAATTAAAAAATGAATACATATTGATGGTGTAGAGAAATATTTTTCATTATTATCGATATATTGACATACTCTGAGAGGATAACACCAAACCGGATAAAAAGGCAAACTATTAACTACCAAATCAGAAAAACGAAATAATCTGCAAACGAAGACACATAAAAAAATATATCCAATTTTGCAAGTTTAAGCATTAATTGAAACAAAATTAGTTAAACAATCAATAAATGAAAAAGAAATTCGATGTCTAAAGAAGAAATGAATAAAAAAAAAAACGGATTACACCTATATATTTTCAAAACTTTCGAAAACCCTAGAATATTTCGGAAACTTAGCCTAAAATATAAGTTTTCTTCAAAACTGAATATAACATCTGAATATAACATCTGAATATAACATATAACCTCATAATCACCTTTGTCTTTGGTTACAAACAAAAGAACACTGAGCTGTTACGTGTCATCTGTCCTTCTTTACGGCAGCGAATGTTGGAAGATTTTCTCAAAGATGAAGAAGAGATTCGAGGCAACGGAGAAGTGGTTCTACAGGAAATAATGGACCGAGTGTGTGAGCAACGATGAGGTCTTAGAGATGTTGCAATCAAGGAGTAGGCTTAACTTAACATCAGGAAGAGGCAGTTGAAGTTTCTGTGACACATAATGAGAAAGGAGAGCCTGGAGAATCTGATACTCATAGGTCGAGTAGAGGGAAAGAGAGACAAGGGAAAATAACGCGTGACATACCTTGCGGCCTTAAGCAAGTGGATGACAGAACGTTGTGTGGGGGAGGTGGCAGAAGGAAGGAACTTGTTGAGAGCTTCAAGGGATAGAGGGATGCGGAGAGCCATGGTCGCCCACGTCCTGAAAGGACATGGCACATAAAAAGAAAAGCATCGTTTTGTTCTGACACTTCGAAAGATGAAGCAAAAAAGAAAATTAATAATGAGAGAGTATAAGGAGACAAGAAAAGTATTAGAATAAATAACCCCGAAATCCTACACATGTGGACATACGCACGCATACACAAGGATGCACACGCGCACATACATACGCGCGTACACACACACACACACACACACACACACACACACACACACACACACACACACACAACCTGGGTATAACGATAAATTGCATCCGCGTCCTGGGTAAGACGATAAACTACATCCGCGTCCTGGGTAAGACGACAAACTACATCGAACAGCAAGGCTTCTGATCAGGAGGTTTTGAGGAGCGGGGACCACCTCTGAATTGTTGGTGTTCCTCGGTCCACCCTGACATAGGGTTGTAGCACCTGTTAGGGTCCAGGCTATAAAGTGGGGTCAAAACACTATGAAAGTGTGAAAATAGTTTTTAATACCAGAAATACATTTTTGTAATAAAATTATTACCAGCAAAACATTTTTGAAAAAAAATAAATTGCCAGCTATACATTTTTTTAAAAAGATATTAAGAGCAATAGATTTTTGAAGAGAAAACAATCTTGTTGGCATTAAATAAACCATTGAGGTTGATATGCCGTAAAACAAAATAGAGCAAACCAATCTAAACCAAAGAATACATATTCTATTCATACGAATATATCCGAAAAATGTTGTTGGCATTAAATAACCTATTCAGGTGTTGATATGCCGTAAAACAAACACACGTGCGAGCAAGTAAAAAAAAAACTAAAACCAATAAAATAGCGCCTAAATTTGAAATAAATATAAAAATAACGACAACGTGAAAATTGACAGACATTTGCTGATATCTCCTGAGGAGTGGCCCGAACAATTACCCAAAGGCTCGACTACGAGATTCTAGAAAATTCAAAGGAAAAAATAATTCAGTGTGGTGTTTGTGCCCGCCGGGGACCTACTTTGACCCTGGGCAAGGTAGTTTCAGAATATATATGATTATGAGGGTCTATCTCCAAAACCTTAGAGGCATTTGATAACAAACAGACAGACAGACAGACAGACAGCGGCTACTATATATATATATATATATATATATATATATATATATATATATATATATATATAGGCTACAGACAGAGGTTACAACATTATATATATAAATACAGAGGCAACAACATATATATATATATATACATACAGATGGTACAACATAATATACATATATATATATATATATATATATATATATATTATAAATAATACATATATATATATATATATATAGAGAGAGAGAGAGAGAGAGAGAGAGAGGGGGAGAGAGAGTATGACAAACTGGAAAGAAGTATTTTTCTAAATACTCTTTGTTGACATATAAATTTATACAAAATTATATGTTGTGATATTATATATATATATCATATATGTATATATGTATCTCTCTCTATATATATAGAGAGAGAGCGCGAGAGAGATGTACGATTATTTATGTATATATACATTTATATTTATATTATTTATATGAAATATTAAATAAATTAAATATTTATATTTATATATATATACATGTGATGTATATATACATTATACAAAATTATTTATTGTGATATATATATATATATGTTGTTATATCATATATATATATATATATATATAGAGAGAGAGAGAGTGACAGAGAAAGGGGGAGAGATATGCGTTTCTGCATGTATGTATGTATATATTGCAATGCAGATTATTTTAATTAAACGTGTCTTTGAGGGGACATCCACCAACACAGCCTAAAAACAGAAAAGCTTGAGAGGTTCTTTTTTTCTTCCTAAGATTTTATACGTTAAAGCCGGATGGAGGGGGATATTCATTCCAATTTCACTGCTTGAAAAAATAAGTGTCTAAGCTGTCTGTGTGATGAGGATGAGTCATTAGATAAAATTAATCGCCCCATTTATACATATATTTATATACAGCGTAACCTGAGTAGATTGTCTCCATTTCATATTTTTAATTTCGCGCATGCGCGTTGTTTGTTTTTGATTTTGTCGATTGCACATTATAATAGGGCCAGTTGGGCAGCGTCTGTGAGAAAAAAGCGCCTAATGACGCAATTCACTCCGCCAGAAATTTGGAAACGGCATGCCAAACTCCGTGGCTTTCGCGTCGGAAGTTCCAATACGAACATTTCAGAGTGTGTGTGTCAATCTGAGAACACTGCAAAGGATTCGGAAAGATATATCCAGATAACATCCTGGTGTTTGGTGTGATCACTAGTAATGTCGATGTTATGCTCCATCCATTTTCCCACAGGCAACCAAAGTCAACACGGAGTGCTTTGAGGAGATAGTTCTGCCCCGAGTCAAGAGGTTGGCTGATGGAAGACCAGATGTCTGGCAACAAGACTTTGCACTGTGACACACAAGCAGGAGACCCCAGTCATGGATCCCATAAAAGTTCTGCAATATAAAAAATTCAAGTTATCTCCCCTTGGTCGATAAGACCAGCTGACAGGAAGATGAGTCCATTTTTCTGATGATAATGGGTAAGACAAAAATTTACGCGCTAAATAGAATATAAGCGCCAAAGCTTTAGGGGGTTCAAGACAAGTGAACTGAACGAACGGGTTTTTAGCCTACTCCAGAAACAGGTGGCCACGAGCAAACCTGAATGATACAGCAGCTCGGGAGCAGTACCTACTGTTTTTTTTTTTTTAATTTTTCCTATATTTAATTACAATTTTCATACCTAAATAATATGTTTTTCAGTTTCTATGAATGTTAACTAAAAGTACAAAGTCAGAAGTGCCTGCATGTAAAATATTTCAAATAAAGATTTATATTTCATATTTTTTTTTTATATTTTCAAAATCGGGTATGATATACCCATAGTCATTAGTGGTGTAACTTTAATTGGTGGTTAGTGTTCTAGGGTCAATAAAATAATTGATTTTATGTTTATATACAAAATATTGTATTAAAAAAAGAACTGACTTTATGATCATATACAAAATATTTCATTTGATGTTATGAATTGGCAACATGCAATGGAACGATAAATTGCATGTTTTCCCGTGTGTTGAAAGATTATAAAAATAGGTTATCTCCCCTTTGTTGATAAGACCCTCTGATAGGGAGATGGGTTCATTTATCTGATGATAATGAGTAAGACCCAAATTTAAGCGCCAAATAGAATTGAGACGATAGAGCTTTAGAGGCTTCAAGACGAGTGAATTGAACGGACGTGATTTTAGCCTACTCCAAGAACAGGTGATGTTGGCCATGAGCAAACCTGAATGATGCATAGAAACGCAGTCATCGGATGGCGAATATGAGCAGCATCAGATCAGTGTTTCAATCAATTTCAAACAGATACATATATTTGGATCACGTCCTCGATATCATGTCTTTAACTGAGAAATTCTCATTTCTTATTCTCCTTGTATAATGTATTTCTTATATAAAGTATGCCTTTTATAATATGCAATTGCCTCGTTTTTTTCATCTGCCACATTAAAATTAAATTTTTCACATTTTGCTAAAACGTATTTGCAAATAAGCAATTTTGCCAAACATATACGTAATTTCACTAAAGAAATAAACATTTTACTATATGTATGTGTACAATTTTGCTGAAAGCATAAAACAGTTTTGTTGGCATGATGACAAAGGAATTTAAAAAATAAACAGGACAAATTTGAAGACAAGGGCATCGAGAGAGAGAGAAAATATCTCCTCGTCTGCTGTTTTTGTTTTACATATATATATGTATGAATAAAATACAAAAAAATGCCTTCACAGTTAAGTGAAATTAATCCGCACACGCGGTGTCCAAATGTATAAAAGTAATTTTATTTCACCATTCAGTGAAATAAATCAGCCCACGTGGTGTCCAAAATATAATTTAAAAATATATAATTTTTATTTATAGTCTATCTCAAGACGGATAATTACAAGGAGTTAAAGCCCTAGGACCAATTGGAAAAAAAAATTAATTTAAGTTTGGAATTGCTGTAGGAAGATAAAATCCTTTTGAAAAAGAGGAAGAAGCCATCGTCAAAAATATTCAGGGAGAAAATCGAGCTTTAGATGGTAAAATTAAGGATATTTTTATCAAAGCCAACCTAGTTTTAGAGGAAATTGCTTTTGTGACTGAACAAAAGAACAAATTTGGCTTTCGAGTCAGTGTCAATAATCGGCTTAATGATATTGAGGAATCTGTTCGAGAAACGAATATATCTCACAGTAGTGAAGCCAGTTCCTTATCAAGCAGCCAGCCATTCACTGATTTCAGTGTGCTACTTTTAGCGGTATTAATCTTTCTGAGTTTGACTTTAAGAATTTTATAGCACAATTTAACGACTGTACTAATTCCATCACTTCTAACGAAGCAAAGGCATCCCTATTAAAAAGTTATCTTACCAGCTATGCTCTTCAGCTAATCTCACATCTAACCTTAGAAGACGATAATTACGAAGTAGAACTAAGTCTGTTAACGAAAAAACTTTTGGGATGTGGCTTTTAAAATTCATGAGATGTTCAAAAAAATATTAACCAGTTCTCCTAAATAGGGGAGGATGGGGTAAGATGAACAGTGGGTTAAGATGAACCAACGCTTGTATACGAGTTAACAGAGACCCCATAAACCTCTGACGTCACAGACATTAAGCAACACGTCACCACAGGTCTCTGAGCGATTGGCGCCGATTTATTGCTAGTTTGAGAGTTTTGGGTGCGAAAAAAAGTGTTTTGACGATCATCAAGTGAAAAGTTGGAAAGTGTGAATATCATCAAATACTCTGATAAGTATAATTGTTTTCTTTTCATTGTTAATTACTGGAGGTTGAGTTGTTATTTGACTGTTCTTCTGTGCACGTTGTTAATGGTTACAGAGTGGATTGCCTTGCTGCCAGATGATTTTTTCAAGATGGCTGCCGTGGGGTAAGATGAACTCTTGAGCTGGGGGTAAGATGAACCGATGGTTCATTGTACCCCAACATGTGTGCCACATTATTCTCTATCCTCCCCCCACACCTCTTGTGGGGATGCCAGGGACTCATTCAATATAAATAGTATCCCCCCTTTCTGGGTATTCTGTGCTATAAATTTCCTCTTTTCTGTTGCTCTCTTCGTTTTGATTTGCTCTTTTGCCTGTTTTGTCATTTCTTTCTAGGCCTACACCACTTATTTACATTAGGGGAAACATCAGTTTGTTTTTTTGAAAAAAAACTAAGTATCAAGGCAGGATTTGCAGCCACTGGCATCTATCCCTACAATAAGGATATATTCATGGATGCAGGTTTTGCTTCAGCTGCAGTTACTGACCGTCAAAATCCTGAAGCAAATGCAGATGCTGCAGATCTGGATCCAATTCCTGGTCCAAGCTCAGGTGCTGTGGGTTCACCGCCGATCCCAAGACCTAGTTCTTGTGGCATGGGCCAACAGCCTGTTTCCAGTTCTTGTGAATACGTCTCGCCATCAGCAATCTATCCTTTCCCAAGAGCTGAACCAAGAAAAACAAAAGGGGGAAGAAAGAAAAGGGCAACCAAAATACTGACTGACACACCAGTCCGAGATGAATTGGCAGCAGAAAAAGCAAAGGTTAAACCCACCAAAGACATAAAAAAGAAACTGTTTAGCCAAACATCCCAAAAGACAACAGCCAATGTCACCTCGGATGACAACAGCGATGATGAAGACTATGAGTCCATGGCCATGAACGATTCTGATGACGACGATGTATCGGATGACGAACTAATAGAAGGTGATTTCGTGGTAGTCAGCGTCAATGGCATGAAAACCACACGTCGATGTAATTGATGGTGATGAACTCGAGGGTGTCTTCTTGAAGAGAATCCAAGGCCGAAAACTCATGGACGGCAGACATGCCTTTATTATCGACCCCGATGATGAAGCATCATTCATTGTAAAACAAACAACTTGTTGGGGAGTGAACGCAAATCCAACCAATGGGTTTTCATAGACTGGAATGTGACTGTATTGCCATGGTGGTTGTTGTTGATTGTTTTTTACAAGTGTACAGCTGGATGCCACAATTGGACAGTAAAGTTGCAGTCCTATGATTTTTTCTGAAATTTAAATCATTTTGTCCTTTCTTTTCTGTTATTTTGTATAAATATCTTTTTTCTCCCCTCAACCTCAAAGGGGGGTTCAACTTACCCAATATGTGGGGTAAATTGAACCTTTCTAACACCATTTTTCAAGTGCTTTAAACATGTGGAAGACATATTATGAAAACATCCAAATTGTGGATGGTCAAAGGTAAATGGCAAGTGCTCAATTTAACACCAGCATAGACTGGATGACATTACCACGGGAGACACCAGGTCAAAACATCTAAAAAGTGGTTCATCTTACCCCATCATTCCCTACGACCCCGATTAAAACAATATGTTAAACAATATTTTGCCGAAGTTAAAGCTGGTTTGTTCAATTTAAGAGCCTCATATGGTACGGATTTTTTTTTTTTTTTGTGCAGTGGGGGGGGGCGGTGAGATTCCCCTGGATTCATACCAGTAAGCCGCATCATATTTGATAAACTACCACATAATTTAAGGTGGGAAATCATTCACTGGGTAGGTATCAGTTGCCCTTTCTTAAGGGATGTCTTAGAGAATTATAATGAAGCTGTCCGCACACCGACTAAGAATAAGAGGCCCTTCCGTGTATATTTTAACTTTAACTCCTTGTAATTATCCATCTTGAGATAGACTATAAATAAAAATTATATATTTTTAAATTATATTTTGGACACCACGTGTCCTTAAGTCATAAATCCGATGAAAAGGAAAATAATGATGCGGCGTTACAGAATTTCGCCATCAGCTCTAATGGGACGCCATGTAAATTTTATTCATCACGTGGTCACCGCATGGGAAAGTGTACGAGACTAGAACGGCGGGGTGCAGATATTTGAAGTTATACATTAGATGCTCCCGTGGTAGACATAAAGTTGAAGATTGCCCTGGACTTCAGAATAAATTATTCCTTCCCGGTAAACAACGTTCACCTAACGGATATATAACGCCACTATTCGATAATCGTATATAAACTTCTTTTTATTCATGTGGACGCTAATATGAATGAGAAGAACACCTTAATGTTACCTATAGTGCAATTCATGTTATATTGGGACCCTAACAAAGTCTCTATGAATTGCTTATTGGACAAGGGTAGCCAGCGGTCGTATTTTTCTAAAGGAATACTAAAGAAGTTAAAAATATCCTGACTTGAGTCTGAAATTTGTCGATTTCCAAGGAAAAACTTATCTACGTGTTTCCAATTACTTTAAGTCATATTGGAGGTAAAAATGGGCGAAGGGAGACCACTTCTTATTCCCGTTTTGTTGGAGGACAATTTTAATATTCATTTCAAGTTCGATGACTTCAGACGAGTGATAATCTATGGGGCTGTATTAAATTACAAATTAGCCTTTTCTCATAATAATGATAGTAATCAAATAAACACTCAAGGAATTCAGGGAGTGGACATTTTCTAACATATGGAAGATACCAAAATTGTTAAATGCATGAATAACTAGGCGTGGAAAATGCCGAATGGAATCGCCCCTTTCCGGAACAGTTTAAATGTTCTATATAGACGTCAAGTTATTTTAAGACATTTTTATGTTTATACATTCTTTTTATAGATACAAATATTTAAGTAAATGCTCTGTTTATAATAAACCGTATTAAATAACATTTACCAGCCTGAATAACCGAGAAATCTGTGCCGAAATCGGTAAAAGTACGCCATGCTATATGACGGTTCCGTATAGGATACAGTTTCCATTCCTGTCGGAGGACGAATATTTTCTATGACAGTTTCTAGGGCATTCAGGCTGGTAAATGGTCTTAAAATAATTGTCGGACTTTGTCCATTTCATATATATATATATATATATATATATATATATATATATATATATATATATATGATTCAGCATAAATGTATACCACATTTTAAACGATCATCTGTGTGGTGCTAATGAACTTAGAAAATAATTGTCGGATTTTGTCCATGTCATAATGTGTGACATCAAGTTATCCCATTGGGACCTAAGGCTTCCAACGTTCTAGACAAATACCATACAGTAATTTCTGAACATTTTTCGTGTCCCAAACAGCAAGTGGAATTCGTATTGAGACCGAAATCCACCTACCCTAAAACATTACCAGAAGCCTTCGAATTATCTGACGTCAAGCGGAACTTAAAGAAAAAAATTGCTATGGACGAATTCGCATCATCTGGTTTGGTTTACGGCATATCAACCTCAATGGGTTATGTAATGCCGACAAAATTTTCATTGGTTGGTAATATTTTTTTAAAAAAATCTATTTCTGATAATATTTTTTCCTTCGCTGGTAATATTTGTTTTGTTTTTTACAAAAATTCATAGCCGGCAATTCTTGTTTTTCAAAAATTTATCGCCGGCAACACGTTTTTTACAAATTACTTCTGATATTAAAACCCATTTCCACACCACCACCTTGCCCCAACCCCAGTTTTGGGTCCAACCACTTGCCCGCATCTGGGACCACAACAGGTGCCACCACACCGGGTCAGGGCGGACACCGGAACACCAGCAACCAAGAGGCGGCCCCACGCTCCTCAAAATCTCCCGACCAGAGGCACCGCCGTTGATTGCAGTTTACCGTCCCAGCCAGGACGCGGATGTAGTTTATCGTCATACCCAGGACGGAAAAACAAAATAGATACATTCGAAACAATCATAGAGTTCAAAGAGAATTCATAGTTCGTGGAATTACCCTGGCACGAAGACAGGATCAAATCAGTGCCATCTAATTGTCACGTAGCTTTGAAAATACTTCATAAAACTATGCATCCTTTAGAGAGAAAAACAATTGACTACTGCAATTTTTCTCCAACAAGAGACCGAAGGGCTTATAGAAAGAACTGAACCCTGCTCACAAAACTTTTCAAAATATATCTGGACTAGTAGCATGGCCCGGCGTTGCCCGTGCTTGATTAAAAAATTATACGACTCATTCCTTGCCTTTAAAGGAGTTCCCTTTGCCGTGCTACATGCCTTACTTCTTGCCTATCTCACACTGCGAATTTTTTCTAAGCTCTATACTAAACATTAAATCTGTTACGAAAAAAGAACTAAACAAAATGAACACAAAACGATCAGCTTTAAAAAAGGACTCGTAACTGGAAAAACCGAATGGAAAAAGAATGTTAACAACAAATACTTTTTCACACCCAACCCAGTTCTGCGGAATCGAAATCAACGTTGAGTTTAAGCAAGCGAATGAGCCAATTGGAGTAAAGTGCCATGCAGATTTAAATTTTTCCCACTTGTGACGAATGCAGCTATCGATTTTTTTTTGCACGCTAGCATGCTAGTTAACATTCGTGTCAATCAGCTGTTGGCTCTCACGCTGGCCAATATAATCTTCCTGCCTATTCGTGGCAGCCAGCTATAGGCTCTCACTCTAGCCAGTAGAAAATGGCCGCAAACTACATGAAAACTGACGTAGAAGCATTAAAAAATCGATATTTCCACTATCGATGGGAGTTGGCCTTCTTGCTAACTTGGAGCATGTGCATGTAAATTTTGGTGCAAATTTGTCGAAAATTGCGGCCGTGCATTCGTTACACACACACACACACACACACACACACACACACGCACACACACACACACACACGCGCGCACGCACACACTCATCCTGCCTTTTATAGATAGAGATTACTCAAAGACCGGTCTGATGAACAAGTAGCTATAAACTCCAGACCTCAAACATATCAGACTACGTCTGATACTAAAGTATTGCCATTAACACCAAATGCCTTTTTACATCCTAATGTTAATGGAGAAAGTTCTGTGAAAACTGATTCTGGTGGATCTCCTGAAAATGGAACCTGCTTCCTGATATCAGTTATTAGATGCTGTCACTGAAAGGGAGAAATTGTCAACTAATTTCAAAGAATTATAGAATGAGAAATACCTCTTGAGTCTAAGAGAAAGTTGCATGGATCTACATGATATGGATTTTATAATAAAATACAAGAAGACGATATAGTATAAATTAAAAACCCCTTCAAAAGTCAGACCATTCTGAAAACTTAGCAGAGTGAGTGAACTTCTCCGTGGAAATGATGAAAATGTACATTCCGTACCCATAGCAAGAAGAGATGAATCCTATGAGAATCATAACAAACAGCATCTGTTCCCAATCGAACTTTCCTTGACACCTAATGCACAATATGGTCCTGCGAAAGGCTTTAAACTGTATACATCCATGCACCCCATCGATTTCTTAATGATCAATTCGGATCAATTTAGTTCTGGGTAACGTTCTAGTCAACTACCATACTATAATATCTGAAGATTCTTCGTGTCCCTAACAAGTAAAATCCGTATTGGGATTAAAGTCCACTTATCCTAAAATATTCCCAGAAGCCTTCGAATTATCTAACGTCAAACGGAACTTAGAGAAAATGTTTGCTGTGGATGAATGCGTATCATCCTTTGATGAAGATGAATATATCAATGATTAAGACAAAAACGAAATAGATACATTCGAAAGAACAATAGATTCAAAGAGAATTCATACTTCGTGGAATTACCAGGACGCAAAGACGGGATCATATCAGTGCGCCATCTAATTAGCAAGTTCTCTTGTAAGTGTTTGATAAAACTAGGCATTCTTTAGAAAGAGAAAATTTGACTACTGCTTATTATTCAGCAACAAGAGACTGAAGGAATCACAGAAGAAGAAGACTTTTCAAGATATATTGGATTCTTCACAGAACATGCTTCAAATCTGATGACAAAATAGTTATAAACTGTAGACCTCTAACATATCGGAGTACGCCTGATACTGAGGTATTACCTTTAACGTACAATATTTTTTTACATCCTAATGTTAATGGAGAAATTGCAGTGAAAACAGGATTCTGGTGGGTCTCCTGAAATTGAACCTACTTCCAGGTCTTAGATATTAGATGCTTTCACTGAAAAGGGAGAAATTGTTAACCAATTTCAAAGTATTAGGGAATGTAGAATACTTCTTGGGTCTAAGAAAAAGTTGCATAGATCTACATGATATGGATTTTATAATAAAATACAAGTTGACGATATAGTATTGTCGGAGTTAGCCGCTCCTTAGTTCCCTAATTGTCACTAGGGGTCTATCTCCCCATACTATAAATACTGGGCGACTTCTTGCCTTGATCTCTCTCTTCTTCAGGACTCGTGCCGCATCCCACCTCGCGTAGAGGTGAGGTAATTCTTTCTCTTCTTTCTTCATTTCCGCGAACACCGCTACTATGTGAGCTCTCGCAAAAGACAGCGTCTCCCATTTCCGGGAAGACGCTATGAACTTTACAAATATACACGTACGTATGAACATTCACCAAAATACGAACACTCACCAAAGAACAAACACCAATGTTACACACACACACACACACACACACACACACACACACACACACACACACACACAAATGTAATTGTCCATTGTAAAATTGTTTTGTTTAATACATTATATATATATATATATATATATATCGGTCTTGTTTGTTTGTCTTCTTTATCTTCAGTTGAACTTAATTCAAGCCAATTTTCTTGTAGCTGGACCTTCTTCTAGCAGGAAATATAAACGTACGTGTTTTCTTTTCATCTTCACAGCCCCTGTTGTCTACAGTATAAATTAAAATCCTGCAAAAGTCAGACCATTCTGAAAACTTAGCAGAGTGAGTGAACTTCTCCGTGGAAATGATGAAAATGTACATTCCGTACTCATAGCAAGAAGAGGTGAATCCTATGAGAATTATAACAAACAGCATCTGTTTACAATCGAACTTTCCTTGACACATAATGTTAAATATAGCCCTAGGTAAGACTTTAAACTACACCCGTACCTTAATGGTCACTTATGACCACTGTAGTCCTGGAGAAGTCTTTAAAGTACATCCATTTCTTAATGGTCATTTATCACCACTCATACACCACTCCAGTCCTGGGTAAGATTTCAACATGTACCCATTTCTTTTGGACACTTTCTGACCACTTACTGGCCATCCTTATTCTGGCCAACTTGGTCCTAAGTATGACGAAGTTGCAACCTTATCCTGGCCAATCTTACCTGGGCCAAACCTGTCCATGATCAAGACATTAAACTCTATCTATGGTAGTGATACTGATAATTACTAGTGAATAAAGATTCAATTTTCAATTCAAAATCTTCAATTATGAAGAAGAATTTCAGAATGGATACAAGATTTCAAACAAGTGCTAACATGCACTTAAGAAAACAATTTACTTCAGCACACAAAAGTGTTATATTTAAAAATAGTACATGTTCACAAAATGCAAAGGAAAACTTGAAACAATGCAAAGATTTACTGTTCATAGTGGAAAAATTCAAAGGGTTTGTCAGCGAGTGACAGTTTTTTTTCTGTTCATTAGTACTTTCAATTTAAGGATTCTATCTGGAAAGGCACCTCGAGGCGGCGTAATGGTCAGCAAGCTTCTATCGCTAGAACAATTACGACTGAGTAGTGAGTTCGATCCTCACTGGGTGCCCCTTACTTTCGACGTTGTGCCACATCCAAACTACGCTTGAATAATCACTATCTGGGATTCATCTACATAGTTCTGGTTAAGACCATAAACTAAATCCGTTTACGAGGTCCCTCTTGCAGGACTAGGTTGTGTGTGGAGTCAGCCCTTGGTTGTCATTACACCCAGGTCGGCTCTAATCCGGAGTGGTAGTACCTGTTAGGATTGTCCTTCATAAGACATTAAACTGTTTTCATGTAATCCATTGTAATATCCAACACTGTGAATTGATCATTATAGTTGAAGTTTACCAATATTTTAAAGAAATGATCCAATAACATGTATGTTGTGGGGCAGACCCCTTTTACACAAGATGGACAAAGTATACTTATACTGACAGAGAGAATACCTGCAGGTTGAGATACGTTGAGTCAGGGTGACAGATACGGAGACAGTACACAGGGTGTTCACAGAGAGTTATACGAGAGTCCAGTGAGAGAGATAATTACGGCTTCACTTACAGAAACTTGTACATATACTTTCTACTAAACCGCATTCCTGGACTACTAATCTTCACTTCAAGTCTGTATTCTTATGTTTAATACACTTATTTTTCTATCTCAATTACTGGCGTAGTTTATTTATTTGTGCAGGATTCCATTCCCGGAATCCACAACAATGTAAAACAAAGATCAGCAGGTCATGGCCCAAATAATAATTCAGGCTGAAGAAAGCACTTCTCAAAAGAAGCACCAATCCAAGTGTTCTTCAAACTACTCATGTTTAATTATTCTGCATTAAAGACAGACTACCCTTGAAATTTAGATCTGCCTCACGATGACAGACTTCCATGGAAAAATCATATGCTTCAACAGAAGTGACCACAAGGCATCCATTTGTAATCCTTAAGACACTCACACAAACGTAAATGGAGTCCAACACAAATTATAAAATGGAGAAATAATAAAATCTTTTCTCATGAAAATAAATACAAATAACAAAAGAAAGGGTAATGTCATTTTTAACTGTTATAAATAATACTTGAAATATCTTAACAAGGGTAAAATATTACATTTTTTTCTTTAACAAAATTTTATCGTATACATATAGCCCATAAGCTAAAGAACTAACCCTAGCCACTAAAAGGAGGCATAATTCGATTATTTTAAGCATTCCACCCCAAGCAAGGCCGGAAGCCACTAGCACGCTAAGGGTTACAGAGAGTTGGGGCGAGAGCAAAGAGGAGTGATAGAGAAAAGGATGAAGAGAAGGATAGGGGATAGATCAAGGCATCTGGAGACGTCGATTGACATTACATTTGAATAGTTGGAAATCAGGGAAATAGAAAGAAGGGAGGGAGTTCCACAGGCGAGAGGTGCGAGGCATGAAGCTATTGGAGTAGAAGAGACGGCTACATTTAACAGTTTCGACAGTGAAATGGGTAGAGCTAGGTGCCAGCCTAGTTGAACGCTTAAATTCATGAAGTCTGGGAACCAGCGAAAGCAGCTCATCGGAGCAGTAACTGTGAAAATATTCGTAAAAAAGACAGAGGGAGGCAACGGCACGTCTGTGAGAGAGCGGCTGCAGACGAGATGCCAGATCAGGGCCAATTACATTGCATATCCGTCTCTGGATTTTATCAAGGACCTTGAGACAAACAGAAGGGGCTCCAGACAATATATGGCAGCAATACTCCATGCAAGGGCGAATGGTTGATTTGTAGATTGGAAGGATTGATAGCGGCGAGAAAGATTTCCTGGCGTGGCACAGGGAAAAGACGTTCCTTGCAGTGGACAAAGCTAGTGACTCAATGTATTCGTTCCATCTCAGGTCAGCAGATCATGTGAGACCGAGCAGACGCAAAGAGGTGCTCTCGTGGAGTTTAGCGTCAGACATTCTAATTGGCAGGCAGGGATGGTTCTCTCTGGCGAGTAATAGAGAGCAGTTTTGTTTTTGAGGCGTTAAAGTTAACCAATTGATTTAACAAATTTACAAATGTCTAGAAAAAGGGGAGGATATTTATACCTATATTCATTAGTTATCGTCCATAATAATGCCGGACATATGATAGTACTGTTATCCATATGTCACACCCATTCTTAACGAATAGTTCTAAAATAGTTAATTGTCAATTAAAAACTAAACTATCGTATTTAGACTAACATATTGAGGGTAACGATTCCCCCTTTTTTTATTATAACGCCACTATTATATGGTCATTGTTATAACGTATTCTTTATATGACATACTATGTAAAAATATTTTCTATACGTAATATATCGGCTACTTGCCATGATGCCTGTATAGTCAGTATGAAGACTGGCTCCAAACGGATACTAGTTTTGCCTCTGAGCTGGAGCGCTTATAGTAATGGACTAATTCATATAGTCACCAGAAGTGTACTATTTAACAACAACATTTTTTTTTATATTGATCTGTTGAATTTTGTGGAAATGCTTATTGTATCAATGAAATAATCGATTTTATATTTATATACAAAATATTGTATAGAAAAAAGAACTGACTTGGAAAGCCGTATGAAGAGTTTGGAAGTCATCGGAGGATAATTTTTATAAATTATATATATATATATTTTTTTTTAAATTCCTATTTTTAATCAAAATTTTCAGTACCTGATTTTCTTACCTAAATAATGTTTTTCAGTTATAATGAATTATCATAATTTTAAGTTATCTCCCCTTGGTCGATAAGACCAGCCAACAGGAAGATGGGTCCATTTTTCTGATGATAATGGGTAAGACAAAAATTTACGCGCCAAATAGAATTGAACGCCAAATCTTTAGGGGGTTCAAGACAAGTGAACTGAACGGACACGTTTTTAGCCTACTCCAGAAACAGATGGCCACGAGCAAACCTGAATGATACAGCAGCTCGGGAGCAGTACCTACTGTTTTTTTTTTAATTTTCCTATATTTAATTACAATTTTCTTACCTAAATAATATGTTTTTCAGTTTCTATGAATGTTAACTAAAAGTACAAAGTCTGAAGTGCCTGCATGTAAAATATTTCAAATAAAGATTTATATTTCATATTTTTTTTATATTTGCAAAATCGGGTATGATATACCCATAGTCATTAGTGGTGTAACTTTAATTGGTGGTTAGTGTTCTAGGGTCAATAAAATAATTGATTTTATGTTTATATACAAAATATTGTATTAAAAAAAGAACTGACTTTATGATCATATACAAAATATTTCATTTGATGTTATGAATTGGCAACATGCAATGAAACGATAAATTGCATGTTTTTCCGTGTGTTGAAAGATTATAAAAAAATAGGTTATCTTTGTTGATAAGACCCGCTGATAGGGAGATGGGTTCATTTATCTGATGATAATGAGTAAGACCCAAATTTAAGCGCCAAATAGAATTGAGACGAAAGAGCTTTAGAGGCTTCAAGACGAGTGAACTGAACGGACGTGATTTTAGCCTACTCCAAGACCAGGCGATGTTGGCCACGAGCAAACCTGAATGATGCATAGAAACGCAGTCATCGGATGGCGAAAATGAGCAGCATCAGATCAGTGTTTCAATCAATTTCAAACAGATACATACATCTGGATCACGTCCTCGATATCATGTCTTTAACTGAGAAATTCTCATTTCTTATTATCCTTGTATAATGTATTTCTGATATAAAGTATGCTTTTAAATTGTTCAATTGCCACGTCTTTGATCATCCGCCACAACTCAATTTCGGGAATCTCTAAATTTCCCACAGCGACCAAATCACCCCTTATATCTGGCCACCTATCTACCCAAACTTCAACCCCCCCTTGATTATGATGTGTGGGGCGCAGTTGAGCGAGAGACCAATAAAACACATTTTAACATCAAAGATGAATTGAAGGCATGTATTCTGGCAGCATTCACCAACTTAAACAAGGAGACCGCCCAGAAGAGTTGCAGGAGATTCCGAAGTCGTCTGGAGGCCATGGTTGAAGCCAATGACGATTTTATTGAATACATTTATTCTTTAGTATTTCAAGGCATTTTTGTGTAATTTTGGTAAATATATCTATTAAAATGAGATGCCAGTGTTATTTTCATTTTTGCGTCATTTAAACGACAATTTATCCATCGCACTCAATGTGTGTGTGTGTGTGCGTGTGTGTGTGAATGTGTGAGTTAGTGTGTGTGGGAAAATGGGTTTGTGTAAACCGTAGCATAGTGTGATACAAGATAACAATTTTAGAGCACTCCTGTGATAAGCAAAATCACTCTAGTCACGAAACTGGTTTTCTATCACTGCTATACACAGAGGTATGCACGTAAACCACTATATGTATATATACATATATATATATATATATATATATATATATATGTGTGTGTGTGTGTGCGTGCGCGTGCGCGTGCGCGTGCGCACTCGTGAATTCCTGCGTCTCGAAATATATGCAAAAAATGTTGGCCAACGATTGGTCAGTTGTCGGGACGTGTTGAAAATGGGACATTCTGTGCGGCCGCATATAAAATCAGTGACATCACAGCAAGTTTCCGCCCACTTCTCATGTCAATCAATCATGTTGTTGTTGTTGTTGTTGCTGTTGCTCGTGCTGTTGCTGGGGCGTTGCACATGTGCATTTCCATATGCAGCTACAGCAATTTAAGCATCCGAAAGAGACTGCACAGTAAGCAGTAGATAGGCAAACAGTAAAAACGCAGAAAATAGCGCTGGGAATGAAAAGAGGCCAACGCGTAGTAATTTCTGAGGGGGAAATTGAGGAATGCAAATGGGTCGCTTCTTGAGAAAGAGGACAAAATAGACGACTGCGAGAGAGAGAGACAGAGAGAGAGAGAGAGAGAGAGGGAAGAGGGAAATAATGATGAAAGGGGGAAGCACAGGCGAGATGAGTGAGAGGGAAAGATAGAGGGGAAAGAGGGAGAAAAGAATGAACTGAAAAAGATGAAGAATATAAAAAGCAGGTAGTTTCTAAATGGTAATGACGAAAAAAGAAATTTTTACAGATATACATATATATATATATATATATATATATATGTGTGTGTGTGTGTGTGTATGTGTGTGCGCTCGCGCGCGTGTGTGTGTGCATATGTGTGTGTGTGTGGAGTGAGAAAGAGAAAGAGGTGTTAGAGAGAGAGAGAGAGAGAGAGAGAGAGAGAGAGAACACGCAATGCCGTCTTCAAGAACTGCGTATTTTTCAAAAATTGACATTTGAACCCAGGTAAAAATTACAAATAGTGCTTGTCTGTGCCAAACTTATTGCATATCTATCTTTCTCTCTCCCTTACTCACCCACTCTCTCCCCTCTATCTCTCTCTCTCTCTCTCTCTCTCTATATATATATATATATATATATATATATATATATATATATATAATATCAAAATTTACGCGTAATAAAACAGGTCGACAAATAAATTCTTGAAGGTTAGCTGGGTTTAAGGCATGTATTTTTTAGAAAATGAAGTGACCCACGTTGAAATCAAAACAAATATAAAATAAATATTTGAAGTTTCACGAACACAGATCCGATTGTTGTGGTAAGATTGGCAGAGAGAGAGAGAGAGAGAGAGAGAGAGAGAGAGAGAGAGAGAGAGAAAGACAGACAGACAGACAGACAGACAGATAGATAAAGAGAGACTAAAGTGTGTATAAACAGAATTGAAAGAGAGAAGAAGACGGGAGATAGATAGATAGATAGATAGATAGATAGATAGATAGATAGATAGATAGATAGAGACAGAAGAAAGCGGGAGGTAGAGAAAGAGAGATAAAGAAAGACATATAGAAAAAAGAGAGAATAAGAGAGACAGGGTTAAATAGAGAAGAGAATAATATATAAAGAGAGAGAAGTAGAGACAAAGTGATATAAAGACAAAAAAGGGAGAGATGGAGAGAGAGAAATAAAAAGGAGAAAGAGAGATATATAGAGAGAGACTAGTTGTTCGTTGGTCACCAATTTGTATGCAACTGGGGTGAAGCCTGGCATAAAGACACATGGAAAGAAAATTCTGGTCAGATTTCTTACATTCAACTTCCAGATATTCTTTTTCTTCTCTGCAGACATTAGTCTTGCCATAATCAAGGTTAATTGATGACAAGAAAATTGTCATTAAAAACAATTTAAAATCGCTACAAAATACAAAAGATAATTTGCAAGAGATTGTATGCATTCTATTGTATTGAAAATCTATATTGAAATTTCTAGAAAGTCGGTAATACCAGAATCAATCAAGTACAAACATTTAAATATCTAGGAAGTGTTTTAACAGAGGACCGTGAGTACGACACTGAAATTATTGGAATAATATGGCTTTCCAAAAGCTAAGCAAAGAAACAAGAAAATTTCATTATAAACAAAGAAAAGAGTACTTAACTGTGATGTAATATCGCTCCTCCTATATGACAGTAAAGGTTGGACAACCTTCACATAGATGAAGAAGAGACTTCAGGCAACAGATGTGTGGTTCTACAGAAGGATGCTGAGGATAGCATGGAGCGAACATGTGAGCAATGACGAAGTTTTAGAGAAAATGGAAACAGAAAGTGGCCTTATACTTAACATCAGTAAGAAGCAGTTGTAGTTTCTGGGGCACGTAATGAGGAAGGAGGGCTTATGAAATTTGATACTCACAGGGCAATTTGAGGAGAAAAGAGACATGGGAAAGCAGCACATAACCTACCCGACGAGGTTGTGTAAATGGGTGACAGAACAGGCTGAGATAGCAAAAGACAAAAAAAAGCAAAAGGCAAATTACTAAGAGCTATGTGGACGAGAGGTTATATCGTTCGCATTCAGACCATGGGACCCGGGTTCGAATCTCACCGTGGTCGATTTGTCAGGAAGGAGACTTCCTGATGTTATCGGATTGGTTGGGTGCGGCACCTTTGGAAAGTGCCTGAAAATCATACCATGGGTTGACTCAAACCTTGTTAGTGTAATTGGGCAGGTGGAAAATCACAAGTCATCGTAGGCTTGAGCGTTCAGATTGTTGATGACGCTAGATAACACGCTCTTTCCCGGAAACTGTAACTAAAGTCTGCTCAGCATAGTTGCAGTATAAACCACAGGAGGGCGGTGTGGATGTGTGGGTGTTGAATAAACAAAATGCACCTGGGCAAGCGTCTGCAATAGAGACTGCCTAGCCGGATTAGTAGACGGGTATCCTCGAACACATATTAAGAGCTATACATATGCTATTCATACGAATTAAGAGCTATAATGAACGAGAAATTGTTGATAGACATGATTGCAGACGTTCTGAAGGAACATGTCGCAGAGAAAGAAATAATGTTTTTTTTTTTAACTCCGATGTAGTATTCATGATTAATGAACACTATAAGTAAACTTAGCTTTATACGTAAGCTGAACATGGAGTCAATGATTAATGAAGCCTATAACTAATTTTTGCTTTATACGTAAGTCGGACATGGACTCCATAATTAATGAAGCCTATAACTAATTTTTGCTTTATAATAAGTCGGACGTGGACTCCATAATTAATGAACCCTATAACTAATCTTTGCATTATACGTAAGTCAGACATGGACTTCATAATTAATGAATCCTATAACTAATCTTTTCTTTATACGTAAGTCAGACATGGACTCCATAATTAATGAACCCTATAACTAATCTTTGCTTTATACGTAAGTCGGACATGGACTCCATAATTAATGAATCATATAACTAATCTTTGCTCTACACGTAAGTCGGACATGGACCCCATAATTAATTAACCCTATAACTAATCTTTGCTTTATACGTAAGTCGTACATGGACTCCATAATTAATGAACCCTATAACTAATCTTTGCTTTATACGTAAGTCGGACATGGACTCCATAATTAATGAATGCTATTACTGAGACTTGATTTATACATAAGTCGGGTGTAATATTCGTTATTAATGAACGTTTTTATTGATCATTTCGTTATATGTAATTCTAATGTAGTATTCACGACTAATGAACGCTATAAGCCAGACTTCTCTTATACGTAAGTCGGATGTAGTATTCTATACTAAATAATATTACTAATTCTCGATTTATACGTAAGTCGGGCGTAGTATTCCTGACTAAATGATGTTATTTCTGGTCCTTGTGTTGTACGTAACTCGGATCTAGTATTCATGACTAATGTACTCTATAACTCATCTCTATGTTATAACGCAAGACGGATGTAGTATTCATGACTAATGAATACTATTACTGATCTTTGTTTTATACGTAACTCTGACTTAGTACTCATGACTAATGAATAACAATACCGGCCTTGTCTTTATACGTAACTCGGATGTATTACTTATGACAAACGAGTACTGTTACTCAGTGTTGTCCGATTGCGAACTGATTAGATTTATTTTGCAAAAATACAAAATTGCGATACAAGGCTGAAAAAATGGGTCGTGAGCTAAGGCTGATGATCACTGCTATCCTATACCTAGCTAATCCGATTGGCGACCCATTCACTCGGTACAATTTACCACATTCACCAAAGAACCTTTCTATCATCAATCAATTTTCCATTTACCATAATACCACATACACCCGAGGGCTTACAGAAACGCAGCCCATGACATGAAAATTTGAAAATTCCATGATTTTTTTCACAAAAATTTACGAATGATGAGGGGGGCTGAGATGACCCCCAAAAAAGAAAAGAAACAAAAGAAACAAAACTGACGTCAGTTTGACCCGTCCATCCCTCAATGAAGAGAGGCCGCTGTATTCTACCATTTAGACAAAATCAAGGTGCTCTCTCGCTAAGGGAGAGGGAAGAAAAGATAAAATAAATAGACCCATGGGGAGAGTGGAAAAAAGGAGGAGGTCCCCCCCCCCCAAGAAAACTGGGGAGACTAGGAATCTCGACATGGATCATAACAAAAGATGCAGCCGGGAACAGCACTTACTCACATTAACTAGGTACACAAAAAGTGGTCTAACCTAACCAGGGGAGGGCTCCACAGGAAACCGCCCCGATTGGACGTAGGTGGACTTAAAATGGAAAATCAAGGCCGCTGAAAATCAAGGCATGCCCGTTCATACGAACCAAGCTCGCCTCAGTCACCCATCTCTCGCTGAACACTGTCGAGACTAACCGTTTACTATCAGTTCTAATCTTCATCGAACTGACAATAGGTTCTTTGAACAGGAATATTTAAACATCATATTGCAATATGAGCATATCACCATTTTCGCTATTAATGACGTTACACGATAGGGGAACATACTTGTTAATCAGCCTTTGTATTTATTTTAGAAATAACAGTCACAAAATCCATTATATATATTATATTATTGATTACTTTCTTCAGTATTATCGAGAGAAGAGATAAGGTGGGCCATAATGATCAAAATGTCAGTAGTAGCAGCAATCTTATATCTGACAGTTATTCACAATTATAAATGAATGTAACAGGGATTTAAACTTGTTGGTGTTTTCATATAAGGAATTGATAAATCTGTGATTTCTACAGTTCATGAGAAAATCGACAGCGATCTTTTGTTTTAAATATAAAATTCCAAAGAAAAAATGATGTTTAAATTATTTTCGGCGTTTTCTTTCGTAAATTCAGCATCAACAAAAAAAACTTTGGAAGGAATTCTCGGGATAATATAAACAAATGTTTCGCATAGTCTGGCACAAGGCTAAAAGCATAGCGCGGTAAAATGAGGACTGAACTCGCTTCAGTAATAAATATTGCTTAGTTTTCTAATCATTCTTGCACAGCCAGGTACTGTTAATTACTAAACTTAACTTACATTTTCACAAATCTACTAGGGGAGTGAACTCAGCGACGTTCAAACTCCACCGGTAAGGTTCTGATACGTTTACGTATTAATAACTACTCGACAGCCAAGAAAACTTATCATTTTCTTTTTAAATAATTTCATCCATAACAACCTCCCCAGGTTGCTTTCGGCCCTCTTTTTTTAATCTCGACTGGGTCAGCTATTTTCATATTTTACCCATATCTGGTGGGGTGGGGGGGAAGAGGATTCATACCTTTCCCAGGGGTATTAGCACGTAAGTGAATGTAATGGATTCGACTGGATTTCGAACTCGGCTCTCCGATTTCTCAATCCGAGCTGCTATCCATTACTCCACCGTGTGCCAAGTGACTACTGCGCTTAAATTCATGAAGAGGAAAGACCAATCTGGTACTGCGTTTAAATTCGTAATGTCGATCTATCAAAGAAGAAAGCTCATCAGGAGAATCACCATGAATAGAAAAGGCAGAGGGAAGCTACGTTACGGCGGTGGTAAAGAGACTGAAGCCGAGATGCCAGGTCAGGACCAGTAACATTGCAGATTCATCTTTGAATTTTATCTAGAAACTCTAAATGCATAACAAAAGATCCAATTAGTCTGGCATAAGGCTACATACAAGGATCCCTGAAGACACAAAGTAGTAACAGTGATTTGAAAAAAAACAAGTTCCTGATGTTTAATAATGTTGCATCTGAATCAATTGTCCATGTGTAGGTTATTGTTGAAAAACCGATTTCCTTTGATATGTCAAAGGCTTTTGATAACTCATGGCATCGGGGTTTCCTACATAAACTCTTCATTTATGGTATTTCATAAATCATTTCACCCCATGCAAGGCAGTAAAGCCATTAAGACTCAAGGGGTTGCTGACCGTAAAAGAATAAGCAAAAAAGGGAACCGTTTTTCGCAATAGAAGAGTAATCAAGAGGACAATAGATAGCGATTGACATTGCATTTACATTTTTGAAGGTCAAAGTTGCCTGGAAAATATGAAACCGGAAGAGAGTTCCGAGAGCGAAAAGTGCGAGAAAAGAAACTCTTAGCATAGAACTTACGGTTACATTCAACTGTAAAATGATGAGATTTTTTTTTTGCCAGTCTAGCCCAGTGGTTAAGTCCAAAAAGTTTAGATACCATGGCTGAGAGTGCATGCAAACAATTACCATGAAAATATTTATGGCAAATGCAAAGAGAAACTATATTACGGCGGTCAGGAAATAACTAGAGCCGAGATGCCAGGTGAGAACCAATAATATTGCTGATTCTTTGGATATGTAAATATACAGAAGTGATACCGGACTGTATGTGGCAATAAAATACCTTTGGAAGTATTTACATGATCATCAAGTCCTTTCTCTCAGGTAAGTTCATGAAGGTTAACGGACAGTCTTCTGAAGCTCATGAGGTCAATACAGGTGTCTATTAAGGTCCACCCCTCAGTCCTACTCACTCTCTGCCTTTTGTTAACTATCTATAAAAGAACATTCTCAGATTACTAATAGATATCTATGCAGATGATACCACTGTTTATGAACGCACTGCAAAAGGCAAGATGATCGATGCCTTGCAACTCAACTCGCCAATCACAGCTAAGTGAAGAAATAGTTCGTTTGCAACGGTCGTTACCTAAAAAAACTAATCTAGTATCGCATCATCAGCATCTCTCAGGTCTTGCGTTTTCCCCAATCACGGTAAACGGTTTCACTCTTACGGCGGCTCCATCGTTTGAACGTCTCTTGAAACACACATTTTCCCTAGATATCAAGTGGAAGTATTTTTTTAACCTTTCCACCCCAAACAAGGCAATAAAGCCACCAAGACGCAAAGGGTTACTGAATGTAAAAGATAACGAGAAAAATTAAGGTGAGAGAAAAATAAAAGAACAGGAATTAAGAAGAGAAAAGATGATGACTGACATTGCATTTAAATCTTTGAAGATCAAAGTTGGCTGAGAAGCAAGAGACCCCCACCAGCGAGACGTACAAGAGAATAAACTGTAGCTATTTCAACTGTAAAATGATGAGACCTAGCTGCCAATCTAGTACTGCGCTTAAATTTGTAATGTAGACGTACCAAAGATAAAAGATCATCAGAGTAATTACCATGAAAATATTTATAGAAAAGGCACGGGGAACTGTTGTAATGAAATGTCCTACTCTCCCTATCGCCTGTTGTGGACTGACTATATATGTAGATATATATAGTGTGCACAGGATAAACCGAGCGGGGTGCTTGCTTCGACAATTAGTTGGAGATTCGTCTCCAGCTAAGCTAATCGAAGTCTCTGCCTTCGGACAGAGAGGAACCCAGACGAGGCTATGCTTAAGGGCAGAGTCTCGTCTGGGGTGATAGACAGAAAACCAGTTTCGTGACTAGAGTGAGTTTGCTTATCACGTGAGTGCTCTAAAATTGTTATCTTGTATTACACTACGCTACGGTTTACACACACCCACGTACACACATACCGAGTGCAATGGATAAATTGTCGTCTAAATGACGCAAAAAAAAAAAATGAAAATAACGCTGGCATCTCATTTTAATAGATGTACTTACCAAAATTGAACAAAAATATCTTTAAAAGCAATTTAAAAGCATACTTTATATAAGAAATACATTATACAAGGAGAATAAGAAATGAGAATTTCTCAGTTAAAGACATGATATCGAGGACGTGATCCAAATATATGTATCTGTTTGAAATTGATTGAAACACTGATCTGATGCTGCTCATATTCGCCATCCGATGACTGCGTTTCTATGCATCATTCTGAAAAAATTACCTGCTATACATTTTTGAAAAAAAAAAAGGCAATTTTGTTGGCATTAAATAACCCATTGTGGTTGATATGTCGTAAAACAAACCAAACTATTCAGATCACTACACAGATTACTATTCAAGCGAGTATTATCGAGCCAGTACTATTAGTGCGAGATTATTCAAAGGCGCCTGACACTAGTATTGTTCAATGGCGTAGTATAGTTGTATCTGTGATGACAAAGTCCCTGCTACGAGCATTACTAAAATGACAGCGAGTATTCGTTGACATCACAAAAGTGTCAAACAAGTGTTCGTTGACATCACAAAAGTGTCAAACAAGTGTTCGTTGACATCACAAAAAATAGTATAATGCGTGGATGGTTGAGGGTAATGAATACATAGCAGAATGGAATAAAGAGATTTACAGAACATTCCTATGACTCAAAACGAACATTTCTTTCCTCGCATAGAGTGCGATAGGTAAATTGTCATCTAAATGACACAAAAACGAAAATAAGATTTTGACATTTTCATTTCAACAGATATATTTACCAAAGTTACACAAAAACATCTTGAAATGCTAAAGAGCAAATTTATTCAATAAAACTGCCATTGGCTTCAACCACGGCCTCCAGATGACATCAGAATCTCCTGCATCTCTTTTGAATGGTCTCCTTGTTTAAGTTGGTGAATGCAGCCATAAACCTTGCCTTCAGTTCATCTTTGGTGTTAAAGTTTTGTTGGTCTCTCACTCAACTGCACCCCACACATAATAATCAAAGGGGTTACAGTCTAGGGAGTTAGATGGTCAGATGTAAGGGGTGATATGGTTGCAGAAATTATCTGACAGCCATGACTGGGTTCTCCTACTTGTGTGGCATGGGGCAGAGTCCTTTTGCCAGGCATAGCCGCTATCCTCTTGATCCAGAGCAGCACTACCTTCTCAAGGCAAAATTACACAAAATATCCTGAAATACTAAAGAGTAAATTTATTCAATCAAATCGTCAGTGTGTAAGCGTGGAAAATTGTTTAGTACGACACTTTAAAATAACATTCCAAGCAGTAGACTTAGCTCTTCATTCAATATAATCTTTCTACTTCATGTTAATGGAATGACAACTGAAGAAGTTGCAATGAGTCCCTCTCCTGGAGGTTAGCATCAGCCATGCTGACTGAAGGCAAAAAGGATTCTGTCAGATGATTAAAAGTTTAGTTTTGGAGCCGTTAAAATTGGAAGGCCATCTTTTGCCCCATTTAACAAACCATCTATTAGTAACGATAATGGAAAATGATCGTCTCATTCCATCTCTCTAGGAAACGTCTGATGCATTCTACCAGCTTGTAACTTTTAAAAGTGTTAAATTAAGACCGACAATAGAGTATTGCTTCCATGTCTGCCCAGTCTCCGAGAGTTCAAAATCTTTGAACCGGACTTGTTAGGTGTTTGGGTAGATGAGTTGTTTCCCACTCTGCAACCTCTTTCCTACAGATACAACTCCAGAAGCCTATCGCTCTTTCAATGGCAATTTTTTAGATATGCTCTATTTTTTGGTTCTACCAGTTCAGACCTTTAAAGCCAGAACATACCAACTTACCTCTATGGAATCAAATCACCCCCATTTCTTGATGTTCTAAATGCAAGTTCCACTCAGAAAGTTCTTCTTTTTTTTTTTACAAGAACTGTCACATTGTGGAACTGACTCCGGCGTGGGTGCTCTCTTGAGCACTTCAATCTTGATTTCATCAAGTCATGGGTCAATCGTTTTCTATCCTAATTATCATTTTGATATTCATTTTGTACTAGATTCTATATCATATAGCTCATTCATGATTACCATTATAACTGTGACAATCTACCATGAGTGGCTCTCGAGCCCGCTATTGGGAGAAATTTATGTCAAAAGTATAGACTCTCTTCGGTTAATATACCACATGTATGGGATCTTCTTCGAGATTGGATTCACCGTTTTGTCTACCAAAAGATAAAAATAGAATGGCAACATTGTTAATCATTCTGTAGGATTGGAATTGATCAAAATAATTCCGTTCGTTTAGAAGTTTAAAATTCTTCACACACTATCGCTTTTTCTATGGAAAATGTTCACATTAGCGGCATTTCCTAGTCCGGCCAGCAGCGACCTTTACAGCTAGGACCCGTCATACTATGAACATATCGCAAAGAACCGTCCTCATCTAATTCGTAATCCATTCCTTTCGGATAGCTTCTTCCGAATAAGCGCTGCTTTCTGAGATTGATTTCCGAGAATATTTTTTTTAATCCGTTCACACCAAGCAAGGCAATAGAGCCACTAAGACGTTTGATGAAATAATAGAAAAAGAAAACTGTTGTGGCCTTGTTAGGGCCAGAAATAAAGACACAAAGAGAGGAATTGTGTTAAACAAATATATTTACAGAAACAGTAATACAAACATATACAAATGAGAGTGTTACAGCAAGAATGTTCGGTCCGACTGTCAGAGCTGACTGCTGGAAACTCCCCTCTCCAAAAGGCAGTACCTACTCTTATTTATAGCTCGGAGAGTCCATGCATGTATGGGTAAATTACCATAACAGTAATACAAACATATACAAACGAGAGTGTTACAGCAAGAATGTTCGGCCCGACTGTCAGAGCTGACTGCTGGAAACTTCCCTCTCCAAAAGGCGCCTTGTTAATGAGATTGGATTTATGTTAGCGATTGGTGGCGGCGTAATATATATAGGAAAGAACACGAAGTTCTTTAATATTTTTGTTTTTATTTTTAAAAAACAGTGTTAATCTTTCCATGGTTGAAATTGCCAAAGACATAAGTTGTTAAATCTGAAAAAAAAGGAAAAAATCATTAGATGCTTAAGCTTAATTCCCATTTAAAATTGGCCCAAGTTATTGGAACACTCTTTATATCCATGAGATGTGTAAATTGTCGCCATTTTATATTTTCAATTTTGCGCACACGCGTTGTTTGCTTTTGGTTTTATTGATTGCACAGCATAATAGGGTCAGTTTGGCACCGCCTGTGATAAAAAAAAGAACCATGACGCAATTCACTCCGTCAGAAATTTGGAAAAGGCATGCTGTACTGCTTGGCAGTCGCACCAGAAGGTCCATATACGAATGTTTGGGTGTCAATCTGAGGATAGTGCATAGGATTCGGAAAGAGGTTGATGAAGCTAATGGTGATTACGAAGGTACAGCAGCTAGGAAAAACTCACTCTGATCGTTATGGTAAGAAAGGAACTCCCGAATTTGTGAGTATGACCTCAGATTCAACACTGAGGCATGCAACAGGTGCCTTATGGCTGGCAGCAAGACTCTGTACCACGCCAAAAAATAACCCAGTCATGGCTGACAGAAAATTGCTTCGACCAGATCCAGAACCCTAAATCCACTTATTCTCCTTGTATAATGCATTCCTTAAATAAAGCATGCCCTTGAAAGTGTTCAATTGCTTCGTTTTTATTCATCTGCCACGACTCAATTTGGGCAGTTTCTAAATTTTCCACATCGACCACATCACCCCTTACATCTTGCCACCTAACTCCCCAGGCTGCAACCCCTTTGACTATTATGTGTGGGGTGTAGTTGAGTGAAAGACCTATAATACTCCTTATAACTCTTAAGATGAACTGAAGACAAGGATTATGGGCGCAAGAAGACCGTCCAGAAGAGTTGCAGGAGATGCCGAAGTCGTCTTGAGGCTATGGTTGAACCCAATATTTGTTTAAGATTGGTGAATATATATGTTGAAATGAGATGTTATTGTTATTTTCACTTTTGCGTAATTTAAACGACAATTTATCCAATGCACTGTGATATACTCTCCTATCGTGAACGGTAAATGAGGGTCGGCATTGGATGACGCCTTTCGTTTTACACTTATGCATGCTAGCAGGGTCTATTGTAGAGAAAATCAGGTAAGGGAAAGAAATGTTTCATTTGTGCTGATACTACTCCAGCTTTTTATACAATTTCTCATGCGATCTAATAATTTTTTTTCTGATAAATTATATAAAAGACTTTGAACAGGGACATAATGTCTTAACCGTGTTTTGAAACATTTTATAAAACATACATATAACAAACTATTTCTAATTCTAGCAGTTAAAATATAATCCTTAAAAATGGCTAAATGTATCGCCGAAAGCGCTCGGATAAAAAGAACATTTGGACAGTTTTTATATAATTTATCATCCGAAAAGAAAAAAAAATGATTAGATCGCATGAGAAATTGTATAAAAAATTAAATAAAAGCACCTTTTCAGTCATTTTAATGAAATGTGCATGAAAGAAGGATTGCTGCCTAAATACACACACACACACACACACATATATATATATATATATATATATATATATATATATATATATTTTAAGCATATCACCCCAAGCAAGGCTGGAAGCCACTAGCACGCAGGGGGTTACAGAAGGTTTGGAGGAAGAGCAGATAGGAGTGGTAAAGGAGAGGATGTGGAGAAAGATAGTGGATCGATCAAGGCTAGGGGGTTACAGAAGATTTGGAGCGAGAACAGATGGGAATGAAAGGTGAAAGGATGTGGAGAAGGGAAGAGGATAGATCAAGGCAGCTGGAGATGTCGATTGACGTTACACTTAAATAGTTGGAGATTGTATTTGTCAGGGAAACAGGAACAAGGAAGGGAGTTCCACAGGCGAGATGTGCGAGACATGAAGCTATTGGAGTAGAAGAGACGTCTACATCTAACAGTGTCAACGGTGAAGGGGTGGGAACGGGATGTCAGCCTCGTGGGACGTTTAAATTCATGAGGCCTAGGAACCAGCGAAAGCAGCTCCTCGGAGCAATTACCGTAAAAGTATTAAGCAGCTCCTCGGAGCAATATATATATATATATATATATATATATATATATATATATATATATATATATATATATATAAATCCACTTTCTTCAGAGTCAGTCATTCACTTCTGTAGTTCACTGCTACTAATAAGCAGGGATTTTTTTCTCCTGATGATGACGATGCTGGCCGAAACTAGATGAGGAACCTAATTGAAATAAAAAAAATTTTTAATGTATAACCGAGTATGTGTGAAAATTTTAATTTTTTAATATTTTTATTGTTTAAAATATGTGTGTGTATATATGTATGTATGTTTGTATAAATTCCGCTACGTATATGGGTATTTCATTACATGTGGGTCAAATATAGGTTAGGTATGCCTTGGGAAAACGTACATCCACGTGCACCCATACACTTAATTTAGAATAGCCCGAAAAATAAACAAATCAAAAGCACGAGAAGTTATATCAGTAAAAAAACAACTTCCCTACCCCGACGCAGATATGGATAACAGCAGATGCAGAGACACGTGACCATCACTACATCCACCCCACTTCTGCGTTTCTACCCCGCAGAACCTCAGGTTAAAGTGAATGTCTACAGAAAATTATTTTCTTTTCTTTTTTTTTTTTTGATTTTTACGGTCGCACGTCTGGTTTTCAAATTTCATCCTCACTGGCTCTGCTGTATACAAGTTCTGTGAACTAAAAATTGGCTCAGGCAGCTGCTCTCCGGTCAGCGCCCTTTAGGCATTTATTCATTCGAAACTGTCACAAGGCCACGATAAAGAAGCACCGAGTGAATATCATCTCGAAGACCAACATATATTTGAGTTGTTGGTTTTGGCACTGGGTGAGAATCGAACTTACTACAGCATACGCGCTTTAGAGATTTACTTATCAAATCTAAGTCAGGCCAAGTTAGAGTTAGCGCCGAACGAACTCACAAATTAAATATCCTTATATACAGGGTGTCCATAAAGTTCGTGTGCACTTTAAAAAATTCATAACTTTATTTGTATTTGTGATGGAAATAATCTGTAAAAAACGTTGTAAAGTTTAATGTACCTAGTTTTAAGTATAGCTAAAATAACTAATGTGATTTCAGGCATTACTGTAAATCAGTTGGCAAATGTTTTCCGTGAAATGTAAATCGTATTACCCTTTGTATTGCTAATGATGGAGGACATGTGAAAACTTAAATAAAATTTCAATAAAACATTAAAAAAATATAGATTTACTTCTTTCTAATCCTTTTTACAAATTATTTCTATCGCAAATACAAATAGTTATAAATTTTTTAAAGTGAACACGAACTTTATGGACACCCTTTATATATATATATATATATATATATATATATATATATATATATATATATATATATATATATATATATATATATATTCAAACTTCTGTAGAACCGCATTTCTTTATCGATGAGGGGATTCTCCAGCATTTGCTGCCATACAGGAGGATAGATATCACGTAACAGTTCAATACTCTTTTCTTTGTTTCCACTGAAATTTTCCTGTCTCTTAATACTCTGCTTAGCTTTTGGAATTCATCTTTGCCCATCCCAATACGTCCTCGAATCGTTGATTTTAGTACCCCCGACATGTAATATGGATTTTGAACTGATCATTTTGCTGATGACTATGCATTCTGTCTTCTTGCAGTTTATGCTTAGTCCCTTCATCTGGCTCTCCTTCACTACTTTCTGTAAGGGGATTTGTAGTTTCCTTTTCGTGTCTGCTATCAGCACTGGTTTATCTGCATATCTTATATTGTAAAGATCGTGATCGCCGATGGCAACTCCTGGTAGGATTTCTTGTTCTCTTAGAATCGCTTCAATGTATCGCTTGAATAAGTCTAGTGATAAGACACATCCTTGTTTTACATCCCTTTCTGTTTTTGCACATCTGCTGAAGTCATTATATATCCGTATGCAGGCGGTTTGCTGCCAGTATAGATTCTTGATTATTCTAATGTCTTTCCCGGATGTATCAAGGTTGATGAGCCGCTCTAGCAAATCTTTGTGGCGTAGTTTGCTGAATGCCTTTGCGTAGTGTATAAAACCGCATGTATACATCCCTCGACATTTGCATTGCTAGCGCGTTCCTTGTTCCTGTTTCTTTGACGAACCCGCACTGTTCTTGTCCTATATCTGGCCTGATTCTGCTGCGCGCTCTATTAATCAGAATTCGGATAATAAGTTACGTGGCTCATTAAGGCTTATTGTTCGGTGGAGTTCAGAATCGTTTGTACCTAGTTTCTTAGGCAGTATTATGAAAATAGATCTGCTTAGGTCTTCAGGTATATCACCACCGTTGTAGATTTCATTTATTATTTCTGTAATTTTGTCTATGCCGAAATCATCTAAGGCTGCAAGCATCTCTATTACAATTATGTCTGGCCCTGTCGTTTTTTTTCCTGTTCAATTTGGCTAGTGTAGATTCGATTTCAGTTTTTAATATTTCCGGTCCGTCGGCATTTTATAAACGGCATAAAAAGAATAAAATTCCTCTGAACTAATCAATCGGCCGGAAATGAACGACAGGCGTCACCGGACCCTCGTCCAGCGACTGTTCGCATCAAACAAAAAATAACTCTCGGGACATGGGACGTTAGAACCTTAAACAATTGGAAAATGTAAAACAGGAGATGAGTAGGTTTGTCAAAATTTTAGGTGTATGCGAAACTAGGAGGTCCAACAGCGGAGATTTTGTCAGTGGCAACCACAGGATTCTATATGCAGGCGGAGAGAAAAATGAAAAAGGAGTTGGATTGATACTAGATAAAGACATGAAAAATGCGTTTCGGGATACTGTCAGTTATCTGAAAGAATTCTTGTCTTTAAAGCGAAAGAAAATCTTTTCAACATATATGTTATAATCGTGTATGCACCGACAGCACAGAATACGGAGGAAGGAATCGAATTTTTCTACTCCATGCAAACAACGCCAATTCTCAGTGTAAATCACAAGAAATTATAATTATTACGAGAGAGCTGAATGCTAAAGTAGAGAAGGAGAGGGGTGGTGAAATAGCTGTCAAATTCGAACTAGGAACCAGCAACGAACGCAGAGAAAAATGAGTCCGATATCCACGGTGAATGATCATGTAATAACCAACACCTGTTTCCAAGAACATCCAAGACAATGAAAAATAGACAAGTCCAGACAAGAAAATGGAGAAGCCCAGCAGAAGAAACTAAAATCCAAATACATATATAGATAAATATCAAAATAACCAAATATATATATGTTGGGGCGCACCCACCTTCACAACCACAATAGACTGATCCTATTATTATAAATAGAACAGTAGTTCTAGAGACTGTGAGGAGTGTAGCAGTGTAGTGCAGTGCAGAGTGAAACTTCTGTAGTGATCAGTTACACTTCCGTTTCTCGACCGGAATATACCGTTGGAGTTCATTACTATTACTTATTGTTACTACTAACCTACGTTCGTTCTACTACTAATCTCACTGATGTAAATACCTCTCTGAATTACCAGTATTTTTCCCTACGACTGTGTTTGTTCGTTATTACCATATACTCACGTGGAAACACTCAACATCTCAACAATATATATACATAAATATCAACAAGATATTCAGGAATGTAGTTGTTCACTGCAAAGTCTATCCAAGTGCCGCCTCCCTGTTATATGAAACTACGGAAACTGAAGAAGACTAACGCAGCACCCAAATTGCAACACAGCAGATTCCTGAACGAAAAATATATGGACAGTATGAAAATAAAATACAGGGAACAAAATGTACATGGAAACTCCAAATGGAACACACTAAGAGAAACTATAGTGACTGCAGCAAACGCCACCATCCCAAAGGAAAATGGACGAAAAGAAACGAATAGATCACAAATGAGATTCTCGACATCATCCAAAGCAGACAGCAAACAATGCCAAAACATGGAACGGGATACCGAAAACTATAAAATGAAATAAGGAGCAAATGCGGACAAACTAAGGAAGAATGGCTCAAAGAAAAATGTGCATTAATAAAGATAACTAGCAAAAAAGCGTTCAATTAGAATGGAGCAAAAATAGCATCATGTTTAAATGTAACAGAGTCTATCTTCTTCAATTACTTTAAGGTACTTTCATTAAAAAAAGCATTTTGAATTAATGCAGTTACTGATATAACAAAAGTAGTCTGTATTTATTCAATCGAAGTTAGCCGAGGACATGAAGGGGTAACACAGGCAGCATGAAGACCCACTTCAGACCACAATTATTTTGGAGTTTTTGAAATTCATTTTGTCAGTTTGCTACCAGGGATATAAAATAGGACACATTTATAAAACAATTGTTAATTTTCATGAAAATTGCTTGAAAGATCAATGAAAAATAAGAAAGAAACCAGTAAAAATAGCCATTTTTCGCTATTTACGCAGGTTTTCACTATATGGATGGAATCAATTATGAAGTTAAATGACTGTTAAACAATCAACTTATTGTTGGCTACAATTGAGTGAAGTTTGTATTAGATTGCTTGAAAATTGAGGGAGTTTTTAGTTTAAAATTTGTGTTGAAATCGATTTTTCGTTTCTTGCGGTTTTTCGCTAAACACAGTGGCGTATAAACAAAAATGTGGTATATTTGAGCTCGTCATGATGTAAGTAACCTACATACAGAGTTTGAACAAAATCTGAGGAAAAAAGTTGAATATATCGATTTTTGATCGGCTTTATAAATAATCGAATTTTACGGTAACAACCTATCTCTTACATTGTACAATGTATGTGCCAAGTTTGGTCAAAATCGGTTGGATGAATCTCGAGTCAAATGGCATCACACAGACAGACAGACAGACATCCTCTGTTTCATATATATAGATATGTATCACAGATAAAGGAAATATGCATAACAAAATAAGAGAACTAACAGGACAAAAGACATGCTCATCC
>OZ038490.1:15358776-15361276 GCA_964036315.1 Acanthosepion esculentum | reverse complement strand
AGCTGCCATATTTACAAAATATAGTTTTACTTTATTTACATTATTCGGACTCTTATCCTCATCTTCATCGCCATATTCACAACGTCTTGGCCGTTGTACACTCTGGCCTTCTTCAGGTGATTGGAAATTCCAACCGAGCCCTTTATTTCTTCCACCGGGTTAGATGATTCTAGTTCCACGTGCCATGCCTCTTCCGGATGTCTCAGTTATTTCCCTTTAACTCTCTCTAAGTTTTGTTTCACCACTGGTGCGGCAAGGTACTGAACTCACAACACTTTGGGTTTAGTCACTGGATCTAACCAACGAATTTATCCACTGGGCCTTAAGGATAATATGTGTAAGAAATTCTGGGATTTATAACCATTTCAGCAACCATTTTTACCAGTTCTCATATTGCAATTTTTTTTATTATTGCATTTTTTATCGGAGCTTATATTGCAATTTTTGTTGTTATTCATTGCTGTTCTCTATCACTCCGTATTAATAGTTTCCATAATGTATTCATTTCTATGCTTGGTCGGCTTAGGAGATTTTTGTGGCTTAGCATATTTGATTCCTTAACTTTTCGTATTTTCCTGTGATGCTGTCTATTAGTTCAACCTCATCCCACAGGAGGCGGTGATCTCCATGTTCCCTTCATATGTTGTCAGCTACGCTTGATTTTTCTATTTCACCTTGTGTTACTGCTTTAAGATGTTCTTGCAGTCTTACCTTAAGGGGCGACCCTAGTTTAAATTAAATGTTACGTCCAATGGAATTATACTCCATTTGTTCTCATCTTTACCTGTATATATATGTCATTCGCAGACATTACTGTTTCGCTGTATCACAGCTCTTCAATGCGACTAAACATCCGAATGCCTCAAGACCGGATTGAAGACCAACCGATTTAGTGTCAGAGTCTCTAGAACTGAGCTATCTTCACTCGACAGAATAACTCAGCCAAATCTAGCGTATTGTTTTTACAAATGTAAACAAATGCCAAACAACCGAAGTGCTCTATTCATTTTACTGAAGAGCTTCGCATTAACGCAGATGGCTGTTGGTTTTACAATTAGCTCGTCATTCAATAGTGCTCAATTTAAAATATATTTTCAAGAGCTAAATATATGCATACATACAGACATACATATATATATATATATATATATATATATATATATATATATATATATATATATGTATATATATATATATATATATATATATATATAGAGAGAGAGAGAGAGAGAGAGAGAGACTATATTATAAATATAATAGACTATATTTCTTTTTAAATCAAGTAAATATAATAGAATTACTTAAATTATTTAAAAATTATTTTTTCATATCAAATATAAGTATGTATATTACCAGCTGCCATTATTTTATTTTTTTATTTTTATTTTATTTTTAAATATTATTTAATGAAAATTTTTGACAATGACGGCAAAGAATAGCTATTTCATTTCTGTGATTCAGTAAATTTTTATTTGTTATAAACTTAGTAATATATTGTTTCTCATGTACGCACAAAGGACATGGGTGATTTAATGACCTACCTATTCTAGCTTTTCTTATTAATTTCCATTTTAATGTAGGTGTTTTATTGGCGTCTTTTAAGTGCCAGAAACAGAACTAATGCTTTTAATTTAATTATATAATTAATGCTTTTAATTTAATTATATAATTAAATTTGAAGTTTTTAGCTTCGGTTTTTGAAATATGGTTATTACTATGTAGCAAAGAAATAATATTTTAAATCAGTTCATTTATAATATTATTTTAAGACATTTTTATGTTTAACATTCTTTTTATAGATACAAATATTTAAGTAAATGCTCTGTTTATAATAAACAGTATTAAACAACATTTACCGGCCTGAATGTCCGAGAAAATTTCATAGAAAATATTCTTCCTCCGACAGGATTCGAACCTGTGTCCTATACGGAACCGTCATATAGCCTGACGTGCCTTTTAACCGATTCGGCCACAGAGGATCGTTCGGTTGGCAAGGTCGAATTTACTGCTTATAAGCTTCAATCTTCCATGAATCTTTCACGTACATTCATATCTGCTCACGGCGTATCAAATGTAAATAAATGACGTCACACATTGTGAAATGGACAAAGTCCGACAATTATTTTAAGACATTTTTATAATATTATGATGGACTCTCCCGTCGAACTCGACGTATGAGGGTCAGATAGATCAGTTCCCAGAAACTGAAAGCCGGACACCCACACAGGATTTGATTATAGTGGTGAAGGCTTTGTGCAGGGCCATCCACACTTTTTGGAGGGACGAATACAGGGACCTGGTGCAACGAATGCCACAAGGTCTCCAAACGACCCTCCGCAGGTTTTGAATTCAGAGTTGTCCTTCTCCTAGACCAGTTGCCATCCAAGGCTATAGAACCCAGTCTGTCCTGCTATTTACCCATAGTTGGAGGGAGAAGAAGAGGATGCACGTAATTGAATGTAATGGATTCAACTGCAATTCGATATATATATATATATAT
>OZ038490.1:15333776-15353776 GCA_964036315.1 Acanthosepion esculentum | reverse complement strand
CCCAGTGAGGATCAAATTCACCACTAAGCCGAAATGGCTCTAGCGAAACATGCTTGTTAAACATTACACCACCTCGAAGTACCCCCTCTGAAACTCTATGAAGTCCTAACTGTTGACCATGTTCACCATAGTCTATGAATATAGAGTCCAGCGCAGTACGTAATCTGTTCAATGAAACAACGTTAAAGATTAACACTCGCGAGTCAGACACTCTATTGAATCTGACTATATCGCCAATACCTTCCAGCAGCTGTTCCGTAATTCTTCAGTCTTCGTTAACAAAGGCTGACAGTGAATATTCCGAAAAAAACATGGCCACCTTTATACACGTCACACTGAATATTTTGAGTCTTCTGATTGGATAAATCTTCTATTGGTGAACTATAAAATGAGTCAGCTCATTTTGGCTGGCTTACTAGTACACCAAGGTACCCCAAAACTCCAAGACTAACTAATCCCCATATGTACAATTTGTCTGTGGCGGGTGGTGAATAAAATAACGACTTTTAAAAAATTATAGCCCTAATGAATATTTACAATGGAAACAAGATTTATTTAAAAGAAACAAAACAATAATAAAACCTCACACAATCATTAAATGTGGCAGAAACATCAGTTAACTGGACGAAATTAATGTAGACTTTTAGAATTTTAACAAATCATTCGACTAAACACTCACTCATCTAAACAACAGAAACGAAAAAACACACTCGAAGGTCGAAAGGCGTCCCGCTTCCATCCGAGAAATGATGTCTCTGATCACCTAACAAGGAAGGGGATTAAACTAAAGAAATTGGGAGCCAAAAATAAAAGGAGCCGATGGGCATATATTTCCTAGATAAGTTAACTTTGACGGAGAAAACTAAAAACTGAACAAGCTTAAAATAGCTTATTTTGGGCGGGGTTACCAATGTTCACTCCAGCAGTTCCCAATATCCTTAATGCCAAACTGGTATCAAAATGCTTCTCTAAGTCAGCATCTCTCACTCGGAACAAACGCGCAAGACCCACCGACCTTTTGCCAAATACTGTTGGATGAAATCCTTTCCTTTGACCTTGACATTAAGCTGATTCCTAAAGAACAAGATTAGTTGTGAAAAGCTAAACTTCTCGTCCCCATAGAATTCCTTCTGTCGCGTCGTCCATATCACGACTCGCATAACGCCTACTAAGCAGAAGCACACAGTCCTCGGCCTTAGTTACACGTTACTACAAACATAACTGGCCTCGAAGACAAAGAACTTTCCATGCAGCATCGAACCATCATGTCTTCAAAAAACTTGCACAACGGGCCTACGAACCTGCAGTGGAAGAAGGCGTGACCGAGGTTCTCCATTGCTTCACTGCATCAAACTCAGTTTGGAGATTTTTCCAAGTCTCTTGCCAATCCACAGGGCCTTTCGAATCACCAGACATTTGAGTGATTCCCCATCGTTAGCAGGCAGTTGAACTCGGGAGCCTAAGGCCATATGGAGCGAGCATCCTACTTCGTTAGACCGGGTTCGCCTATCATATCATGTTGTACATAACATAACAACTTACAGGACAACGCCTGGACCTCGGAGAGGCCAACCGTCGCCTGTAAGAGGAACTGATGAGCAAGCCGATATTACTACTTGCCTCGGGGTAAACCACAGGCTTCCCACCTCGCACGAATGCATACTTCTCGGCGTTGGAAAGTTCGTACGGACGTCTTGGTTCCAGAATCCTCCATTCTCACCCAATTGCAACCACATCCGGTCTAGGAAATGTGAAGCGTATGTTGTCGAATTTCAACGTAAAGAATACCCAAATCGCCTTCGGAAATGATCTCCTGACATACATTAGGAGCCTTGCCTCCCTATAAGGAGATACAAAAACTTTACTAAACCCAATAGTGTAGCAGACGGGAGTGGAAGCACGGAGAGTCAATAAAGGAGAATCGAGTAGATGTCCGAGGCACATACTTCCGCCCTTCCCTTTAAGGAAAGATTCCTCCGGGATCGCAGACAAAATGCAACCTTGTCCTTCTCCCGCATCTCCGACCAATTCATTTCCAAGAGGAGATCGGAACCGAACCAGACACCATGTATCATCACCATCCCGTCCGTCCATAGAAAAAGCCCAGGAAAAGAATCACCCTTCCACGTACCCAACTGCATGCCAACAGACATCGTGGCCCTCTTCCATTTCTCGTACCCTCTGATTTCTTTGCCAACTTCGTCAATTTCGGCTCTGCTCGACGCAAGAAGCGAAATGTCGTCAGCATAGGCGGAGTACCTGGTCGAGGTGGTAGTACGACGTAAGTAAATTCCGCATACGGTCCGTATGCGTCTTAAACTTGAGAAGGAAAGGTTCCAACGCAAGAACGTACAGCAAAAGCGGGAAACCTAGACGAGTGGAGCGAGACAATACGAAAGGTCCCGACCTTATTCTATTCACTTCCACCAGTTCACCGGGAGATGCATACAGAAGTCGGATCCAGGTGTGAAAGTAAGGCCCGAAACCGGCGGAAAGGACCGTCTCCAAAAATCGATGGTCAACCTTATCCAATGCCTTAGCCTGATCTAAAATGATCAGCGCGGCTTCACTGTCGACTTGATGGATGATCAAGCATACCAAATAAAGGTCGTCCTGAATAGTCATGTCCTTCACAGCACAAGTCTGCTCGGGGATATTGGCTAAAATCTTCAATTCTGTGTTTAACATCGCCAAAGGCCGATAATTAACTATCTTATGCCCACCCTTCTTGTTCTTTTGGTGAACCGTTGCGGTATAGGTCCTTACTTCATTCAGTTGTAGTAACTCAGCGCCAACAAGTGGACAAAGACGGGCGACTGCCTCAAATAAATTTCCTAAGGAAGAGCATCTTCATGGTAACTGCTCCGAGGAGCTGCTTTCCCAAACTTCATGAATTTAAGCGTTCTACTAGACTGGCATTTCGCCCACACCCTTTCACTGTCGAAACTGTTAAATGTATCCGTCTATTCTACTCCATTAGATTCATGTCTCGCACCTCTCGCCTGTGGAACTCCTTCTCTTCTTCCTGTATTCCTGATAGCTATAATCTCCAACTATTCAAATGTAATGTCAATCGATGTCTCCAGATGCCCTGATCTATCCCCTATCCTTCTCTTCATCCTTTCCTCTATCACTCCTATTTGCTCTCGTGCCAACTCTCTGTAACCCTTTGCGTGCTAGTGGCTTCCCGTCTTGCTTGGAGTGAAACAAAAAATAATCTAATCCCGGAATTTTGTCCCGGTCAACCCGCTTCTGAGCTTCCCTGAACTCAGACTGTGATGGGACCCTCGCACCCAGGCACTTCAGCCGCTTCGAGGCGAGGAAAGTCGGTCAAATAGGCATCGAACTGAGCAGGGATCAGACCGGGCGCCCTCGTGAACAGATCCTGATAGTAGTCTTAAAAGGCCTCACATATGACTGCGTTTGCAATCACGGTCCGCTTGCCCGGCAATGCGATGCACGCGACTGGGTGTATTTCGAGCTTCCGCAGCACGCATTTCAGCCGCCATATTCGTTGCCTCGGAAGACCCTCTTTTTAACCTAGCACTAACTACTAGTCCTTGATCCTTCTTGATAAGCAGGAAGACCAGCTCCAACCTAGCTAAGGCTACTTCCTCACTATCACGGGATTTAATCGCCTGATCAACTTTTTCTTCACATGCCGTTTGCACTGCTCATCCTTCTAATTATAGTCGGCGACTCTAATCAGCAGCAAGCGAAGTTTGAATTTTAATATATCCCTACACATCTTCCCAACTACAGTCCCCGCCAATTCGTCTACTCTCTTAACTAGGACTCAATTGATGTAGTTAGAACGAACCACCGAGGCCGAGCTGCTTCTATTAGTCCAAGTCCACACTAACTCCCGGAGGTGCTCATTACGATTCTTATCGACAAGATCAAATCCGTGGATAAAGTCCCGAAACGATTTCACATCTAGGTTGTTAGTACCTAATCTTTCCCCTCTACAATCTATATCGGGGTCAAGAACGGCATTCTCATCGCCCGATAAAACTATTGAACGAGATCTAATCAAAAACAAGTCAGGCCGCTCCGCGTGGTTATTGGGCGCATAAACCCCAATGAAACTTTTACAGACTTGCCCACCAGTCAGGAAACACCACTCTAACGTCCATTAAAACATGCTGAATGGAGGACAAACCTTTTAGACAGTTCTTAATTCATCCACCACGAGACGCTGAAGATTGCGAGCAAGGCTCGCCCTGCGATACTCCGACCACAGGCCCCGGACATTCAAACTTGCTATCGGGAGCCATTATCAGTCCGATTATGGTTGGGAAACTGGATTGAACATGGTCAGAGTAAGGACATCAACAGCCTCTCCCACTGGCCCTTAGCCCATCTCATTCTTGATTGTATCGTCATGGGAGAGACTGCCAATGTCTCAGGAATGTTAGTTTTAATGCCCTATGGAGGGAGGGGCGAACTGAAACTGGGACCCTGCCTGAACAAAACTGTTTCTGTTTGTTGATCTCGTCGTTTTTGATGATGGCAATTACGGGCGAAATTCTAAATCTTTGTAGGCCTCCTCGACCATACCCTTGTCTGCTGCACCTCCGATGCAGTTCCGATGGCGTCAGAACACGTTTTGCTTCCAGAAATTTTGTGGGATTTCTTCGTCTTTGTTTCCTTATTTTTTATGGACAATATGTACTTTCGCTCTTTAATACGGTTCCCATAGTTTGGGGCTCTTTAGGCCAGGGCCGGGGAAATGCAGCAGACACCTTCCCCGAAATTGTAGGGAATTTTACTGGTTTTTTTTTCGTTTTTACTTTAGCTTCAACAAAAGGGTTTCTTTATTTCTTGGAAGGTGGAGACATTTCAGGTTGTTTTCTATGAAAAAACTGGGAGTCGGACATAGGCTGTGAAAAGAGATTTTCTGAAGGGGCTGGGATCTCTACTGAACAGAAATAACTTGCAAGAGAATGAGTGAGTGGATGAATGTTTTTGTGATGATTTTGCAACAGGGGAGGATGGGGTAGAGGTCAAAGAGCGTTCTTCCTTTTTTTGTGGGTATATAATTTGTGTTCGCTTCTATCTTGGGTTTGAGAAAATTTATCTTCTGTTTTCTCGTATCCTGGGTCGTACTTTTTCAAATGAGGTGGTTTTTGCGTCGCCCTAATACTGGTAGAGGGAGTGGGTCTGTCTGTGCCTTTAGTCATGGGGCTCTGTATGGTGCTTCCATCTGACCCTACCTGCAACCAGAAATTCCCACTTTTCCTCACCCCAACTGTACAATGTGGACGATAGGCTAGATCCAACTTATGGTTTAACCACTCCTGTTCCAGATGCTGGCATGCCCATCACAGTTGAGGCGGAATTTACAGACGCGTCTAGAGGGGGATTTTGTTCCATAGAGGCCTGACTTCCAGAGGACTTCTTCTCTGGGCAGGGAGAAAAGAGGTGAGCAGTCTCTCCGCAATTCCAGCACGTTGGTCACGATGACCGGCAATTTTATGCCCCCTATTTCGAAACAGTTAGGTTTGGAGACGATTGCTTTCCGAATCAACATGATCTCGAAACTCCATGCCCCAGTCAGGTTATGGCAGTATCTGGCAGTACTGCAAAAGGAAAGCCGCCAGGTGCTCCCCGATAAAAAGAAGGAGGGACCTCGAATATCGCTGGGGTCATAAGTCTGCCTTCTTACTAGATTTTTAAAATAAGGTCTTTTATAATAAGCTCCCGACTGGCAGAATTTACGTAATCTTCAGGGGGGAAAATCCCTAACCCATGACTATTCTCTGTAGCTTCACCCTCAGGGGCTCCATTGATTTTACCAATGTGTCTTTCGTGGAGCGACAAAATTTGTGCTTGTGCTTGTCCATCACGAAGACTTACACTGTTCTTTTTTCAATTTTCTTTAGTTCGTGGGGTCTTCCCAGAGTCCACCTTCTATTACAAAGTGAGCGTAACTCTTGGTTCGTTCCAAAAACTCCGCAATATTGATAAGGCATTTCGGAGGGGGGACTTCCAAGAGCAGAGCGATCCCCCAACCTCAGCAATGTCGTTCTTCTTGTCAGTATTTTGGTTAGTATTGTCCTCCATACTTTCTTTTCTCATGTTTTGGCCGTTATTGGCCTCTATAGAATTCGCTTTTCCTTTCTTGTTGTCAATCTTTTTGGATCCCTTTACTTCCGGGTACACCACAGAGTCGTTTTTATCTGGCCGATCAGTTTTAAAGGACGATCCAAACAAGTCTTTTCGGACCAACTGAGTTTTGTCGGCCATATTGTTTTTTAAACGTGTAAGACAAGCAGGATATGTATATTTTTTAAAGTTACATGTAAGTAATAAGAGGGGTGGAGGAAAAGAAAATGCAGAAAATAAAATTTAAAACTAAAGTGTGAAGAATTCCTACCTAATCCCATATTTACCGTCTTTGTGGAGGGATGGGTAGATAAAAATCTAAAAATAAATATCCCTCAATATTCATCCTATAAAATCTATCTACACCAATGATTCTCAACGTAGGGTGAATGCCCCACCGGTGGGCCCTGGTAATATTTCGGTGGGACATGCGTAGCATGTGACCACTTCGGCTTACTATACTAACAGAATAAGGGGGCAATTCGAGAATGAGTTATGAGCAGTGAATTTTTTTCTAGCGACCTGAAATTCCATTTTGCATTATTATTTCATGATTAAAATAATCAAAGTATATTAGATTTCATTCAAATATTTTATATTTCTGCCTTTCAGTTCTCTATTATATGTTTTGAAACTATATATATTTAACTGTCTTTTTGTTTTTTTAATTTTTCTCTTTCATGGACGCCATTGTCTTTGGAGGCTTGTTTATAGAGACCAAATTAATGGCCGTTTAAACTTCCTTCATGTGAATTTCAGTAAAATTTTGAATATTACCGGGGGGGGGGCACCAGAATTTTAGAAATACCAAAATGGGGTATTGACCCAAATCGGGTTGGAACCACTGATCTACACAAATAAACAAAACTAGTGTTAATAACAGACACCCCCGACACAGTCTAATCATGGCAGAGATAACTGGACGAATAATACTGCGTGATTAATAAAATGATTTCCATGCACCCGTTATACAATCATTCTCACTAGTATTTAGATAAAATAACTATTACGAAATCTCACAATGGAAAATGAAGGACACCCTACAGCTGAGAACTGCAATCTCTGTCACCTGGAAGGAGTAAAGCAAAGAAAGACGCGGTACAAAAATAAAAGGCTGCTGGTGACCATCCATACTCGAGCTAAGTTAAATTTAGTGACTTTAACAAAAAGGAAAATGACTTATGCTAACCTAACACTAGATGACAAACGTTTAACACTTTGAGTCCTGCGTTCCTGAACAATTTTAACCCCTCTACCTGAGCTCCTGAGTCAAAATTCGCAAATAATTGGTAAGTAATGTTTCACGGTAGATATAAAAACAGTTACAAGTGTTTACCCACCGTTCAACCGGTGGCTGGGCATTGCATCATTTTTCTCTACCACCGATAAAGCTGTGGTCAGGGGTAAAACGTTTTAAAAAGTCGACTAATATCCTCATCCTTAGGTCACCTTCAGATGACATTCTAAATTAGCCCCTCTCAAGCGAACCAAATGCAAAACCCTCAACCACATTTTGCCGAATTTTAACGAAGAGAGTTACCTCCTTTCTGCCCGTTTTCCGTTTTAAGCTAGCACTAAAAGAAAAAAATTAGTTGAGAAGAGGAAAAGTTCTCACCTCCATAAAATTCCTTCTTTCGCGTCGTCCAAATCACGACTCTCATAATGACAAGTAATCAAGAGAAAACACAGTATACATTCCTTTTCAGCTGTGTTACAACATTGCACCAAATAGAAATGGCCTCAAGGACAAAAAACTTTCCGCCCAGTTCGCACAACGGACGTACGGCGCTACAGTTCTAACACTTTCACCCCAGTCCCTCAAACTCCGACCTCTTACTCTCTGGGTTGAGGTGTCTACTCGGTCCTAACCGAACTTAAGGGAGTGGCCGTCGGTCCCCTGAGCATCATAGATTATTCGGCCGGTCCACTGGTTTAATTCTTCTTCCTACCCACGTTGTGTTTGGTTTGATCCAGAAAGCAGAAGTGATGTTCATCCATTCACGGTCGACTGGAGATGTAGACACGGCTGGAGAGTCTGTGCTAAGAAATTTAGAATGCACCAAAAATATATATATATCTGCAGAAAGCCGGACAAACAACTATTCAATGGTTGAATTGTTAATGTCTTTTATATAGCAGAAAAGAATAGTATAGAAAAGAAACGGGTTACAGAAAAGAAAAGTATTTGACGTAAAACTCATACACTGGATACTAGACAGACAGAGAGAGAGAGAGAGAGAGAGAGAGAGAGAGAGAGAGCGAGAGTGTGTGTGTGTGTGTGTGTGTGTGTGTATTGTGATTAAATTATTGTTAAATCGTCTCAGAACGATATACGACTCTTCCGATAGAGGGATAAGATTTCTTTGAGGGGCTTAAAGTTTACTGTGGCGTTCCTGCTCAGCTGTAATTACAGTAGTAGTAATATTCGTGGTAGCAGAAGCAGCGGTATTTATATCAACAGTACATGTTAGCGGACGCTTCGTTCTAATCTCTGACGTCACTACCTCTCCACCTCGAGTCTCCAACTCGACTCTCCACTGTCTCTATCCCAACTCTTGCCCGGGCTAATTCTCTTCTCCAGTCTCGCCAAGAATTTTCTCCCGTCTCTCACTTTCTCAGCATAACTACGCGTTTTTTATAGAAAAACCCGGCTGGTCATAACCGACCTTTGGCCCTACTACTTTGCACGCGATTATCACGGGGTTCTGCCTGCTTCAACCAAAATCATGTGAATTCCAAAGTTCCTTATAGCTTACTAAGCTCTATTTCAATTTTTAACCGATAAAAATTATTTCGACCATTTTTATTGTCTTCTAATGACCCAGATTCCATTGGATACAACCTCTGCCCTAGATCAGATTTCCCATCAGTAAACAAAATGCTCTGATTTAATTTCGCTTCTCAGATCTACTCCAATTTCAATAAAAAATAATATACGTCTCGGATGTCGAGAAAGCGAGAGGAAGGGAGAGAACATACGGAAAGGAGGAAAGCACAGCTATACCGTTTGCTGAAGGAAGGGCCAGACTTCACCTGTAATGTGTTGCTGGGAGACAAGAAGATGAAGGCCCTCGTCGATACTGGAGCTTCAGTGTCACTGGTTAGTTCCAAGGTTTTTAGACAGTTGGGAATGAAAACGAAGCTTAGTCTCGTCGATCTACTATTAAGTCAGTCTGATAGTAGCAGGATGAGGATAGAGGGTATGACGTGGCTACCTTTCCAGTTGGCAAGAACCAGATGTAAACTTAAGGTTTATGCGACACATGACTTGTGTGGTGAGCTAATTTTGGGGAGTGACTAGCTTAGGCAGAATAAGGCACAGATCCGTTTCGACCCCACCACCCTAACATTGGACGGGGTAGGGATACTGTTGGGTGAGGATAATTATGAACAATTGCCAGTGGTGGCTCAGACAGATATCACGCTCCCCCCAGGACTACTGTATCTGGGAAGGGAAAGATTATAACAGAAGGAGTGCTGAACAGTGGTCCCTACTGATAGGTATGATAATAGTGAAGGGGAAATAACCGTGTGTGATTCGTTCGTGAAGAGGTCGGGGACTGTTCCGTTACTGTTAACCAATACTGCCAGTAAAACCACTAAAATAAAGCAGGGAGAGGCGCTGGCACAGGTGTGCCCAGTGAGAGAAGTAGAACAGTTGAGAGTATTGCATGAGAATAGCCCTTGGAATAAGACAGGTAACGATGAAATAAGGGATGAAGATATAACAGCTCCTGAGCGTTATAGGAGGAAATTGAGGGGGTTGCTGAACGGTAATCGGGAGGTAATAGCCATTACTGATAAGGAATTGGGACAGACGGAGACAGTTGAAATGAAGTTAGACACGGGTAATCACCCACCTATTAAATTAAAACCGTATAGGACCACAGTCCAAAAAAGAAAATTAGAAGAGGACGCAGTGAATGAAATGATGGAATCAGGGATGATCGAAAGATCCAAATATCCCTGGAGTTTTCCATTAGTGATTGTGGAAAAGAAGGATGGGGGCATAAGTTTTGTGTGGATTTCGTCAATTAAATGCCATTACGAAACCGCTGACAGTGCCCCTCCCCTTAATTGATGATATTCTAGCTCTTTTAGGAAAGTCTAAATGTTTTTCCACCTTGGATTTGAGGTCGGGATATTGGCAGGTAACATTTAGCAAAAAGGGTCAGGAAAAGACCGCTTTTACCTGCCACATGGGTCTCTTCAATTTTAGAGTTATGCCGTTTGGGTTGGCAAACGCCCCGGGTGTATTTAGTCAGTTAATGTCCATCGTATTGAATGGCACTGAGGCATTTGCCATGGCGTATCTAGATGGCATCATGGTGTTTTCAAAATCACCGGAGGAGCATTTTGAACATCTGCAGAAGGTGTTCGATAGGTTAACAGAACATGGATTAAAGTTAAAATTATCAAAGTGTCAGTTTATGAAAGAAGAGACAAAGTACTTAGGGTTTATCATAAACAAAGAAGGATTAAAAACGGATTTAGACAAAGTAGAGGTTTTAAGAGCCATGTCCGCACCGAAGACCGTAAGAGAGATTAGGGGACTTATTGGAACCATCGGATATTATCGGAGGTTCAAACCAGTATTTAGTCGGTTAGCAGGCCCTCTAATAGCTCTAAGAAGCATGCTAGGTTTAAGTTGACCGAGGATTGTCAGCGTGCATTCGAGGCTCTAAAGGACCAGCTGAGAGATGTATCCCTGTTGGCCTACCCAGATCTGAGTAAGCCCATGGTGCTGTACACCGATGCTAGCGATAAGTGCATCGGGGCGGTTCTTACACAACCATGTCCCGATAAGGATGGACCAGTACCGGGTGTGCCTGAGGAAGTGCCGATCTATTTTCTGTCTCATCGGCTCTCCGAGACTCGGCAAAGTTGGCCAGTAATAGAAAAATAGGTGTTCGCCATTGTGTATGCTGTGCAGAAATTAGATTATCATTTGAGTAGGGCTGTGTTTACCATTAAAACAGGTCACAAACCCCTCAGATATTTGTTAGAGGCGGAGTGAAAGAATAAGACACAACAGTGGGCATTGAAGTTAAGTGGGTATAACTGCAGAATAGAATATTTGGAAGGGAAGGCTAATACCTGTGCTGACTTGTTATTGAGGATTCTGAGGCAATTAGAGCCTGAATCTGTCAGGTTGGAGCCGGGTGTGGATGATAAATCATTCCAAATTAATGTGATCAATTCACAAGCGTCGAAGGAGAGACTTGGTTGGGAAGATCAGGAAACGAGTGAAACGGAGATTGTTCCGACCCCTATTGGAGAGATATTATTAGGCAAAACCAAGAGAATAGCGAGATAGCAACTAGCAGGTCCAGGGTAGAGACAGGGCGTACCTCCAAGTATATGGTGCACCATGGGGTGTTGTATTACCTTTCAGGAAGAGATGAGGAAGTAAGTTTAAAAATGGTGATACCTGAGAAGTTGAGAACTGAAATTCTAGACCAATGCCATAGGAGGATAGGACACCTGGGAATTGATTAGACGTATGGATTAATAATGAGAAATTACTACTGGCCTAAGTTGTTTAATGATGTTGTGAACCAAGTAAAAAATGTATAACATGCCAAATACAGAGTCGAAGGAGTAGGGTTGCCCCAGTATTAGAAACGGATGTTCCGAATTATCCGTTTCAGAAAGTAAGCATGGATATTTCCGGGCCCTATGGAGAAACACATAGAGGTAATCTTTACATAGTGAGTTTTGTGGTCTGGCTGACAAATTGGCCTGAGGCATTTGCCATATCGGATAAGAAGGCACGAACGGTGTCAGATATAATACTGAACGAAATATTTCCTAGGTATGGGGCCCCCGAACAGTTGGTTACCGATAATGGATCGGAGAATGTGAATCAGATTATGAGAGAGACGTTGGGAGAATTAAACATACAGCACATAACCACCTCTCCATATCACCCCCAAAGTAACGCTAAGGTAGAGAGATTTCATAAGACCCTCGCTGATGTGTTAGCTAAACTAACAGAGGATAATAGGGAAAATTGGGATTTATTCGTAACCCAAGCGTTAGCAGCAGTGAGATTATTGATGAACGATACGACAAAATTTTCCCCTTATTACTTGATATATGGCAGGGATGTGGTCTTACCTATAGACAATCTGTTACGACCTAGGAGGAAGTATTTAGGAGAGGATCATCACCAAATAGTTTTAGAACAACAGCATAAACTTTTTACGCAGGTGAGGAGGAGGATTCAAAGACCCCAGAAAAGGCGAAACGATAGAGTAAATAAAAATAGAGAAGAAATTTCCTTCCAGATAGATGATCCAGTGTATTATAAAATACACCTGAGAGAAGGTAAATTGGACCAGAGATGGAGTTCATACTATAGGATCGTGGAGCAGATGGGTCCGGTTTCCTTTGTGATCTGGGACCTATTGATTGGACAGGTAAGAGTGCATGTGAATGATATAAAGCTAGCTGAAATAGGAGAATGGAAAGGAGCCGAAACAAAAACTCAACAGAAAAGGCTGAGGAAAACTACGTTGGTAGAACCTGAAGGGTTAGAGACTGAGAGTGAAAGTGAAGGGAGTGAGGAGATTGAAATTAGCCCAACTACCCTTCGAAGGCTGAGGGAGGTAAGTCGGACCCCAGCGGGACATTCTGAGGAAGCAATGATTGAGCATAACCTTAGGGAAGAAGAAGAACTGAGTGAATGGGAAGAAGGGGATGGAATTCCGTTAGCTCAATTGCACAGTAAATTGCGGGCCGAAAAAGTACCAAGTGTTAATGAGGAATTACCACTAAAACTGTGATTTAGCAGGGCAGAGCAGCCCGAGCCCAGAGATTAAGTGAAACCAGTACAGTGGCTGTGGTGAATGAGTGACGGTCTGGGACTAACTGTGCATTTATCATTGGTGCTGGTGAACTGTGTGGACGGGCCCCATGCATGCATGGCGCTGGTGGTGGTGCGGGTCGGTGCTTGAGGTATCACTCTAAGATGTAACCATCCGCTAAAAACAATAAGAGAATGATTGAGTAAGATGAATTATTCTCTCCATCTCCTTGCAGACATGAACGAGAGGAGGCTCGTGGTACTGACGATGCTAGTTGTGGTAGCTAATACCTGGGAACACAGTGAGAATACTGTATTTAAGAAGATTAGCGAAGTGATTATAACTAGATCAAGAGAGAGAAAGAGAGAGAGAGAGTATTGTGATTAACTTAGGACCGAGTAGACACCTAAACCCAGAGAGTAAGATGTCGGAGGTTGAGGGGCTGGAGCGAAAGTCTTAGACTATCACCCAAGTCTGCAGGAACCCCGAGCCCGTCATGATAACTGTAAGGACCCGCTTAGCGTTTGGGTAGTTTCGTGGGTCATCCATATCTTTGTCCTCAAACGTTTGGACTGACAGCAGGTATTTAAGTTCCCATACTGCGTCACTCTCTCTAATTGCGTCGGGGACATACGAAAGACATTTTCTCCGGTGCTGTAGGGCAGTTTTGATCTCCTCCTCTACAGTTGTCACAGATGTGCTTCTTTGCCTCTTTTGTGGTGCTTGAGAAGATTGAACAGGAGCGGTAGGGGGCAGGAGCGGAAGTCAGTGGTATGCAGGGAGTGGGAAACTTTTCAGAGACTGCGACCGTGCCCTTAGCTTGGGCACCTTTTTCAGGAGAGGGCATATTTTGGGGGAGGGGACAGGTGCAGTGAAGGAGCTGGCCTTTAATTTGGGGAAGCTGGAACAGGGGCGGATGATCTTGGCCCAGACTGCTTTTTGGCCTTCAATTCTTTTGTGAATGGTACTGTTAGTGCCCTTGCTCTTGAGAGCTCCAAGGGACTGAGGGTCCCGCAGCTTAGAGCTTACCTCTAGCTCTATCCACGACTAGCCGTCCCTGTTTCTCTTCCGCCTTCTTTTTGGCAGACAATGTGGGCTCTGGAAGAAACCGACGCTTTTGAACACCCGTGCCAACCGCAGGCAGGTTGTTGCGGAACAAGTAGTTTCAGTAGTCATAGTTTTAGTATGTCCCATATGAAATAACCTAACCATTTAATTATTTGTTGAGGTCTAACTTCCAAGGAATCCAGTGCTTTCATTAATGTACTTTTGGTGCACCAACAAATTTTGCGCATAAGCTTGTCGAGCACAAAGCATGACATCGTTCTTTTTGCAAAACGTTCTTGCGCCTCGAGGTCTACCAGAAGCCCGCCATCTGCAACCAGATAAACGTACTGTTTGGCTCTCTCGGCAAACTCCTCCACATTGAATATGAATTTCGGTTGGGCGGGACTCAAAACAGAAGGTGATTCACCCGCTGCTACATCGTTGACTTCGTTAGTCGCCATATTGATGTTTGTGTCTTTCTCATTTTCTTTGTCATTATTTTCTTAACTTTCCTCTACAACCGAGGTGGACGAATTATCCTTCTAGGGACCACCTTTAGAGGATCTATTTTTTTGTGTAGTTGTTTGATGTGTGTGTGTGGCGGGGGGTGCAGATTCATTTTCTTTTTTTGGTGGATCAACCTAAGTAGCAGACCCAAATAATTCTTTTTTGATCGTACGATTTTGGTCGGCCATCTTCTACAGTTTTTATTTTCACAAGCAGTTAAATGTATTTTTTACGACTACAATAAATAAATTCCAAATCAAGATGACTATCAAAATTAAGAAAAGACGAAACAAAAATAAAATTCAGAACAAAATACAAAAATCAAAATAAGCTATAAAGGCAGAAAAAAACAAGTCTGACGCAAAAACCAAAGAATACAAAATTAAAACAAACTTAAAAACAAAAATGAAACAAATTCGGTCGCAGCTGAAAGAAAATAAAAACTGAAAGCCAAAAATAAACTAAAAAAGAAAAGAAACTTTTTCAAAACGGAGAAAAACTTAGCGTTAATTGGTCAAATAATGGTGCTCGTAGTTAGTTCAAAGCTTGTCAGAAGAAATAACCCAGCGACACGAACCGACGACAACGTGTCATCCTCCCTATTTACCAACCTCCCCACAAGTCAAGACGTGGCACAAGGCCAGCTTCTAACGTTGAGCGTTTCGAGCCCATAGACCCCGTATGAACGGGGTCGGGTTTGTCTGTTTCCGCAAACGAGACTCTGCCCTTCGGCATAGCCTCGTCTGGGTTCCTCTCCGCCCGGAGGTGGACAGTTTGACAAAAGCGGAAGAGGAAGGGAAAGCCTCCACCTCGCAGGTCATCCTTCTTTTGACGATTCTTGGCGCCAGTCTATATGGATTTGAACGAGTTCATGTCCTATTCTAGAGAGATGTGTTCATCTCTACAGCACCCCCAACCCTTTTTGGACATGCACTTTCCTTAGTCGATACTTTTTCATGGGTCCACTTCCAACGTTTCAATCGACTTGGGAGTGTGTGTCAGTTGACCAGCGTTCAGTCTATATCACTGTTCTGCCGAGGCTCACTTTTCCTACTAACTTTATAGTAAATGGAAGAGTCCACAGTAGCCTCATTAGAGGGAGCACACCACAACAGATATGAATATCCTGCCGTTGTTAAACGGAACACTTCTCAGTTAACCCACTACTACACACGTCAAACATAAGAGACAGACTAGCCACAAATGTACAAATGTAACCTAGTCTACATGACAACACGGCGCTGTCTAGCGTAAACTTTCTTTACATTTAATAACTCAAAAATGAAGAATTTACGAACATATATTATTGCTGCCATATATGGTCTGGTGCCCCTACTAATTGTCTCAAGGTCCTTGATAAAATCCAAAGACAAATATGCAATGTAATTGGTTCTGATCTGGCATCTCGTCTGCAGCCGCTCTCTCACAGACGTGCCGTTGCCTCCCTCTGTCTTTTTTACAAATACTTTCACGGTAACTTCTCCGATGAGCTGCTTTCGCTGGTTCCCAGACATCATGAATTTAAGCGTTCAACTAGGCTGGCATCTCGCTCTCACCCTTTCACTGTCGAAACTGTTAAATGTAGCCGTCTCTTCTACTCCAATAGCTTCATGTCTCGTACTTCTCGGCTGTGGAACTCCCTCCACAATTCTTGTTTTCCTGCTATAATCTCCAACTATTCAAATGTAACGCCAATCGACGTTTCCAGATGCCCTGATCTATCCCCTAACCGACTCTTTATCCATTCCTCTATCACCCCTCTTTGTTCTCGCTCCAACTCTGTAACCCCTTGTGTGCTAGTGGCTTCCCGCCTTGCTTGGGGTTGAATGTGTTATGGTCCAGGTTAGGACCAATGAAGAACAACACGAACACAAGAGTAGAAATATATTACACGGAATAATAATACAAGATGTGGACGGTGTTAGTATGACTGTCAGTCTGGTTTGGAGTGAACTATTATCGGCTCGACTCGATTCGTTCCTCTCTCTTGGGAGGCGTAGTATACATAGTGTTAGGAAGAGTTCATTCTGTAGTTATAGGTAAGAACCCATAACAGAATGCTTTAAAAATGGACTTTTTCCCTTGTTTTGGTGTGCGAAACCCAGCCCCAACGTGTGTAGAAGTATTTTTCATACACCCTGTATGTATGTATGCAAAAGTGATCATAGAAGTCAACACTCAGTCTGTGTCATGCTCATGCTCATGCGCAATGCTCAGGCTATATGCAGCGTGTTTTTACTCGACTATTTATATATGCAACTCAGTGATGCATTCTGGGTAGTCTGTTATATTGTTCTGTCATTTTGGTTGGTGGTAAGGGTTATGCTTTGACTTATTCTAGGGTATTATTGGTTTGAAATAATTGTGGATTCTGTGCAGTTTTTGGCTACTTATAGTGTTGTTTGTTAACTGTATTAATAATAATAATAATAATAATAATAATAATAATAATAATAATAATAAATGAAAATGAAAAGCCAAATATTTTAATATACAGAGAATTTTAAAAATATATCAGCGAAAAAATAAAAAAATATTTTAGAAGTACAATGACATTGAAAAATTACTTGATATAAAATCGTCATTTTTTACGGATAAATTTGTAAACTAATATTTAGTGATCGCAGATCGATCTTCTTCCCAACTGTCGCCTCACTGTGCCAGACTAGCGAGTACACAAGATATTCTATAACTGTTAATTGTAAAAAAAAATTAGATGAGGATTTAAAGAGATCCCATTTTTTTAGAAACTCGACAAACAAGTAACTATCACTGTCCCTTCTGGACGTGGGAGCTATGGCTCCATACAGCAGTCTTTGTTGCTCTCAGTACTACTTTTTCGTTTATGATCCCTTTTTGTCGTTGATACATGTTTCTCGCCATTTAACTCAATTAGGTTATGAAATATCAGTCCTCCTATGTAGCAGCGAATGTTGGACAATCATCTTACAGATGAAGAAGATGCTCTAGGCAACAGAAATGTGTTTATACAGAAGGATGATGAGAATACCGTGAACTGAACATGTGAGTATCGCTGAAGTTTTAAAGAAAATGAAAACATTTTACAGGGTAAGGCACAAACATCTATTTGAACTGCTAGGGAAACTCGATATGTTTTGAAAAGTTGTCAGAATAATCCGGAACTAAATCTGGAAACAAACCGCCTGCAGACGGATAGAAAATAAAGCTATACAAAGTAGAAAGGGGCATGAGACAAGGATGCGTCTTCTCCCCAGATTTATTCAAGCTCCACAGCAACAGCAAGGCTATCCCAAGTGAACTGGAAGCCGTACGAGAAGTTATTATCGGTGGGTGTAATCTGAACAATATTAGATGACACTGTGTTGATGGCCGACTCGAGAAGTAAACTAGAGGACCTCTTAGACATGTAGCAGAAGAAGGTGAGAAAAAAGGACTACGAACTGAAAAAAAAAAAATCAAGAGAAAGCATGGTTATCAGCAAGAAAAAGATCCCCGAGATGTGAGTTACCAATTAGAGATATAAACATTAAGCAGTTGCGGAAGTTCAAATATCTGGGAAACATTTAAACAGAGATTGGGAAAAGGAGGCACTGAGATCCGAACACGCATTGGAATAGGAACAGCATTCCAAATGGTAAGCAAGGTGCTGAGAAACGGAAACATTTCGTTAGAAGCAGAAGAAAAGAGTGTCGGATATTTACGTGATAACCATCCTCTTATATGGCAGTGAATCCTGGGCAATCTCCCTGCGGATGAGGAAAAGGCCAGAGGCAGCATAAATAGGATCCTACAGAAGGTTACTGAGAATTCCATGGACGAATCGAGTAAGCGACAATGAAGTCTTAAAGGAAATGGCAACAGAAAGAACAGTTCTATTTAGAAACAGGAAAAGGCAGTTGAAATTCCTAGAATACATAATGAGGAAGGAAGATTTGAAGAACTTAACCCTCACTGGGCATATAAAATAAGACACTTGGCATCGGAAAGAGATAATTGACATTTCTATTACACATAATGGGGAAATTTTTAGAGGGCATATTCAAGGCAAGAGAGACTAAAGGGAACTGGAAACATTACCAGGATTTCTTATCGGTGGGTGTAATCTTAACAATATAAAATACACAGATAACATTGTGTTGATGGCCGACTCGAGAAGTAAACTACAGGACCTCTTAGACATGTGGCAGAAGAAGGCGAGAAAAAGGGACTAACTATAAACTGCAAAAAAAGAAAGCAGAAAATCTTGTCATCAGCCTAAGATGTGAGTTACGAATTGGAGATATAAACACCAAGCAGGTACAGAAGGTTAATTATCTTGCAAGCATTTAAACAGAGAATGGAAAACGCGGCACCGAAATCCAAAGTAGGAAAAGAAGCATTCCAAATGGTAAGCAAGGTGCTGATAAACGGAAACATTTCGTTAGAAGCAAAATAAAAGAGTGCCGAATTTGCATGTAATATCCATTCTCTTATATGGCAGTGAATCCTGGAAAATCTTCCCGGGGATGAGAAAAATCTAGAGGCGGCATAAATGTGATCCTACAGAAGGTTATTGAGAATTCCATGGACGAATCGAGTAAGTGATAAGTAAGTCTTAAAGGAAATGGCAACAGAAAGAATACTTCTACTAAGAAACAGGAAAAGACTGTGGAAATTCCTGGAATACATAATGAGGAAGGAAGATTTGAAAAACTTAACCCTCACTGGGCATATAAAATAAGACACTTAGCATCAGAAAGAGATAATTGACATTTCTAGTGCACATAATGAGGAAAGAGGGCTTGGAAAATCTGACACTCACAGGACATACTGAAGACAAGTGAGACTAAAGAAAGCCAGACATAATCTACCTAACGAACTTGTGACAATAGTTGACAGAACGGGAATTAGGAGAGAGTAAAAAGACCAAATTTGCTAAGAGCTACAAAGGAGAGGAAACTGTGGAGATCCATGATCACCCCAATCCTGAAGGGACACAACACGACGAAAAAGAAGAAGGAGGTTTTTTTTTTTTTTGCAAGCTTGGTAAAGGAACTCGGAGGAAAGAGTTCGAATCCCAGTTGAGTTCGTGGCATTCATTTGGCAAATGAACCCATCTCGTCTTCCCCAGCTGTGGGTTAAATAGTATTATTTATGTCTTGGAAAACTATTGTTATCTAAAACAATTTGCTAATGTAATATTCATTTTCAAAAGGTAAATGAATTATTCTTACAATCTCAAAATGTTTCGGCTTTAATTAAAACCCAAAAGGGTTGATATATCGTAAAAAATTACAAATAAGGTAGTTTGCTCGTCACTTGCCGTTGCTTGTAATTTGAACAGTAGAATAGAAAAACAGATTTTTAAAAAAGTAGAATTGAGAATGAACGAAGCCATAAAAAGTGACGATAATGGTAGACGAAGAAACGTTGTCTGTTGACAGATATTACGCGTGCTAAAAATAAAGACAGCAACAAACACAAAAAAAAGTTAAAAAAAGGACATAGAATAGGCTCTTTTAGAAAATATTGCAGACACAAGTGTCGAGACTGTTAATCTGTGTCTCT